>CM032059.1:31174453-31208759 GCA_018831715.1 Matsumurasca onukii | reverse complement strand
TGGGCTGAAATTGAACTCACTAACTCTACTCCTACATCTTCATCAACAATTGAAATGCTTCAAAACGTATTTTCACGATTTGGATTCCCTGACGTGATGGTCTCGATAACGCCTCAATATTTACAAGTGAAACTTTTCAACCTTTTGTGAGACGGAGGTCTGAAATTCCTTATGGGACATCCGGCTACAAACGGATTAGCGAAAGGAACAAACGCTCAGAATCGATTAGAAGCTATGATTAATGAGCCTTTAACAATGCGACAGAAGATAAGAGAAATACTATTTAGGTACAGAGCTACTCCCACTTTTCCTGCCTCGGGAAGACACCCTCTGAGAATTTTCTAAACATGGTCAAATACGAATTCAAACTAGATGCACTCAAACCGTCGGTTCAAGAAATCTCCAGTTCCCATACGGAAGGCAAGACAACTTTCTGTTGGCGACACAGTTCAAGCACGGTACTATACAAAATAATAAAGAGCAATTGAAACCAGGTAAAAATCTTGAAAATGTTTGGTCAACTTCCACTATTTAGTCAAATTATGGAGCAGTTGGATATATTTTCAAGCACTGCCTCAGTTGAGAAAAAGTGAAGTTTTTCCAAAAGAGTAACTTTTCAACAACCTCGAAAATGAACAACGATCATCAATTCTTAACAACAATTGATTCAACTTTGGTCCTATTTCCCACCACCTACAGAAGAGCATCACATTTCAGCAAAAGCTCAGTGATGGAAAGACTAGTTACAGAGCATCCTGAGCCATCAATGATGGAAGGGCATGAACCAAATCTGACGTCTTACAAGACGCTTGAGCAGACTTCCTGGGCCCTCACTTGAAGGTTATGTTTCCAAATAAGTGTGGGAGAAATATAGTATCTTTATGGTGTCTACAGACTTTTTCTAAACATTTGAATAATCCCATATGTTATAAGCCATCAAATGTTTATTCTATTGTTACGTTTATGATCAATACCTAAAGTTCAATAAGTTTAATCCTTTTATCTAATTATTTAGCAAAACTGTTAGCCAAGAACACTCAGCCGACAGTTTAACAGATAAAATTGTAGCAGTATTCACATTGAATTACATTTTGGCCATTTCAAAGTTTACTTTCTTGTCATCATGGACGCTGATCAAGTGGGCTGAAATTGAACTCACTAACTCTATATACATCTTCATCAGCAATAGAAATGCTTCAAAAACGTATTTTTCACGATTGTATTCCCTGACGTGATGGTCTCCGATAGCGCCCTCAATATTTTCCAGTGAAAACTTTTCAACCTTTTGTGAGGACAAGGAGTCTACCAGAAATCCCATAGTGGGATATCCAGCTACAAACGGATTAGCAGAGAGGAACATTCCAACGCTTTCAAAAGAATCGATTAAAGCTATGATTAATGGGCCTTTAACAATGCGACAGGAAGATAAAATACTATTTAGATGAGCTACTCCCTTGTCCTCGGAAGACACCCTCTGAGAATTTTTAACAGACAAATGAATCAAATTAGATGCACTCAAACCGATCATCTTCAAGAAATCTCAGTTCCCATGCGGAAGGCAAGACAACAACTTTCTGTTGGCGACACAGTTCAAGCACGGTACTATACAAAATAATAAAGAACAATTGAAACCAGGTAAAATCTTGCAAAAGTTTGGTCCAACTTCACTATTTAGTCAAATTAGACAGTGGATATTATTTTCCAAGCGCCATATAGACCAGTTGAGAAAAGTGGAGTCTTTCCAAAAGAGTAACTTTTCAACTACCTCCTGAAAACGAACAACACAAAACTTCAGAATTCCCTAACCAACAGTATTCAACTTTGGTTCTATTTCCACACCACGACCACCTACAGAAGAGCGCATCACCTTTCAACAAAAGGTCCAGTGGAAGAACAACCAGTTACAGTTCGTCTCATGACCTCCAATGATGGAAGGGCATGAACCACACATCCTGACGTAG
This sequence comes from Matsumurasca onukii, assembly GCA_018831715.1. Classification (NCBI taxonomy): domain Eukaryota; kingdom Metazoa; phylum Arthropoda; class Insecta; order Hemiptera; family Cicadellidae; genus Matsumurasca; species Matsumurasca onukii. The sequence goes on along the minus strand of CM032059.1, from coordinate 31,206,798 downwards.
CCATTCCGGAAAATGTTCTAAGACGCTCAAACAGACTTCCACAGGCTCCTCACTACTTGGAGGTTATGTTTAAATAATTGTGGGAGAACTATAGTATCTTATGAATAATGTCACAGACTTTTTCTAAACATTTGAATAATCCCATATGTTATAAGCCATCAAATGTTTATTCTATTGTTGTTGTGTACGTTTACATGATCAATACATCAAATTCAATAAGTTTAATCCTTTTATCTGATATTTAACAAACATTGAGTATTAGAACACTCAGCCACGACAGTTTGTTAACCAGGGCAAGAATTGGCAACGTATTCACATTGATTACGCGGGGTTCATTTCAAGGCACTACTTTTCTTGTCATCCTGGACTAAATCAAAGTGGGCGTGAAATTGAACTCACTAACTCTACTCCCTACATCTTCATGTGGCCGAAATGCTTCAAAAACCAGTATTTTCACGATTTTATGTATTCCCCTGACGTGATGGTCTCCAATAACCTCGTATTTACAAGTGGCTTCAACCTTTTGGCGAGACGGAGGTCTACCAGAAATCCATAGCTGGGATATCCAGCTACAAACGGTTAGCAGAGAGGAACATTCAAACGCTCAAGTCCGTTAAAAGAAAAGCTATGATTAATGAACCTTTAACAATGCGACCAGAAGATAAGAGAATACTATTTTAGATGCAGAGCTACTCCCTTGTCACTCGGGAAGACACACTCGAGAATTTTCTTAACAGACAAATACGAATCAAATTAGATACTCAAACCAGTCATCTTCAAAGAAATCTCCAGTTCCCATACGAGGAAGGCAAGAGACAAGCTTTCTGTTGGCGACACAGTTGCTGCAGTACCTTACAAATGTAAGAACGGGTGCGTGGTAAAATCTTGCAAAGTTTGGTCCAACTTCACTATTTAAGTCAAATTAGACAATTGGATATATTTTCAAGCGCCAGATATAGACCAGTTGAGAAAAGTGAAGTCTTTCCAAAAGAGTAGCTTTTCAACTGGAGACGGACATTAAACTTCAGAAATTCCTAACCAACAATCCAATTCAACTTTAGTTTACATTTCCACCACGACCACCCTACAGAGGTGCATCACCTTTCAACAAAAGGTCCAGTGATGGAAGAACAACCAGTTACAGTGCGTCAAAGGCCTCTCAATGATGGAAGGGAGCATGAACCACAGCCCAGTAGCCATTCGGAAAATGTTCTAAAGACAACTCAAACCAATAGACTTCACAGGGCTCCTACTACTTGGAGGGATTATGTTTAAATAAGTGTGGGAGAACTATGGTAACTCTTTATGAATATTGTGCAGACTTTTTTTCTAAACATTTGAATAATCCCATATGTTTATAAGCGTCAAATGTTTATTCTATTGTTGTTATACGTTTACATGATCAATGCATCAAGTTCAATAAGTTTAATCCTTTATCATTATTTAACAAAACTGTTAATAGCTCAAGAACACTCAGCCACGACAGTTTGTTAACCAGATAAGAATTGTATTCACATTTTGATTGCAGGGCCATTTCAAAGGGACACTACTTTCTTGTCATCATGGACGCTAAATCAAAGTGGGCTGAAATTGACTCACTAACTCTACTCCTACATCTTCATCAACAATTGAAATGCTTCAAAACGTATTTTCACGATTTGGATTCCCTGACGTGGTCTGATAACGCCTCAATATTTACCAGTGAAAACTTTTCAACCTTTTGTGAAGACGGAGGTCTACCAGAAATTCATAGCCCCAGGATATCCAGCTACAAACGGATTAGCAGAGAGGAACATTCAAACGCTCAAGAATCGATTAAAGCTATGATTAATGAGCCTTTAAAAATGCGACAGAAGATAAGAGAAATACTATTTAGGTACAAGAGCTACTCCCTTGTCCTCCGGGAAGACACCCTCTGAGAATTTTCTAAACAGACAAATACGAATCAAACTAGATGCACTCAAACCGATCATCTTCAAGAAATCTCCAGTTCCCATACGGAAGGCAAGACAACTTTCTGTTGGCGACACAGTTCAAGCACGGTACTATACAAATAATAAAGAACAGTGGAAACCAAAAAAATCTTGCAAAGTTTGGTCAACTTCACTATTTAGTCAAATTAGACAGTGGATATATTTTCAAGCGCCATATAGACCAGTTGAGAAAAGTGAAGTTGTTCCAAAAGAGTAACTTTCAACAACCTCCTGAAAATGAACAACGATCATCAGAATTCCTTAACCAACAATTGGATTCAACTTTGTCCTATTACCACCACCTACAGAAGAGCATCACATTTCAACAAGAAGCTCCAGTGATGGAAAAGAACCAGTTACAGAGCGTCCTGAGCCATCAATGATGGAAGGGAGCATGAACCAAATCCTGACGTAGCCATTCCGGAAAATGTTCTAAGACGCTCAAACAGACTTCACAGGGGCTCCTCACTACTTGAAGGATTATGTTTCCAAATAAGTGTGGGAGAAATATAGTATCTTTATGAATTGTCTACAGACTTTTTCTAAACATTTGAATAATCCCATATGTTATAAGCCATCAAATGTTTATTCTATTGTTGTTTACATGATCAATACATGTCAAGTTCAATAAGTTTAATCAGCCATCTAATTGTTTAACAAAACTGTTGGTATGAGAACACTCAGCCACGACAGTTTGTTAACCAGATAAGAATTGGCAACGTATTCACATTGATTACGCGGGGCCCATTTCAAGGACACTACTTTCTTGTCATCATGGACGCTAAATCAAAGTGGGCTGTAGAATTGAACTCACTAACTCTACTCCTACATCTTCATCAACAATAGAAATGCTAAAACGTATTTTCACGATTTATATACCCAAGTGTAGCCGTTGTCTCAAACCAAAACGTATTAAAGAAAATATTAAACTGATGATTCTCTGTGGACCTTATAGTTTTTACACGAGGCCAAAATATTATTTGGGGTAGATTGGAGCCACATTTTTATATTCTATATTTATATATTTCGAGATGAAAAGTAATTATGTTTTCAAATTAGCTGTTACTATAAAGAAACCTGGACTATTCAACTCCAAGCTTTCTTAAAAATATAATACCTTTCCATTAAAAGTTTAAACTCACAGTAACGGCGTTGTTTTTTCTGACTGCGTTGTTACCTGTCGGGAGACAGAGCGCCTGCCACGCTGATTTCTCGAACACCAAATTATATACTTGAAAATGCAACGACCGTGCAAATCTCGGTGGAAGTGGGTTTTCTGCCTCGAAGGGTGGAATTGGTGGGGGTGAAGACACCGCTGCAAATTGACCACCGGCACACCCGTCACCGAGAGTGGACTTGGCCCCTTTTGTTTCCAAAATATTGTTGGTATTTTCCGCATTTGTCCGGGGGAACGCACTGAGTGCACCGTTACAGACTTAAGAATCAGTTTTTTCATTGGGATCTGATATCCTAGAAAAGCCTTGTAGTCGCTACCTTTTTACCTGAGATATTTAAACACAAAGCGACAACAAAGTGAAACTCTCTGGACATACTTTGTACACAAAACAATAATATTTTACCAAATAAACAGAGTTTTCTGGCGCTTCGTTGTCAGTCTGTCTGTTTGAATGTGTTTTATTATGATGACAATAAAACTAGTGCTCCAATGTTTACCAAACTTTAATCTAAACTTAAAATAAGTAGATTAGGCTGTCAAACTTCAAAAGTGGCGGGCGTTCTAAATTTTCAAAATTAAATAAAAAAATGTATAAACTTTGAAAAAATCAAATGAGAAATAACACAGTTATTGTGATTTCCGTCGTACCGGCCTATGCCCGTCATGCATTCCCCAGTCAGCTAACGCATTAACAATGGAATTGATTACATTTTTTTATTTTATTTTGTTTAAATTTGTATGGACATCTCTACAATTAATGATGAGGCGTTTCTAGTTATGCTACCGTGCAGCCGTCATTTTTTCCTTTGTTCGTGCACCCACGAACAATGAAATTAAATTTTGATGTCCTCAGTCGGTTGTCCGATTTTGCTGGTTAACAAACTCAATCCAGGTATTTATAATTATTGAAAAACTGTTTAGCATATTTGGTGAAAATCAGACACAAAATGTGACCTGTAGAGATGGAACACATATATATACATATGTATGTAAAAATTTGGAAAATGCTCAAAACGTGTTCTAGGGTCAGGATTAGTTCTCATTTCACAGTCCCGGTCTGGGTCTTACCATGCTGATGGCATAAATATCATTTTTCCAAAGGAAATTGATAAAAGCGTGTTATTTTAGATTTAAGTTAAAATCCTCTCGATGTATAAACTACTTATAACTGATTTAACAGCTCTAGCCGCCCCTCAGGCGCCCTACATGTCTCACGGCATAGATGTGAAAATGACACAAAGTGACTACAAAGTGACAAATACAAATGACTACAATGACTACAAAGTGTCTAGACATACACGTAAGAGCTTGTGCAATTTCGTGGTTCAAGGCTAGCCCAGATATGACTGCAGGTAAATAATGTTTATCGCTATTTAAACTGTATTTTAACGTTGTGTTACTATCTAGCCTTTAGAATTCTTTATTCCAGGCTAATCTTACTTTAGATAAGGCCTAAATTGTAGGCAAGCTAGGGTTGGGCGGTTTGAACATAAATAAAACTTACAATAAAATTGAATAGTGACACAGTCTTAAAGAATTGTCGAAACGTAATTTTTCTTACATAGTTTGTTTGATTACATTTTGAAAGAGGCTTCGTCAAGTTTAATATCAGATTAAAGGTCACATTGAGTTGAGTACAATGCAGCAGACTTCACCTGAAGATGTTCAATTAAACTGAAGTTACGGTTAAAATCTCAAAACGCTTTAAATTAAAATTTTAAACTTCAAGCTACCGCAAATTATTTGCTTTGGAATGATCTTTACAACTGAAATTGCTAGCATTAAATTCCACTAACATATTCCTTCAGTTCGATTCTGCACAACTCCTAGTAAAATAAAGGTTCTACCGTTGTTGTCCAGTGCGAATTGCTTGTCCTAGAATTTGACGTTACTCGGCCTACTACACCTTGACAGTTTCATGAAACTAAGGCCATACGTGGGTCCTTTCAAATTTGTTTGACCCATATTAATATGGTTTAGTCTGAAATTAAATAATTTCAGCTCAAACGAAGGACCTTTTTTTTTTTTTCGAACCTGTTTAGAAACAATTCTAGCAACTCTGATAGCTATGTCTAATTTCGATCTATCGTCATTGGACTGTGCATTAAACAATAAAGATACATAATAATAATATCCTACCAAATCAAAGCCTTATATGCTAGGTTACTTTACCAACTATACATTACAAATCTGCATAAAGATAAAAATTTGAGTAACCTTCAAAGGGACTTTGCAAACTGACCAACCACTGAAAATACTAAACAATACAAGGTTTTGTTGATTAAAAAATATACTAACCGTTGAAGATAAAGGTCATCCTGGCTTGCTCCTGGTCTCCGGTCATTGTCCACTCTAGTTCATGACGTCCCGCCAGGTCCTCAGCCAGGTCCACGGCAGGAACAGTAGGTCTGGGCTGGCTGCGACGATGAGGATGATGATCTCTAGGAAGGCGGCAGTCTTGTCGACGGATCGGGGAAGCACCTAGCAGTCCTAATTAAAGTTCGCAAATTTTTAAAGGGGAAAGTATGGAGGAAAAGACCTACGCGAGGCCACAAGTCCTATCGTGAATCCGGTGAATTACGAATTACGGGGAACTGACACGAAAGTGGCCTGTTGATAGAGCAAAAAAATGGAGTTTATGCCAAAATCAACAAAAAACTGAAAAGACAAGTTGCATTAGTTGTGCAAATACTTCTATAAAGTCCATAATCGCCGGAAATTCCTTCAACTGGGATTGCGGCAGACCTCAGGGTAACCGGGATAGTCACCTGGCAACAGCTCCTGTGCTCAGGCAAGTATATCTTCAGGTATAGCAGCAGGGCCATCTCAGTACCTCCTATACACGACTAACAATCACCGCCTGGGTGATCCCTGAGGAATCAGGGGAGAGAGATGGCGATGGATTAGATGAGAGGAAGAAGGACATGATGGCATTCTTTGTACGATAGATGTAACCATCACCCTAGATGTACCACTGCTACCTCTACTGCTGCCATCCATGTACATTGAGGTTGCTCACTGACTCTACCAGTGCCAGTCTGGCTAGTGCCCACAGTGAATGTTCCAGGAACTGCTGTGCAGTTCACGGGAGGACGTCAATCTCTCGCATGAGGCACGCAGGTACCCTCATTTCACCTCGGCACCACGTGTACCTGCATGATACCCGCGACACCGTTGAGGGCACGTACCTGCACGAAACACGTGATACCGGGACAAAAGAGGGGACCTCATCAACGACGTGGCATGGTGGCATGAGTGACAGTAGATGTATCGGTATCGCGTATTTGTCAGGGGTTCTTCATGTCATCAGGCTGTCCTGGATACAGCATCATGTCATTCGAGAGCCTGTTTCATCGCACGCATGGGCGCCTTCCTCACATCATAGGTCGTATCGGTCACCCTCATTTCGCCTCGGCACCACGAGTACCTGCATGATACCCCGCGTCACCGTTGAGGGCACGTGTACCTGCACGAAACACGTGATACCGGGACGAAACAAGGGTGACCGGAACGACCGAGAAAGTGTGGAGAAAAGCGCATGGGTTCGAAGGCAAGAAGTTCTAGCAATCATATCGGTGAGATGGACGAACCCATGGACACCTTCCTCCATCGTAGTCACTCATTTCGTTCAGTAACTCATGTACATGCAAGGCCACGTGTACCTACATGATACCACGTGTAACCACGTGTACCTGCCAGTATCACGTGTACCTGCATGTACATTTGTTACCGAGTCGAAACAAGGGTGTCCGATACGACCAAGAACGCGGAGAAAGGCCCCATGGGTTCGTAGACAAAGCTCTGATACAACCACGAGCTCGTCACAACGACACACTCGATGTACTCAGCGTTTCCAGGACAGCTAGGTACAGCAAGAACATGAACTGGGACATGAAGAACCTGACAAACCCTTGCGGGCCGACTGCCACCAATGCTGAGGCTCATCTACTGTTACTCATGCTACCATGCCACGTCACTGACGAGGTACCTGCGTGCCTCATGCGAGGTAGACTGACGAAAAGATCCTCCGCGAACTGCAGACAACGGCTGTTCAGCTGGGACCTCCCACTACTGTGGACACTAGCCAAGAGTGCAGACTTACTAGTAGAGACAGTGAGCTTCAACCCTCAATGTACACACGGCCAAGCTGACAGCAGTGGAGGTAGCAGTGGTACACCTGGAGTGATGACTACATCTACACCGCACACCAAGGCCAAGGCGATCGGTCATGTCCGTCTTCCTCCTTGACATCGAATCCACAGCCATCTTCTCCCCACTGACCTCAGGGATCACCCTAACGGGACAGTGAGTCGTATACAGGAGCCGAAACCGTCCCCGCCACCTCAGCACCTAAAGAGTATCTCAACCGAGCACAGGAGGTTGTCAGGCGAGTATCGCAGTCTCCCTGAGGGACTCGCTGCTATCTCTGCTGCAGGAATTGCCGGCGATACTAATGGACGTTCTAGTTGTATCTGCGCACCTGATGCAACTGTTGCCGATGTAAAGTTTACTAAAACTACCTAAGAAGAAAAGCCCCCAAGAATCAAAATTTTCCGATCACCCTTTAGGAGTTCTTCGGCGGGCTCCATTTGTGTCCGTTGGTGGAGGTGTCCATTGGTAGAACCTGCAACAGACAAAAACAACAAAACCATAGAAGTTCGGCAAATCAAAAGTAAACAAGTATATGTACAGATCTGGTTGAACTTACTCTATAGAAGCAACTAATAAATCAAGCATTTATTGCGGAAACATTACATGTTACCAATCGTCAACTTTATTTTAACATTTAAAATCGTCCACAATTTTGACGTATATTCCTATTGAGATATACAGTTTGAAGCAACTTATATACCACACTTATAATCAAGACATTTCGCAATATGAGAGAAAACCCAGCTACATAGGAAACTGTTACCAATCGTCAAATTCGAACAATTAAAGATATTCATAAGTTTAACTTTTATTAAAACATACGTATAGACGAATTTTGGGACTCTAAGACCACACCCAAAATAAATTTGTATGTTTTAATTTTTTACAAGACTACTATTAACCTACCTTGACCTTGTTAAACAGGGCAAGCTTCGTGCCTACTGCCTTTCAGACCGAAGAAGATACTCAAGTGTAAGTAAGTTTTGTCTGCTCACCATTCATCACTATTGGTTTCACTATTGGTTTCCATATCAACCAGAATTATTCTGAGAGACCTGCATCAAATTGTTGCAGGCCACATCAGATTTTCTTCAATGCTCAAATGAAGAGCAACAGAAATAATGATTCCTATACTGGAATCAAAATCCGTTCAGGTTTTAACATTTTCTGGATTAAAATGAGTCAGCTTCCCCTAAATCTACAATTTGAGTCAAAGAGTAAATTTTGAATATAAGAAATCGTATTTCAGTTTGTTTAAGGTTTGCTTGTTTTTTATTTCACTTTTTAATACGTGTGTATCCCTTCACTTGAATCTACCCCAAACATTCTACACTTAGTATATAAAACTTACTTTACAATAGGCAATATTCTTTAAAAGTTCCTTACCTTTGTGTTTGAAGGGTGGTCAGTTTGCAAAGTCCCATCGATGAAGTTTTTAGAAAATGATTAAAAAACCTTGAAGAATTTAATTCATTTATGCAGATTTTAAATGTAATAAAGATATAAACGTAAAAAGGGTCTTGAAACCAAATCTTTCCATTTGAAAAGCTGCTATCGAAACAATTATTTTATAAATCGACTTGTACTTCAAGTCTCAGACAATTTAATTAGTGCCTAAAGCTCTGAACAAATATCTGTTGGTTTTTCAACAAAGGATGCTAGTCGTAAAATGAAAGAGAATCTTTCAGCAAGATCTCTTGCAAGAATTGTCTAACCATCTTGCCTGTACCGAAATCAAGTTATGAATGGTACAAAATAATAATTTGTGTAATCAGGAACATAAGAGTTCCCTCTCTGGAAATAAAATCACCAAAAACATAATCGGTCGTCATTTAAAATCACGTCTACTTAAGGGATTTTGCAAAAATTTAAATATAGAAATGTGCCAGAAAACAACTCTTTAACCTTGTTATTTTAATAACTGTAATTTAGGTATTATTTAAACACGTCTTGACCTTTCAATGAAGGACATAAGCTTGATTATAGGCCTCGTACCAAGGATACCTTATGCTCGTTTATTTTGGGTAATAGATGTCTCAGATTGTATACAATTACTACAATTTAACTACTATTTCACACCCTATGACGTGATATGTTTATTCCTGTAAGATACAAACTTAAATTTTATAACTCACGGCTCTGTACCACGCTTTACGTAGATAAAGTCCTCTCTGCTTCCGGAAATATATCTTTACTTTAAATAATACTAATTTTGTGTTGAATAATGTCCTAGCAACCGTAGTTTCCAAAAAAACACTTTATTTACATGCAAATTATACTCGGTTTTTTTTACTATCAGGTGTTTAAAAGAATGTGAGTCCAGAAGAAAAACAATTATTTGATGGATAACAATATGTAATAAACATTTCATTTTGCTTTTACTGAAGACAACTAATTTATTTAGTATTAAATTCATTTATATTTTAAATTAAAAATCTGTGTTCGAGTAGGCTATTAATTAGTTCCACACATTTCGTCTTAAGTTTTTCAATACTACTCAGGACTACTCATTCCGCTGATTTAGCAAAAATCACTATAAACTTAAAATTATGAAACCTATTGCAAAGTTAACATGTCTGTTAACTAAAAGTTATATATGCCTATTCAACAATAGTAGACCGAATGTCTGTAAATAAAGAATAACGGGGTTTCTTGAGCGTGGTCTGTAAAGGGTTTGGGCTATACGCATGCTGGAAAAGCAATGGACGCATCTGCCTGGTCAGTTTGAACCTATTTGTTTGTTTCACGTCTCCTGTATGCTCGACTGGTCTCGAGGTCCCCTACTACATTTCCTGATGGCAGAAGTGCAAAACCCGGGTGTGATTATGTTCAATCAGTAAACCATAATAATCCTGACTGACGCGTGGCAGGAACACCTACATCCGTTAACCTGTTCACCCCACAGCACATCCAGTTCGGGAAACAGCGGGAACTGTGGGAAGTTAACAAAGAATAAACGCAAGTTAAGTTTAAAGAAGAATCCAACCCAATATATTCATGAGATCGTGTTCACTTGAGAATGGAGGACATAAATCCGTGAGAACTGAGTGAGCTGATTTTGTCTGCTGTTCTTTATCTTCCAGATTTTATACATCCATCTCTTCTGATGATTGTCTTCTACATCTTACTCGGCGTTTATTTCATCTATACCATTAACCTTTTGGTATTTTGTTTGACTTGTAGAATTGAGTTTAACAGTGAGCAAAGGGTTGACCTTGAATTCTTAGCTATTTGGCTATCGCGGCTGGTGTCGCTGGAGCCTTAGTCAATCAGCCAATCAATGACTGACCAATATACCACAAAGCAGATTTCAATATATCTCAAGCTAATTATTATGGTGTTTAGACGCGGTGTGAAACTAGATTGTACATCTTACCTCGTCTTATAAGAACAATGTAAAAAACATGCATTGTCTTGGGAATCTTATCACAGTTCTCTTCGGACTTTATTAATACGTTTAATTGTTCAGTGCATTAGATGATTTAGTGATTCTGCTGTGCTGTATTTCCGTTTTCTATTTGAAAGACATCGATAAATCCCAAACTGATGAAGAAAACTTTGAATTTCTATTTCTCATTACTAGTCAGCTAATACACCACTGCAGTACATATCTTTCAAATAAAACTTATTTCAAAAGATCTGATAATAACTGTAAGCGTGAGGTGACTCGGAACAATACTTGTTTTAAATTTTCTCATGGGGAAAACAAACAAAATGGTCGAAAGGTACCTGCACTCGTAATATTTGAGGGTGAAACAGGGAATGTCAGACAACTCTTGATTATGATAGAGGGGGTCAGCTTCTTCAACCTTGGAATACTGTATTTATGATAGAAGGTTGAGACGGCATTGTCATGTAAACCATTTTGAACGAAGTTATTCTTAGGTATTAACGTCTTCAGAACGCTGTCAAATACTCATTTTGATTTGGTATTGATGACGGTACCTATTGACCTCATCTTCTCAACTCTCACGGATTGACGCTGAGGGGAAGTTGAAACGTTAACGTTCAGTTATATTCGAGCGGTGCCATATGTCCTGTGGTTACCCTCAACCAATCTAGTAAATAACCCTATATAGAAGGTGAGTTTTAAATGTGTCCTCACCCCACCGTAACTTTTAACAAGAAATATTTTGAAACCCCTTTGGGAATGTTTTATAGGATCCTAAGGTTTGTTTTGACGTACTTTGCGTCACCCAATCTCAACCAAAACTGTGGTTGGGCCCCCAAATTTTCAAATAAATCCCATCCCTCTTGTGGTACTTCAAAACAAAGGTAATTTCAACACAAATTCAATGACGCAAAGACATATTTTTTTATCTCGACTCGTTTTCTTTTCAAAAGTTAATGTGGGTGGACATTAACTCACCTTGAATATAATTTCATTCTAATACAGTTCACATACACTGATTGACTATTATCTGTGTCAAAGCTGGATCGACACAGAACAGATGATGACGTCACAGATTGTGTATTGCCAGTTCACTTGCTCACTTGCAGAGTTCATTGGTTTTGGTTAACCTGGTCATTGCTAGAGATCTGTCGAGATCATTATTGTTTCATTATCTTAAGCCCTTGTGCACGTGTCAGTTCGTAGTTTCCAAAGTACTTAAGCGTTTCTAAATCATGTGCGGTAATTCGGATACAAAAAATTAAAGTACAGTTCGGTACACAAAACATATGAAGCGACAAATGTGTTGAACTGCGAAATCAAAACTAAAACATCATTTTTTTATCTACCTTTTCGTCATGCATTGAACTACCGCAATGTAAATAGGAAATAACATTATGCCAATTGAAAAAAATTAGTTGCATGGTGGAATACGTGTCATTTTCGAAAAGGTATAACAATTAAAAAATTAATTAAAATTGAAAATTTATCTGTGCGTAGTTGAGTTTGTATCAAAATTAACTTTCATTTTAGGTGCCACAAGAAGAAGGTTCGTATTTCATAGATTTGGTCCCCTCGGCTGGTGGGTGACGCAAAGATTGTCAAAACAAACTTCAGAACACTATAAAAACATTCCCCAAAGAGTTTTTCAAAATGTTTCCTTTTTAAAAGTTATGGTGGTGTGCTGGACTTTTAAAACTAACCTCGTATGAAAATATTAACCACCGAACAAAGTTTTACGAGTCTGTTTACGCACCTTGAACAAATCTTAACAACAATGTGTAAAGGAACGTAAGTTTTAAAGTAGTAAGATTCTGGCTATACGAGATATACATTGTCTTGTCTCTTACCTAAGTTAGCAGTTAATAAGTGCCAAGTATACCGCATTGATAAGCCTTATAATTTGTTTACAGGTACACACATTAAGAAGGGAAGTCTGACTAATTCTATAGCAATCTTTCCGGATTTGATAGGAAACGTTCTATATTTTGTTTGTTCACTGGTCACTGTTGACTGAGAATTCCTGAATAAAATATTAGTTTGTTTTCTATTCACGTTTTAGGTTAGTTCCGAAATATTACTTCTTGAACCCTAAAACCTCTACCTCTAATTTCTTAAGTCAATGGTGATAATAGCAGTGTTTAACTAGTTGTGAACTTGAATTTTATATTTTTCTTTCAGAAGTCCAGTTCAGTTTTCCTTCAGGAACAGTTTGGTTCCTTTACGTAATTCACAAGAAAGGATCTAAGCTTGGGAGACAAATGTGTCTAATAAATCTGGAAATGTTCGATAGGTAAAGCCCCTAACATCGGCCAATATGGTGTCCTTGATCAGATAGCAGTATCTCTGGTATCTCTGGCTCACATCAACAGGGGATTGTGTTACCTGGGAATGTCATTTCTCCTTCTGAGTGACAAGTAGTCTGTGTCCATGTTCAATATGTAAGAACGAACATGAATCGTTGTTTTAAATAAACAGACATGTGTTTTCATTTACATGATGATTGTCATACATTGTGAAGGCGTTACTTTGATGTTTACTAAGTAAGTACATACTTGCAAACTGTTTCTGATATAGACCGGTGGTGTGCATTCTTTGATTTCTTGGAAATAGTTCGAATAGTTCGCTCTACGGGTAATTACTAACCCGGTTACAGAGATCACTGTAGGCCTCTGTTTGGTAGCCTAGAGTGCTGATAGTTGTCAACCACATCTTCTGCCCCTAGTTCAAGCATAGCACCCAGGAGACTTTGAGAGAGGAGGAGTATTCCTCACAGCCACTGGACCCGTGGGGCTCAACAACTGATATGCCACGATGTCGGCTCGCGCAGACACTAAATGTTACCCGCTTCCTCAACTAAACTTTTTACCCCTACCAACCAGAGTGCGCGAACTTGGACACAAAGAGCTTTGAGGGTGCTTGAGGGATCTTTTTTGAGGAGTAGACCCCATACTCCTGCTCGAGTTGGAGGAGGAACCATTGTTTAGGCAGTAATCGCCATCCGCCATCTTTTTCTTTGTATTTTGAAAATGTGTACATAAAATTATTTATTTAACCATATTGGACGCAGTCTATCCAATTAATTGGTCAACGACGTAGACTTCAAGTATTACAAGTATTAAGTAAGTACCTATCAAGTATCAACTCATCATAGTGAAAATATATAGGTATACCGCAGTCGATCTACCCAACATGACGGTTTTAACTGTAAATCTAACATGATTAGGTTACACATCTATTTCGTAAAATAAACCTTCTAATCTAGAATAAACTAATTGTATTCTACCTCCGTCAAATTGTAAAGACGACATCGTGGCGAATAATTAATTTGAGCCGCCATTTTGGTCCGGCTGAACTGATTTTGTTCATTGTTCTATACAAATGTTAGGTAAGAAGTCGTTAATGTTTAATTGAAATCGGAACAGAAATACACTATTATTATCAAAAAAACTGTATTTGGAACAAAGAATCTTCCAAAATGCAATGTCTGAGAACTGATTTCACCACAATCTTAACAATTATATTTACAAAATAAATATACACATGACCGAATATTATGAAAATCTTACATTAAATTTGACCTCACGCTCACTCATTGAGGATTGGTATCGCACGTGACTCCGGAGCTCATTACTTACATTAATTTGTAATGTGATTTATACGGTGACGCTAGGTAAAGGTCGAGGTTGAGTGGTAGAGAGGACTTTGTAGTCCTAATTTCGCCTCGTTAAACAAGGCAAACTTTACCTTTTCTCATAACGCTCCCTTCACAAAAGGTTACTTCCAGTAGACCGATTTTGCCTGTTACTGTTCTTAGAGTTTCCTAGAGTTTTTAACAGGAAAATTTGTACAATTATTACACTACAGTTTTGCTAATTGATTCAGCAAGTGGTACAAAACCCAAAACTGCTTTCTGTTCAGTTCTACAACATTTCGCTCTACTGTATATGCCAGAAGGAGAAGCTCAGTTTCCTACAGACACCACTATAAGGCCACATACAGTACTGTACTTATATTAAGTACGGATCTAAATTTCTATAAACGCTAAATAGCTAATTTATTGCTAAGAAAATTTCAAGACAAAATTGTGTTTGGACCGAAACGGGACTTGAACCCAGGGTTCTCATTATGCTGACCACTATACCATCCGGCCCAACTATTTATGCTTTAAAAATTTAGAGAAGTACCTAAATCTGAAACATGTGACTGTCAAATAGTGACGTTAAATCAACAAGCTGGTACGTAATGTTAGTATATTAATATACCTAAAAACTATATACTATATTTTAGTATATTAATACATAAAATTGTTGTTTGCCTTTTCAAAAACCTACACACACTTTAAAAATGCTTTAAACTATTCCAGTATATTTTGGGCGTTGCCTTTATCAAAGCCCGAAATATACTGGAATAGTTTTAAAATATATTAGTATATTAAGACTTTATAATGGTAGAGAGATACGATACGCTGACAGCTGACACGTCGGCACATCGCAGTCAGCTGACTGCTGACCATCGTGCTTACACCATAGACAATGTTCTCACTGACACAGCACCAATCAGTCTCATCAGCTAACCGTCTCATCAGCTATCTGTTAGTTTTTATAGTGTTAAAGGAAACAGAGCTGCATATGTTTCCATCTCCTTGTAGAACGTCGTAAAACAGAACCATAGAATAAGCATAACAGTATGCTTACAGCTTATTCTATGACAGAACAGAAAGTAGTTTTGAGGTTCCCAACACTTCTTGACTCAACTAAATCAACTTTATATGTATATACAAGTAGTCGAGTATATTCATTGTAAAATATATCACGTTTTAGTAGGTTGTCACTATATTTGCATAAATTTAACACATTTTTCACACTCGACACTCAATTAAAAACTAAACAAAGTATAAAATGACGTAATGGCCACTCACACACGTATTTCCACACGCCATGTACACTTTCACTCAATTAGTAATTTTACGTTATTTTATACTTTGTTAAGTTTTTTATTTGTGAGTGTAATCTCGCTCTACAGGTCATATGTTCTTTCTAATCTTATGAAATTTAGTACAAATGTGTATTTTTACTCTTCAGGCATTTGGTTACGTTCATTACCCAATAGAATCGGTCCACCGATAGTGACCTATGAAGGGGGGGCGTTTCCTCCAAGGTAGTTATTTCTTGTGAGTCATGCTATAAAAACTGTACCTACGATCCTATTTTATTTTATACGTGCAGTTTTTAGTTCGTAAAACTTTTTTTCGTTTGAAAATCATCCTCTCTATATTGAATATTTGGGTGTTTTTTAAAATTTATCTAACATAGTACAGTGCTATAATTAATAGTAACTAATTGATAATATTGTAGAGCTATATTTTGTACTCCTATGATAGTGATGCAAATTTGTTGATCTCAGATAAAAACGGTAAAATTGTGATTATAAGAACCCTTCCATCGCGCTTTTGATCAGCAAGACTCACTGAGCTTGGATTATTTTTTCACAACTCTTTCAGACTTCAAGGGCTTCATTAGACTTGGCTGACAACTGAATAATTTCCGCTGATTGGTTCAATTTCATCCAATCACGAAATCAGTTTAGTGAAAACGCAGTTTATATTGTCGTCGCAAATGTATTTCAAATAGTATTCAAGAACTATGAATACATACGAGTACAAGAATAAAAGCATCCGGGCTTATCAAAGTATATGAATTTAAGCGGCTAACATGGTTGGATGAAAATATGAACATTTTAGATTTTGGGAAAAAGGTGAACTGATAGACTGTAAACGATATTCCAAGTATGCTTAAATAAACTGGCAGATCCATACAGTTCAAACGTGACCAGCAAAAACTAATTTTGTAATATATACACAGTATATGAAAACAACGCATTGAAAATCAATCACCTGCCTAGAAGATATTATATTTATCTTAAATGTTTTAACTGTTTCATGTTTATTTATAAACCTTAGACGTTACTCTACAAGCTTTATGTAGTTGAAAAAGGGCTGAGCCCTGAAACTAGTAGTGTGCTTATTTAATTATATTCAAAGTAATTAAAGTTTCTTATCTCTTTTGTTAACATGATAATATTTTCAGTCAACTAATATCAAAATAACTATACAAATATTAACTTAATTTGGTAATGGTATATTCTTAAGATCTTTAAATTTTTCAAAAGTAGTGTTTAGTAAGGTACTTCATGACCCTACCCCTCGACCGTTAATGATATAAAATAAAAAGAGAATTATAAAAGCTAGATTAAAATTATAATCCCAATATAAATACAGTCAATTTGCATTTCAGGTTATTTATTTTATAATTACGACTCAGACCATTTTACAGTTTGTTCTTGGCATCATAGAATAAGTAAAATACTTATATGCTTATTCTATGGTGGCATCAAGATATTGACGAAATTATACAGGTTGCACAAACGTGATAACAATAATTGACATTAGTGTGTGGTTTAAATAAATGTTTGTTCAAATAAACAATATGGTTTCAAGTTTAGGTAAAAATTTAATTCACAACCAATTTAAAAAATAAAACCATATAATTCAGAACAATACCGTTAACGCATAAACTTTATTTTCAGAAAATGTGCTTAAACAGCCTAAAGTGATAAACCTGTTCAAAATCAACAAAGGACAAAAAAGAAACGCATATATAAAATATTTCACCGGTACATTCTTTCTTTGCCTGAGAAGTCGTCTTGAACGATTCCCAAACGGAAAGAACGGAGCACAAAGACATGCAAATGCCTTCATAAAGTAGAGGTAAAATATCTGTCTTAGAATTCATTTGAATAATAAAGGTTTTGAGTCGCATAATGTCAAGCTAAATATTGTAGTTTAAGGCCCACCTCAGCTGCTCGGGAGAGGTCGTTGCAGACGTTTGCGGAAATAAAATGGATACTTTAGCTTTGCTCTTTGACAAAACAATTCTTAAATGAAAGATAAACATACTATCGAGGTGGGCCTGTAGTTCATTTTTTCAAACTGTCTTTATTTTTTTGATATTAACGGTTAAAGCAAAGAAAATATAGAGTGGGCCTTATTTAAGAGGCTAAAAATAGGTTTGTCAAAATCTGATCGCAGGCAAACACAGATACTCTTTCTTTCCATATAAAATTAACATATATGAATTTAACCTTCATATAGAGCGCTATCTACGTTCTACAAAACCCTTGCAAGCTGAGGATTTGATAGGCCGCATCAGTTGAAAGAAAGCCCATTGTTTAGCCCGTTGCTACGTGCTGCGGTGTCATGTGTGTCCTTGGACGGACGAATTCAGCCTTCTCTCCGGTGACCACTGAGGCGGACCCTTAACTCACCTGTTTCGCGTCATCCATAAACAGCATATTACAAATCAGTTATGAGCTCAGTTACCTCAAACTATTCTCTAGGGTACAAAACCCAACAAAATGTTGAGAATTTCTTGAAAATGATGACTTTATAACTAATTCTTTCTTTGTGGAAAAGGAACATGACGTAACAAAACGTGACTTTTACCAAATTGCCATAGAATGCTGAAGCACGTCACGTCAGTTGCATCAATATAAGAGTTCAGACATAATTCAACCCTTAAATTGTTTGCTTTCTTACTTCCTGAACACATGATTGAGCGAAGCAAAGGTCTCTGAATCGACTCGATTACAATGTCCCCCTTCTGTGTTAAACCCACAGCACTGATCATGATTGTAATCTGTAATTGTAATATGGTAGTATATAAGCTTTGAAAAATGATCTAGCCTTGGTAAAAAAATAACTGGAAATACTATATGCGAATTGTAGTAGCTCAACTCAAACAATAAACTAAAGTCGGATTTGATTACAACACAAATAAACTTTAAAAATTGAAGCAAAGAAATGCGCTGAACATCTATTATTTTATCTGTGGATAATAGGCGTACCAATTTAGTCCCAGACAGATTATAAAGTCTAATTCAAATCGGTCCTTTATCGAAACGCTGCACAACTTACTTAACTTACTGTAGTTACTTACAGAACAATAAAAGCCAGCAAGATTTCTGGCAAAGTAATTATTTAGGTACCGTTCAGTCAACTGCGAATACCAAACAGCAACTCACTTACAAGGCCAGAGATTACATTATTTCATTAGAGGCTACAAATAAATTGAAAGACTTACCAACTGTGTTATAGGCCTAACAATCGCACAAATAAAATGAAATACTCACATAATTAACACTCCCGAATAACGTAACCGACACTGCACATTTAACTTATGAAGGAAAATATGTATGAAAATAATAACTACAACGATTCATTGTCATCGATTCACATCAGCTGGTTTCAGTTATGCCGCAGAGTAGTGGCTGGGAGGAATCAAACTGGCTTGAAATCTTTGTGAACTATAATAAGTCTGAGAACGTTAATATTTCCTTACGTTTTGACTATTTTAAGTCGTGAAGCTTATTTTAGTAATGTATTGAAACTAAAGATATGAATGAAATAATGAAAGGAAACATGACCGTTAGTTTCAAAGACGGTTATATAACCTTGACCGGTTTCAACTGTTTAGGCATCATCTTGGCCAGTACAGCAAACACAAATTATTATTTTTTAAACATAAACATAAAGTAGTTACGTATAATTCATATGGTAAAATAAAATACAAGTTAGAATAAAATTGCGCAGTAAAAACAGCTATAAACATTGACTTCTAATGTTATGTAAAATTGTCGATCATGATGAAATATTTTTCTAATTTGCATTGTACACATTTCTGTCGAAAATTGATTTCTGTATTTACGTGGATAGAGTTAAGTATAAATCCGGATTGTTCAAATTAGTCAGGTAAGGTGCAAGTCTTCTTTACAATTCATCCATTTACCTTTCCTTCCTTATAATTTTCTTTCACAAAATTTCTAAATTGTCATTTATGCCGTTGTAGGTATGATTTTATTCAGAATATGTTCAGCTAAATTAGATTTCATTATTATGATACTATTTGATGTTATAACGTAAGTGTGTGTTCATGAGATCTTAATTTGAAACGTCTGCCTGTTTGGTCAACGTAAAACTTTGACGAATTGGACTGTGTGATCATTTGATTTTGTAAATCCCTGACAGGGAGTTTTAATTTAAAATAACGATCATCAGGTCAATTTAATATATGAATTGAAAACAATACTTAAGCTGTGCATGCTACAATTTTAATTTGACTTTAATTTTATCATTAGATTTTACTATATCTACTTTATGTTTAAACTAAGTAAATAACATTTTGTTTGCCAAATTCGCCCAGATGATGTCCAAATAGTCGAAACTGGTCGCGATATAATATACATTTTTGAAACTGGGTGATATGTTTCTCTTTCTTTATTCATTACAATTTCAGTAATGCTCAGAGTGATGTGTGGTAAATAAATAAATAATTTAAAGTTAACATTTATAAGATTTTAGGGGAAGTGTGTGATTACCTGTTAACTGTGGTGGTAACGAGCATCCAGTATGCAGGGTGAGTGGAGTGGTTAAACCTTTTAGAACCAATTTAACCGCTTACAATTTATAGTATATATATATATATCAATAGGATAAACCAAAACCATTACTTCTAAAAGATCATCATCAAAAATCTAGACGCTACTAAATAAACAAATAACTAATCTGCTTTCACAGCTTTTATATTAAACTTTAAAACACACAGTTCCTACAAATTAAAATCGTAAGCATGCACGACTTTACTGTGCACATGCAAACAGAAGGCGTTGAGAGAATTATGTCACAACACCAGTTAAATATCATAATATAAATATAAGTCTGAACTTATATTTGACGAGGCTTGACTCGGGCGTACTGAAAATTTCGAGTTTGTAAGTTTAAATGTCTAAATTTACAAAATAAACTCCATTTAAACATTTAAAATTAAGCGGACCCGTGGTGGGTTGGAATCGTACGTGACCCAGAAGATGACTCCGCTGGCGTGGGTTTGACTCACCACTTACATTTGTAATGTAATACGGTGACGTTGGGTGGCAAGGAGGAATTTGTAGTCCTAGCCTCGCCTCATTAAACAAGACAAACTTTACCTTTCACAATCGTGAAATGTGTTTTTATAATGAGAATAAACTATGTATCTCTTTTTGTCATTTCGCTCAAAAACAGCTGTTATACGAGTATACACATACCGTATAACAGCGTGCTGAAGTTGCAGTAAACTACTAGCGAAACGAAGGTTTGTTTTGATTACCTTTTACTCCTTAGGGGGAGAGAGACCAATTCCATATATAATTTAGGGACAAGAGCTGCAGTTCACATGAATTTGGTTCTAATAGGCTATTAATACTTAATAATAGTAAACCAATGTTCAAACTGTTGTTTACTTTGAGCTTCAAAAAATATCAAAAGCCTAATTTTAAAGTTATATTTCTCTATGCTTCATGACAAAAGTATCACTCGCCCTGAAAGCATATTTTTGATCCTAGCTTATTAACTTTGCCAACTGCACCTCGTTGGCGAAAATCTTGAGCTCCTAACAAGGTTCCACTTACATTTGTTCCATATGAACCTAGAGATGGGGGTCTACTTTGTTCACTATTCTTGCTGGATTTTCGTTGTACTAATACGACTCAAGTACGCTAACGTAAACACAAACACGTGGAAATTATTTGAAACACTTTAGATATAAACGTTATTTGAGCCAATTCAAACTCTTTCTTTCATTCTCAACCCTCACCCCACCCCCAAGACCCGTCGTTCATCTATCAATGTACCGTAGGAAGTACAAGTATCAATGCTGTATTTCTAACTGACCAAAATATCAAGAAATTTATAAAATAATGTATATTTAATATTTATTCATACATACTTTTAAGTTAGTAATATAACAAAACACAAGTTAATATCATAACAATGTAAAATAGCTATTAACCTAACTACAAACATCCTTCTGTAGTTATAAAAACAACTTAAGTTAACTAATCCGTATTAACGAAGATAAGC
Source organism: Matsumurasca onukii (assembly GCA_018831715.1). Classification (NCBI taxonomy): domain Eukaryota; kingdom Metazoa; phylum Arthropoda; class Insecta; order Hemiptera; family Cicadellidae; genus Matsumurasca; species Matsumurasca onukii. The sequence goes on along the minus strand of CM032059.1, from coordinate 31,185,148 downwards.
TTGACTTCCGTTAACAGAGGAACTTGAAAAGAAAATCTGAAACAAACAAAACACATTAGTAAAGTCTAATTTAATCACGATAGGCCTATAATATTTTAATTATAATCAACTGTTGGGCTATTTAATTTAATGATAGATAGTGGGTTAGCCCTTTAACCTCAGGGCCAAACCTTATTACAATTTACCAACTAGCATTTATTAGATCATCTGATTTTGGCCAGGTGTGTTTGGATATTCTTCAATAGCTACCAGATGTACCGTATTGTTCACATAGCTAATAGAGGTGTTTTACAAAAAGCTACCACCAATACAACCAGCTGGATATTTTACAGTTTGTAGAATTCGAGATGGACTAAATGTTCGACATCGTTGGCTGTCTAAAGGTTGACCATTCAATGAATGACCTACTTCACTTATCCAGCTTATTCAATAGCACTTGTGCTGAATCAGAGACTGACAAAAGCTGACCAGAGACACGGCACGACTTGTATAGTGTCTTCAACCTAGCCTTGTCCACTCTAAACCATTCGTATATGCAGTGTATTTAGAGTCAAACATTCTATCGATGGTTATATCTGAAGTTTTTTATCGTGAGACATTCAGATATTGCTATGTCATGAAAGACCTTTTTGTAATATCCAAAGTTCTTGTAAAACCTATTGACTGCCATAAACATATTTTGGAGGATAAGCGCTAAAGCGCCGCCGCTTCCATGAGTGAATCGAATTTCCTTATCAATTTGTAACACTAATTCGCTACGCTCACAGTCTTCTTTGGCCTCAGGCTTACGTGTTCTTCGGGGTTGACTGACCAGACATCGTACGACAGTATAGTGTGTCTCTAGCCTTGTCCACTCTCTTATACGCAGTTTACTTAGAGAGTCAAATATTTAGAGAGTCTCGCGTTATACAAGAGTCAAAGATCAAGTTATCGAGAGGAACATTCAGATATTGTTACGGCATAAAAGGCCTTCGCGATTAAAAAATAAAATAGCCATTTTGTAATATCTAAAGTTCTTTTAAAACCATTGACTGACATTCATATATTTTGCATAATTTTGATACTTTGCTTTGAGACATCGACTACTCCTAAAGGGTATTTTAAGGTGAATATGGGATGAATTGTGTGGAGTGTTTTAATGGATGGTAAGGTGTAGTCTAGTTACAAACTAGGACCAAATGTTCCTCAGATTGGGTCATTAATTAATAGCCCAACGACCATCTGCATGGACCAACGGCTCTCGAACCACGGAGAATGCCATCGTGAAAAGTTAACACTTCGCCCGGGAATGGTACCTGAGATAATTTGGTGCGAAGCACGTACTATTTACAAAATGTGCAGAGTATTTCCAACAAATAAAAATACACGGAAAAAAAATACTGTAATGTTGCTTTTTGGAACATCCGTACAACGTTATTTCAACGTTGTATGAGACATTATTGTCAAACTTTTGACAACGTTGGGGGTTTGCTCAATTTTTTTACCAATCATTAGAATGTATTGTATTAGAAACACTGAATAAATTCAAAATATTTCGAGCTTACGAATATTGAAATACGAGTATTACAGTGTTAAGGTGCTTGAGAAGATGTACTAAACACAAATACATTATTGCTGCATTTCTCTTGGAAACCTTGCTTAATGTTAGAGAATACATAAATATTATTGCGAATGTTTTCCACAGCTTTTTATCCAATAAGAAAGACACTTGCTATAAAATAATGTTGTTCACTAAACACAATAATACTGTATTTCAAGTTCAGAAATTCTACCGTCGATATCAACAAACTACAAAGAATCAGAAGGTAGGTTGTAAATATTATACTCGTACATTTCAATAAATAAGAAACTGATTTGGATCTGATGCAACTACTTTTCAATCTAAGACTAAAGTTTGTACTTTTCTCTAAGTCGATCATCTGATAAAGTTTATCAACTGAAGGTCATTTAAAGCCCTTGAACTAAATTTCCACAACACGATCAGAAGCATAAACTATAAACCAGGCCGACACGCAGCTGCGCTAAAGTGCCGCTTCAATGAGTGAATTGAATTTTTTGTAATTGTCACTTTGTTCGCTATTACAGTCTGCTTCTCCTTCGGCCTCAGACTTGCGTGTTTTTTACCTAGTTGCGTTTTATATATTGCGAAGGTAAAACCTATTTCAAATTGTATTGAAATCGGACTACTTATAACGCTGTTTTAGCAAAACATTTCTTTCCGCCATTTTAAAACGATTTAATGGATTTTCATAACGTTTAGGGCACTGATTGATAACATTAAAAGTATATACAGTATTTGTTTCTAATTTCATCATACTCGGATTACATTTACTGTATTTAGATCATTTAGTCCGATTTTTCTGGCTAACGAACTTGAGCGAAATATTTACAAAAGGAACATTTGTACTAAATTTTGTGAAAATTGAACAAAATGCAACTTGTAGAGTGTACACACATATCTACATATGTATATAAAGTGTTGAAAACAATTCTAAAAACGTGTTCTGGGGTCAGGATGCTCTATTTCATGGTCCTGAGTGGGTGAGTGTGACTAAACCGTATTGAAAGAGAAGCGCGATGATAGTGTTGGTTTATATTGGTACAGCGACAGATCTGTTATTTGTAGCCTATTATCCCATTGCACTGGACTAATGGATGCTTAATCCTGTGTTGATGTTTGCCAACATTTGTGCCTCCCACGCTCTCTTCCATGTGTTATCTGTGGATGTGGACAAATCTACTAATCGCTGTCCCTCATTTGTTGCATTTTGTTTGTTTTGTTTCGCTCATCAATTGGGTTTCACTCAAAACAGATTAGAATAACTAGCAAAACTGTTTGTTTTCAGATTTTGTAGTTTGGGTTTTAGGGTTTACTACGGATTGTTTGTAGTTCTGGGATATTATTGGAAACAACTGTTTATCTTCAATAAGTAATTTACAATTCAAAAGTGTATTTTGTTAGTAGAATATGCATTTTACGTCAAGCCACTTTTCGATAGAACATAATATTTTATTGAGAACGAAGGCCTAAGTGAATCGGAATCACGACTATCATCCCAGCAACCAGTAAAGCTCCAAGTCTACTGAAGATGCTCGATTGTAAAATGAGCGAGACATTTGGCACCAAATACGAGTAATTTATCGCAATCAGTGTCAATAAATATTTTAATATTGTAAAGAAATTTAAGTAAACATTGTTTTGAACTCAGTAGTCTAAACTATTTGTTCTGTAGAATCAGCTGTTACCGTATTTACTATGAGTTGTGCTAAATTAAAAAAAAACAATCTCGTTGAACAGCAACTGCCCATGCCGCAAAAGAACACTAAACTTTTCTCCCTAGGGAGAAAAACATCATAAAACAATACTTTATTTGCCTGAGTGTAAGACAGTTTAGCACGTCAATACGAGTACATGTGTCTAAAGTAGCTTTTTCAGAGCAGAATTACAAAGCATATTTTACAGGTTAAACCTACTTATGTTAAAAGTTGACAGAACACCTTTATAACGACGGCGTTTATCGGACTGCAACTTTCTTCATATTCACTTTGGTCCGCCTGTGCTGTGAAGCTTACGTAGATTTCATGCATGGTGGAATTTAACCTCACCATGATTCCATGCATTCACCCAAAACGGCTGCTCTATTAAAAAAATAATTTAAGAGGCTACTATTTCTGCTAGGTTCATGAATGCTACCATAAATGGATTTAATTTATCACCCAACTCTTTTGACTGATTACCTGTTCTCCACCTCCTAAGGAAGAGGTCCTGTCTCCGCCAGGGCAGGGATGACACCACAGTGCTCAAGGTGGTTGTGCTTGTAGGTGCCACTGTCGGGTGGTCCCCTTGTTCCTATTCCTCCTCCTCCCTGATCCTCTATGCCTGTGAGTTTTGTCTGTCTCCTCTCTTCTGTCGGTTCATCATTCCTCTGTTTCTTGTGCTTCCTTTGTTTAGTATCAGGTCTGGGTTCTTCTCCAACTTGTTGTTGGCAGGATCCCCCAACTGTTGCCGGTGAGAGGATCCTCTGTGCAACAAAGGGAAACGGTTAATATGATAGTGTCAATGATTTAGTTGGTAAGATGAAAGGAATTTTAAGAGCGAATCACTGGAGGATACATTGGAGGATGAAGACTAGGGATGTCTTTAGTTTGAAGAATGAAACTCGAAGTTGCCGTGCGCTTTTGTTCGATATGTCTTTGTTACTACCAATGTTGATTGAATTGCCCCAATTGTCTCTAAACATTTAATTATTATCTAAACATGTTTTGAATGAATTTAATAATAATAATTCAATAAAGTATCCTCTAAATATTTTCGAGCTAAATAGGATTTTGATCAGCTTTGATAGCATGAAGCTTCATCCACCACGTGTAAGAGTATACCTTAAGTGTAGATTAAAACTATTAAAACTGATGGAAATTAAACTAAAAATCGTGACTTATTAAGAATTCTTAGCATCAAGTTTAGGAGAAGCATCTCTTCAAAATATTTTGATGATACGCTGTTAAAGGTAAGGTATTTTTCATGACCGGGAAAACAGTCTAAGCATTATAACAGAATATGTTGGATATTCATGATATTACCCTATCATTGCCACTGTTTGGTTATATATATTTTAACCTTGATACCAGTTAACCTAAGTCTTAAAGGTCTTAAGTGTTAAAGGTAATGATAGATATTTTAAAAAAAACAGACACAAAATAAAGCTCGCTTTATGTAAACAAAAATTGTATTCCGAGTGTATAGTGTTATTTTATAAATTCCAGCTTCTTCCCTATTTATTCACCTGTGCAAAACGACCTTGCCCACCCCTCCACCACTACCACCTCCATGACGACCCTTGCCTCCACCTCGACTCCTGGCCTCCACCACCACAACCCACACCAACACTGTCACCAACAACACTCAGAGCACTCACCATGGTACACTGTCACTGTGATTGATAACATTGGCGCCTAGTCTGCTGTTGACGAGAGGTCAAAGGCCGTCCCGTCACGGGTCACTATGCAACTACGTACAAGTGTTCTAAATTGATTTGGTAGTTAGAAGGGGTTTATCATTGAGAATATATGAGCTTATTAGCCTACTAAGTAATAAGCTACTAAAGATATTTTGAGGACAGTTTATTGGGTTTATCATCCCCAAGCAAGCCATATGTGCCACAATATAATTTGTAGTTCAGAACAACACAACCAACAGGTATTTACTATATTAATTTATATAGGCCTTGAAACTGGTTATAATAAAAAAATATATATACTTGATAACACCTTACCTTCAATGTTGATTCTCCATATGTTCCTTGAGTGAGCACCACTTTGCGTGATCTATAGTTTTGAAGACCTCCCTACAGGAGCCGCTGAGGTCCCTCTTGTGCCCAAAGGGCAGGACCTCCTAGGGGCAGATATGATAGCACGCTCTTGCACCTTCCTGGGGACAGCTCTCCAACACCATAACACACCATAAAACTACTATAAAGCACCTTGAACACCACAGTCTTCAACGGCATGCTGACTAGAGTCCCCACTTTTCAAATTAGCTTAACGAAAATTAACATTAAAGGCTATACACACCAAACTATAGTTTGTAACACAGTTGAGAAGTGTATTTTAAGCTTACTGCCACTGTAATAAGCCTTTACTGATGAATGTGGTTCCATCATGGAAACTACGTGATTCTTCTGTAAATAAATTACCATTGGCTTCACCTCGGAAGGCCTTATTTACAAATAAACAACCTCAGATGATTGATGCATTCCATCGCAAAATGTAAACAAAAACTGAAAAAATAAACACACATTTTTATGTTTTATGAGACCAATTAGGTACTATAATTATGTGTGCGTTTAAATTTACTTTTCATTGCTAGTCGTGATTTTATTACTTTTAAAAATATCTGAAACTTACGTAAACCGTAGAATTAATACATACTTTGAGTTTACTAGTGTACTTATACATATAACTTAAAAACTAAGCCAAGACAAGCATGAAAACTCCTGAACGATTTTGTAATGTATGATTAATTTTTAGCTGTCTTGTTTATGTTGTCAAAATTGAACATTTTTCGGAGATCCTCCCCCCCTCGTTTGGACCAAAGCTCCCAAGCGTTCCTGGCCTGGACGCCAAAACAGACCCTGTCTTTATATAAAACAAAGACATGCGGCTTTTCGCCAGCCCGTACTGAACATATACAATCAAGGACCGGAGAAGTGAGCCCAAGGAAACGTAAATAGGAGCAATATATAGAAGAATAGGATAGGACAATTATATAGAATAAATTTGAAATAAACCTTTTTGGTCGGTTTTCATTATTACCTTTGAATAAAAACAGTTGATTTACAGTACAATACTACTCACAACTATCGAATACAACACCACTATTTATCATCATTCTTCCCATTCTAACTAAATACTTTAGTATCGTAATTTAGTTTTTTACTTGTAACATCACAAACTACGACATTAACACTTTTGTTTCGATGAACTTTACACTCACTTTTATCATTCAAGGCCGGATCCTGCATTCAAGAAATATAAAAGCGTCTACAGTTTCCCAAGAATAAAAGTCAGACTGGAGGAGATTTAAGGCTTTAAAGTCTCTTAACAATAAAAGCTTTTATTGCAAGGAGGAAAGAAAATACACGCGGGGTTTCAACAGGTCTCCTTCTTTCTTTCTTTCTAATTCTCTCATAAAGCAAATGTTATCCTCCCTTTGTTCATAAAGTGGGTTTCCTCTGCGAACAATGGCTTTAGAACAACGCAAGATGTGTTAAGTGTAGCTTTCTTGTTTAATCAAATAGTTTTTGCTTGGGGTTAAACTGTGATTAAGGACGTTTTCCATCGGTTTGAGTGAACAAAAGTACACGACGTTTCGGGAACTCAAAGACGGTGGAAAACGTTCTAAATAATATTTCAACATCAGATTTTAAGCCTGAGAATATCCCAGAACTTAACGATACCGAGTGCATTTTAAATATTGAAATGAATTGGGTCGTAATAATATTTCAGACACACGCCGTTATTAATAAAAAAAACGTAATAAAACATAAAATAAATATATAAATAAAACCAGCTACTAACAATAAAAGCACATGCAGCGATATCAATTTAATTCAGCCAAGTAGAGGTGCTATAATTTCTACAAGCTGTCACTTTCCCAAGCCTTCGATAGCTCAGTTGGTAGAGCGGTGGACTGTAGAGTGTAGAGGCGTCTCTGAGACACAGATATCCATAGGTCGCTGGTTCAAATCCGGCTCGAAGGACATTTTTTAAGTCCCACTTTGCCTTCGTCTTTTAAGAAAATTTGATTTTCTGACATATTGTTTGAAAAGTTTTCATTTTATGTTTTATTTGGTTTTGTAATAACCCGTTAAATTGTGTAAACATATACCAGGCCAACCCAGCTGATGTGAGTGGAGCGAATTTTCTTGTATTTTGTTACTCTACCTGCTTCTGGCCTCTGGCTTCAGATTTACGTAGTCTCTTGATTAGCTATGTATTTTTCTTATTCTTTGCTGTGAAACAGAACAAACCCCATTATACTAAAATTTCCGTTCTTTTGCACAAACGTAGTAACTGAACAAAGAACTTATATTTATAAAAACATTAAACTCAAAAACATTATGTTTGTTAGGAACATAAAAATTAAATGAACTGAATCCTCAAACTTGCTTAATTGCATATTCGTTATTATAGTAATTTCAGTATGTGATTAATTGAAATCAGTTTTAGCATGGATGTAATTTGATTATTTGGCCTCTGGATGAGGAAATGAAATAGTTATACGAAATGAAATTACACGCAGAGTTGATTAAAACACAGAGTGGTTAGTCAATCTAACTTTGGTCAATCTATGAATTGTCATCACTGTTTTATTACTTATTCCATCAACACTGTAATGCAAACCGAATACATTTTCTTAACGAGATTAAAACGCATATTAAGCCTATATCCCTTTAATCAGTTGCAAATACAGTGTGTGGCAAAATCAGTTCTTTTGTATAGAAGGATTATAAACACAATTGCAGTAATTGGATATTTCATAAACATATGACAAATTATAACTTTAGCGGCCGATGCATTTTTGCACTTGACTTCAGAAGGTATTTATTCACCATTACCAGTCATTGAACCACACCCTAAGGGCGGGGATTTAGCGCCTCCCTAAGCTCAAAAAGCCACCTCACCTCAATTGATTTGATGAGCCATTTATTTTCTTCAGTGATCCTCAGCGGGTTGTGGCCTGCGCACCGGCATGATCCAACAACTAGCATTGCACCGTACCAGAGCGCACCCGGGTGGGATTCGAACCCACGCTGTGACAGACAGGGCCAGCTTTCCGTCACTATAACCACCAAACCACCGGGCTGTTTGTCGTGGGCGGTCAAACTCACACTTGAGTTGTCGAGGAGGGGGGGTGGTAGTTTCGCCTTCTTCTGCTAGGCGCCGCTAAGTGTTGCGTAGTCCTCGCATATCAGAGACTGTTTCAACAGTCTCCTATACTGCACATTTAAGCATTCAAAGAAAATAGCGTTTGTCGACCTATAGTCGACACGCGACCTCAAAGGGTTAATACCTTTGAATAAAAAAACATTTGATTTACAGTACAGTACTACCTCACAACTATCGAATACAACACCACTATTTCTCATCATTCTTTCCATTCTAACTAAATACTTTAGTATCGTAATTTAGTTTTTTTTTTTAATTTCTTTATTAAACTTATATATTTTTATACATGCATTGTAGTTAACATTTTATCCCCTAGCTATTGCTAATTGGGGGAAAAGCTAAACAAAGTTTACAAATTTCTGTGTGCATATATATTATAAACATATAATATTTTATATTAATACTAACATACATATAATAATTAATTCAAACAAGTTGATGGAATTTAGAAGAAAAAAAACATGTATACATTGCAAATTGAATAATAAAATGTCTAAATATTATTTTTTAACATTCATAAAAATAAATAATTTTGGAACACTAAATAACTTGCAAAAATAAAAAACAATAAACACTTATAACTATATATAGTTTATAAAATTAATATTTTGAACAATAAATAAATGTTACGTGTGGTATTTGCGTAAATTGCTACAATAAGTTAATGAAGAGCGGATACAACTAAACATAAATATTACATTTTACATAATAAATAACGGTAATAATAATTTAACAATAAATAAACTACAATAAATAAATAGACAAACAACTAACAATAAATAGACATCTGAATTACTTTGAACATCACAAACTACGACATTAAGATTTTGTGTCGATGAACTTTACACTCACTTTTATCATTCAAGGCCGGATCCTGCATTCAAGAAATATAAAAGCGTCTACAGTTTCAAGAATAAAAGTCAGACTGGAGGAGATTTAAGGCTTTAAAGTCTCTAACAATAAAAGCTTATTGCAAGGAGGAAAGAAAATACACGCGGGTTTCAACAGGTCTCCTTCTTTCTTTCTTTCTAATTCCTCTCATAAAGCAAATGTTATCCTCCCTTTGTTCATAAAGTGGGTTTCCTCTGCGAACAATGGTTTTAGAACAACGCAAGATGTTACGTGTAGCTTTCTTGTATAATCAAATAATTTTTGCTTGAGGTTAAATGTGATAAGGACGTTTTCCATCGGTTTGAGGAACAGTACACGACGTTTCGGGAACTTTCATTCACTCAAAGACGGTGGAAAACGTTCTAAAAATATTTCTACATCAGATTTTAAGCCTGAGAATATCCCAGAACTTAACGATACCGAGTAAATTTTAAATATTGAAATGAATTTTGTAATAATATTTCAGACACACGCCATTATTAATAAAAAACGTAATAAAACATAAAATAAATATATGAAATAAAACCAGCTACTAACAATAAAAGCACATGCAGCGATATCAATTTAATTCAGCCAAGTAGAGGTGCAATAATTTCTGCAAGCTGTCACTTTCCCAAGCCTTCGATAGCTCAGTTGGTAGAGCGGTGGACTGTAGAGTGTAGAGGCGTCTCTGAGACACAGATATCCATAGGTCGCTGGTTCAAACGGCTCGAAGGACATTTTTAAGTCCCACTTGCTCGTCTTTATAAGAAAATTTGATTTTCTGATATATTGTTTGAAAAGTTTTCATTTTATGTTTTATTTGGTTTTGTAATAACCCGTTAAAATTTTGTAAACATATACCAGGCCAACCTTCAGGGATGCTGCTCGCGTGAGTGGAGCGAATTTTCTTTGTATTTTGTTACTCTAACTGATTCTGGCCTCTGGCTTCAGATTTACGTAGTCTCTTAATTAGCTACGTATTTTTCTTATTCTTTGCTGTGAAACAGAACAAAACCCAATTTAGTAACTGAACAAAGAACTTATATTTAAAAAAAATTAAACTCAAATAATCATTATGTTTGTTAGGAACATAAAAATTAAATGAAACTGAATCCCTCAAAACTTGCTTAATTGCATATTCTAGTTATTATAGTAATTTCAGTATGTGATTAATTGAAATCAGTTTTAGCATGGATGTAATTTGATTATTTGGCCTCTGGATGAGGAAATGAAATAGTTATACGAAATGAAATTACACGCTGAGTTGATTAAAACACAGAGTAGAGTTAGTCAATCTAACTTTGGTCAATCTATGAATTATCACTGTTTTATTACTTATTCATCAACACTGTAATGCAAACCGAATACATTTTT
>CM032059.1:30766629-31174353 GCA_018831715.1 Matsumurasca onukii | reverse complement strand
TGAGTTTTGAAGGTTAAGTATTGGTTTCCTTGTGCAAACAAGTGATTGCTCAACAACTAGTTGGCTAGTAGGTACTTGATTATCTCTAACTACTATTAACATAAGATAAGCCTAAGTAATTAATTCGTTTTAAAATTACAGTACACTCACTACCTTTTGGATGATAGTCGCTGTGTTAGGATCCGTGGCGGATTGGTATCGCGACGCGACTTTGGAGCTCATCACCGACTTTGGAGCAGGGTTCGATCTCAGCAGTCACCACTTAAATTTGAAATGTGACTATCGGGTGACGCTAGGTAAAGGTCGAGGTTGAGTGGTAGAGAGGACTTTGTAGTCCTAACTTAGCCTCGTTAAACAAGACAACCTTTACCTTTTTGTGTGGTAATAGCCGCCACTAGCAAATTTTACCATGTAAATTTTGAATAATTTTACCTTTTACTTTGAATAATTATGTTAAAATAAAACTGTTAGTATCCTATTGTACACATATCTTTCATGTTTTTGTAGCCAGGAAATAGTGGAACCAATGAAATTGATATCTTACCTGCTAGAAAACTAGATGACTCATTCTTGTGGCATTCAAATGATGACAACAATGAAACTGTCACAGTAACAACTTGTAGAAACTCTGTTCAAGGGAGATTTCTCATTGTTGATGATAAAGTGCGTTATTTAAAGAAAAATATTTAAGGGATTATAACTGTCAATAATACCGCTTGACTGCTACGTAACTTGAGTGAAATTGACTGTAGGGATGAAGAGATTCTGTTAATATCTATCGATAATTCTACAAACTACCTTATGGGTTACACATAAGTTATGCACAAAACAACAGCAGTTCTTCAAAAGTAGCTTATTATAAGCTAACATTGGAAACATTGTCACTTTGTTAAAAAATGGGGAACTATGAACTTTGTTAAAACAAAGCCAACTATTTCTTATCTCCAATAATAGTGATTTTATTAGCCTGTTTTTTCTTTTTTTTTTTCAAAATATAATCTACTATTGCCAATAATCTCCTCTTCAAGAATTCCTAATGCTAAATAGTTTAAACATTCTTAAAAGCAATGTGTTTAGATTCACTATTGAGGAATACCTATGATATTATAATGAAAAATAGTAGCCTACTCTGTTAAAGCAATAATTTTATTGGCACCGCTTTACGTTCGATCATCTTTATTTATTTATTTCCACGGCAAACGCCAGTTTACATTTGTGTGTGACTGTATACAATAATTGAGACTTACATGCTAAAATGCTTAGGGTATACAGTAATAATTTACATGCAAAATTAGTTTTAGGCAAAGCGTACATAAGTTTATTAATTATTGTTTTCTTAATTCTTAAGCTTTTGTGACCAGTGTCATCATTAATATCTAAGGCTTCGGTTTACGTCACAGTTGAAATGCAAATAAGTCTCAGTCAGTCAACCAGCTACTGAGGATGACCACAGCAGTCGAAAACGTTTAGCAGTATTTGCATTTCAACTGTGATGCAGTGTAAACGGAAGCCTTAGATATTAATTATTGTTTAGTTTTTATGTCTAAACTTTTAGGTGAGCAATTGTTACATTTAACTTCTTTTGCAGCAGGGTGTTTTTTTAAATAGTGTGTGGCATAGTTTACCTACATTACAGTTTTAACAATTATCATAGTGTGTGCATCGCAATTCATAAACTTTAGAATACATGTTTTACTTCAATTATTATTTTATTTCTGCCATTTTTATATTAACAACATATTTTATACATCAAAACATAACAACAGAGTAGTTTAGACTGAATTTGTTTGATGTAGCCTACATTTGTTCATGGGTAGCTACAGCCTAAAGCCTTTTTAATGGTTTATGGAAGCGAGAGGAAGGAATGCGAAGAGGGATACAACTGAACTTTTCATTGCCAATTGATGTTGTTCGGACTCTAGTCATTGAATGTGAAGCGATACAATTTACCGTTTAAGTTATCAAATGTATTGAATTCCAGGTTATGTTTGCAACCGGCTGATATTTTGGTCAACGGCTGCTGCAACGCTTCACTGCCAAATGTCGCAGACAAGCGTTACGTGTGTGAGACTTGCAGAGAACGGCTGCTGCAGCATTTACGATATTGTATCTCTTGTTGCCTGCATCCAGACAAAGTAAGTAGTATAATTTGCAGTCTGAAGCTATTTCTAAAATGACTTACTTTCCTTTTTTGTAGTAAAACAAGTGTTAATAAAAGTCAGGCCGAACAAAAATAAGTGCTAAAATCTCGCTTGATTCAAAACTTTTTAGAGAAAATCCAGAAAATGCTGGGATTTATCCTACTTTACCTACATTAACTTTACCTACTGGGATTTATCCAGTTAACATTAAAATTTTCTTTACAGAAAGACTTACTACAAAATGTCCTCGCAAGGCACCGATACTTTCAGAGTGCTGTTTGCCGGTTGACGGACCACTTTGAGTTGTGTCTCGAAAGTGTCGCACCAGCTTCATCTCCAACACGAGAACTTCGTACAAGGACCGAGCTAAACACTGCTACGGAGACAGTCCGCCTAGCACTGACAGTGTGACTCGTAGTCAGCGTCAACAATGAAGTAAACTGTGATGACGAGACAGGCTGGTGATACTTACCACTGTCCTGAGTAGTTCATAAGCATGTGGGTGTAGATTGCTTGTGGAGTGCGTGGATTGGCGAATCTCCTTCTCTTTGGGAAGTAGTGACAAAAGTACTGAGCTTGCTGTGGGGCGCTCATGAAGCTGGAGGTTACTTGTTCCAATTTGACACCCTACAATACAGGAGTTTTCTATTGGTCGCTGTGTATCTATTAGATGCACACAGGGTGTCCAGCATCTGAAAACCCAGGAACTGTTTGGTAATCATATAAATAGGAAAACAGGGGAATCCTGCAAGTATTTGGTTCTTGAACTGGGTAATTTTGAGAAGGGTGGTAACAAAAGTCCAATTTTGTAACAGATAAATAACAAAGTTGTGATTTCATCACCAACACCAATGGGAGTTTAGAAAAGTTGCAAAGAGTAACAAGTTAAGCCTAATAGTACTGAATCCCAAACTTAGGTAATCTGCAACGAAAAAGTAAGAAATCTACAAGAGTTTTTCCCTGATTGCTGGATACTCTGATACTAAAAGATGTTGAATCAAAATTCAAACAACAGTTTATTTGCAATTAGTCAAAACTATTATTTTGTTGTTTATAAAATGAAATCAGGGGAGGACTTTATTGCTGAATGAATTTGTACAGATTATATCTAAAAATAATAAGAAAGCCTAAGAAGATACAGTTTTGTACATCTAACTGACTTGTTTACTCAGCAACACGGTTACTGTAGTTTCTACCACTAAAGATTGAAAGAGGCTCCTTTACCGGGAGGGAGGCAAGCCTACAGGCTCTGCAGGCGTCAAAACTGAAAACTACCTGCCACAGTCAAATACAAGGGCTATTCAGAAATTAAGTTCTGTTAATGTACAGCTCACAGACAAAAACAATGCTATACTCATTGTCTTACCATTTGTGTGCTCTCTGAGTGTAACAACAAAATATTTCCACTAGTTAAATAATAGCCTGTGAATTAAAAAATATGTTTGACTTACAATTATGTCTGCCAGAGGGTTTAAAACCCCTTGTTTGCCAAACACTAAACCGGTTTAAATATTTTCTTTAACTTATAAATTGTGTGTAATTAAGCATCTTGCAAACAAGGGTTAATGAGCAGAATTGTATCCGCTTGACATCATGGACCCTAGCAGTAGAATTTCTTACACTAGCTTAGAAAAGTGTTTGTCTTTTTTATGACTTTAATCTTACGTCAAAGTAAAGTTGAAAATAATGCTTTTAATACAAATATATAATACAATATTTTTACATATAGTCTACATTTTAGTATTATAACAGGGCTTAATTTCTGAATACCCCATGTACGATCAGCCATGCCTTGGTCACAAATGCTACACACGGATCTTTTGAAATTGGCTGAAAAGAATTTTTCAGATACAGCCTCGCCACTGGAAGAATTTAAAACACTTTCATATTTTGTTTCATTCTTGAAATTATTTTATTATTTAAGGGCTGGATATGAGGATAACTCACAAGATACTAAACAACAAGCAAGTTAGCCTAGAGTACAATATAATGTATTTCATTAGGAACAAACAAAATAAATAAATTACAAGACCTGCCGTGCTCAAAGAGGCAAATTAAATTATGGTTCTATGTTGATAGTTACATCAGCAAATACCTATTAACTAAAATCAACATTTTATTATGTATGCATGAACAAGCTTGAAGGTGCTATTTTACACAGTGTTTTGTAATGATTCTGAAATATTTAGCAAAACAAGATTTAACAAATGGAGGAGAAAAGACTTATTTAGATGATATGTCACTAATTTGTATCTAAAAACATTCATTATTTCCTAATACGAGGCATGTAGTTTTATTATCAACATAACATGTATTTGGACATTATTTCTGAACTCAAGAGTATACAACCCTTTGGAGATACAGTAACAAAGAAAAACAACGAAAATTGAATTTAAAAAACCACTATTGACTCCTTACTTGTGCCAAGTAAGTCATTTTTATAAACATACACTTAATAGGTAGGTACTTTACCAAAGATAGTTAATTTAGAAACTTATAAACTTACCTTCTAACATTAGAGGGCCTCCTATTAAATTGCAGTGCCCAATCTTACAACAATTTATTTTTAACTCTTACCCTAATGGGTCTTTTAGTTGTATTATTGACTATAATTATTATTAATTTTGTATAAAACATTTGTTTTATAATGTACATAAGACTGGCTAAAGCATATTTTAAAAGTAAACTTGATGACTATATAACTGAGTTGTTTTATGTTTCCTTCTTTATGTCAATTACAATCTGAGTTTTCCTAATAAATTTAAGACTAGTATTTTAACCAACTTTCCAAATTGCATTTTACTCACCACCAAACAATGATTATAGCTCCGGCCGAGCTGATCGAGAGAGTTGGAAACTAGCCAGGCAAATTGTCACTCTATCCAAACTTAAATGGGCAATTCACAAGTTTAGCCCTTTTAAATCCCGGAGGAGATGGAGTTTGTCCTGCTCTGCTTCAACAGGGCCCAGACTCACTCCACCTTCTTCTCTGTCAACTCTTCAGAGCGAGCCTAGCTCACGGATACGTCCCTAGAGCATGGAACCTCAGCAGAGTGGCTTTCATTCCAAAGAGGGTCGAGCCGACTACTCCCTTCCAAAGGCATTCCGTCCCATTAGTCTCTCATCGTTTCTTTTGAAGACTCTTGAGAGGCTGGTGGAGATGCATGTCAGGAGGGAGTACCGTGGAACCCTTTACACAAGAATCAACACTCTTACCAACCTGGGAAGTCCTGCGAAACTGCTTTACACCAGCTTCTGGGTAAGGTAGAGGACAGCCTATCTGCAAAAGTGGCTATGTGCCTTTATGGATATCGAAGGCGCTTTACAACACCTCTTATGCGGCTATGGCGGTGGTGTTCGTGGGCTGGTGTCGAGCCAAGCATTTGCAAATGGATCGGCTCCATGCTTGCGGCGAGCGTGGCAGTGCTACGGCTTCCGCAGGTATCGAAGTCATATCCCCAACCATGGGATGTCCACAAGGAGGGTCCTCTCACCCCTTCTCTGGAACCTTGTGGTCGATGGCTTACTTAACAAACTCACCAACGAAGACATTTTTGCTCAAGGCTATGCGGATGACATTGTCATTGTAGTTCAAGGCAAATATTGTAACACCACAGCTGACATCATGAATGTCGGGCTCAGATGTATTCACTCCTGGTGTCTCAATGAGGGACTAAACGTAAATCCCTCTAAGACAACAGTTGTACCTTTCACTCGACAAAAGAACCTAGAAGCACTTTCAAGGCTCAAACTAGGATCAAGTCAGCTTGAAATATCCAAAGAGGTTAAATACCTCGGGGTTACCCTCGATTACAGGTTGACCTGGAATAACCACCTAACCAGAGCATTACAAAAAGCCAAGTGGTCTCTTATAACGGCCAGGCGATTTGTAGGCATCAACTGGGGAATCAAGCCTTACATTGCTCTGTGGCTCTACAAGGCCATAGCAAGACCTCAACTGTGCTATGGTTCGCTAGTCTGGTGGACAAAAGTCAACCAGAGCACAGTCTCAACCAAACTCACCAGCATACAGAGGCTGGCTTGTCTATTGGTTACGGGAGCCTTTATAAGCAGTCCTACCTCGACTCTTGAAGTCATGCTTGGTCTCCCCCCTTTAGACATTTTCATTAAAGCAGAAGCAAGGAAGTCTGCGAATCGGCTGATGGCTGCTAACCAATGGAGGGAAGGTAGGTCCAGAATAGGGCACAGCACTATCACTCAGACAATATCCTGTAATCGGTTCTAAACATGACAACAGACGTTATGTGTAGAGAGGCCGCTTACAGCAAGCCTTTTCTGTGACTTTCCACTCCAGAGAGGAGTGGAAAGCAGGAACAATCCCTCATGTAGCCAGAGGCAGCCTTATCTGGTACACAGGCGGCTCCCTCATGAAAGGCAAATCAGGGTTCGAGTATACAGCCCTTCACCTAGAACTGCTCTCAGCTCAAGTCTAGGAGAGTTCTGTACCATATTCCAAGCCGAAGTCTTCGCTATTTTGGTCACAGCCAATCTGAGCCTGGCAAATGGATATCGTGATAGACATATTGTAATACTGTCTGATAGCCAAGCTGCTCTTAAAGCCTCGACAACCGGTCTTTACATCAAAGTTGGTCTGGGAATGCTTTCAAGCCCTCAGCTCTTGCATCACGCAACTTTGTCCAACTCAGCTGGGTGCCTGGTCACATGGGTATACCTGGAAATGAGAATGCAGACAGACTGGCCAAGGAGGGTGCTTGCACACCTTTCATCGGGCGGAACCTGTGTGTGGCGTGAGCAAGCAACGGCTTTCCACGCCATCCATCTTTGGTCCAGAAAAGAGCACTGTCGGCGATGGCAAAGCTACTCTGGTCAGACTCTAGGCAGGAAACTTGTGAGAGACTCAAGCAATCACTTTACCAACTGGTTGGTGAGACTGAGTCGAGTCAGGTGAAGCAAGTAACTGCTCTCATCACTGGACACGGTCATTTCAGGAAACATCTCCACACTCTTGGCATTTATACAGAGGCTCTGGAGTGTAGGCTATGCAACGAATCTGAGGAGCGGCCAAACACATCATACTAGACTGTGATAGGCAAGGGGTCAGGAGAAGGGCTCTATTTGGCAATTCACAGCCAGGTGATGAGATAGACGTTGAGATTGGAAGAAAACTTTTGAACCTCATTGAAGGTACCGATCTAGGTCTTCCATTCTAACGGACAAGGGGTGCACAATAAGCTTGGTTGGCGTGCTAGGAATATCGCAAGTCCTCTTACCCGCTCACCCAATCTAATCTAATATAACCAACTTCCTATGCAAAAGATGGTTTTACTGTTTTTTCTTGGCAGAAGTAATCAAATTCATGAAAGAAGAGAGGATTTGCTTGGACAACTATATACATAACTTCCTTGGTAATGTACATTCTAAGAATTACCACAGACTTGTATTAAAGCTGACAAAAACTCATTATTTTATTGTTTTCGGGTGAGACAAAATCTATTTATGAATTCTGTAAGGTGCCTATTAGAGAAGCTAAGTGTAGGCACGCTGTTCCACTTAAAAACACAACAACTAGAAAAAACGCACTTAAATATGACCTAAAACACTCCTCTACAAACCAATCTATTTATATTTTCATACAGAAAAAGGTTGAATAAAAGAACTGTGTTTAGTGTATAAAAGTATAATAAACAACAAACGTGATTTTTGATTGGGTACATATAAAATTTTATAAGTATCAAGGTTAAAATATAAGTTAGTATTCTAAATTTTACTGACTAGATTCTCATTAGACTAGAATAGAATTTATAAATCACTTTGGTGAGATCCGTTAGGAAAATCATCATCAAACTATAAACCCTCTAATACAAAACCGTTGAAAAACACTCACGGAAAACACTTATTTTTTCTTTTGTCCAGCAGTACCTCTCTTCTGGTCACTAGCTCCTTTGATGCTAAAACAGATAACAATGGTACATAACCTTTTTTTGAAAAACTACCTAAATAAAATGAAAGCTAAAAGAATGTGTATGTTTTAGTGAACAAGGCTTACATTATGTAGTTTGAATTCATATTTTAGCTAAATCAATGTTTATACTCTGTATTAGTTGTCCTAAATTATTAATCTTTTGATCAATGTGATACAACATTTTCACTCTTCAACTTTCTCTCCAACCAAATAAACTGTGTACACTCTACACTCTAAATAAATTATTGAAGATGAGATAATTGGCAAATAGTATAAATACTTTCCAAAACACAAAATGTAACAATTTAATCACTAGCGCTTTCAACAGCTAAGCTTTCATCTTCAGGCAAGCAGATTATCGTCCTTAATATATCAGGAAAATATAACGGGGCGTGTGATATATCAAAATAAAGGTCTAAATTAATGTTGAAAATCTCATGTAACTCGCTTGCCTGAAGATGACAGCTTAGATGTTAAAAGCGCTTAGCGAAAATTGTTACATAATATTGGTTTTTTGGCTTTTTTAAATTATTTATGGTGTAAACTCTGTTCTACTGTTAGATGACAGCATCGAAAACCCATAAACCATGCTGTTCAAACGGCATTTTAGACTTAGTCAAGAAACTTGAGTCTGGTTGTTAGTTAAAATTGAACCGTTTTATTTCAACAGAATCCTACTATAGTCCTGAACCAAAATCCGGTTACACTTCCATTAACGCTAGCAGGTTAATCGTACAGAATGAAATGTGTGCACATGTGATAGGTTGTATATAATCACCTGGCTGTATGGTGTCAGGGTTGAGCAGGATCACGCTGGGAGCCTGGCTGTTCGGTTGACTTCCCCAACTCACGGCGGTCCTCGGATATCAAACTGAAACATGTTTTGTTAGTGAATTTCCATATAGTAAGGTGAAAGTCAAGGTTTGAGTCAATTCATATCCACAAAACAAGGTAGCAGCTGTGTTCTTCTAGGACCTGTGATATATCAAAATAAAGGTCTACGTGGAATTTAATGTTAAAAATATCATTTAAAAGATTGCCCAAAATAAAATGGCAGGGGTTTTAAGTTAAAGAGTGTGTAATGAGTTTTTGAGCTTTAAACCGCCGTAACTTTGTTGAAACTAATCTTTGAGGTCGCATTCATGCATTGCTCTTCACCAATCAACGCCTTTAATTTGATACAATACTAAATGTAGCATGTTAGTTTGAAAGTTCATAATAGTGGCAGAGCATATTAGTAAAAGGAAAGAACGGACTTTTCCTGCCACTTCGGGAAAAACTACTCTAAGGCCGTTTTCAATTGCCTGGTTAGCAGCTAATTAACTAACCGCCCGGTTAAGTTGTTTACAGTCTGCAATGTTTACATTTTCAATGCTAACGTTCAAAGTATTTAAATGAATTATTTGAAGATCTGTCATGCAACAAAGGTATAGTTTTACCATTTTTACTGAATTTAACATGTACACATTGTACTAATATAGCCAAATACAAACTGTAACACCAAAATGCAAAATCAAAACAGACAAAGTAAAACTTAACCTAAAAATATCCAGTTTTCCTATTCGTTGTATCTCTGTCCTAATTTTAACCTCCGGTTAAGGCTGAATTGAAAAACGCTTCGGTAGTTAAACAATCCTAAAAACTGGCGCTTACAGCATTCGCTGTGAATGTGATAAAGAATATATAGGTGAAACCAAGCCCCTTACAGACCGCCTTTAACGAACACAAAAAGAATTTAAAATATGAAGAAACCACATCTTCAAAACTAGCAAAACACGCATGGGATCATGAACACACTTTGACTTCAATAACGCGTTAAAATTCTCCACCATGAAACACATTTTACAAAAGAAAATTTGTAGAGGGAACTTTGATAAAACTAAATAACAATCCCATTAGCCAAAGTAGTGTAGAAGTTAGGCCCCTCTGGATACCTATGCTTAAAACCCATTTTCAAAACAGTAAACAATTTCAGCAGAAAAAGTAATAACAGATAACAAAAACCCAGAACACACCCAATGACCCTCAGAAATAGACTGAACTAACACACACACGTCGTAACTGAACGCCCATGTGAGAAGCGAAGCATGGAGACCACACTAAATACACGCCTCACGTGGAACTGAACGCGCCATGTGAGCGCCCAGCATGGAGACCACACTAAATACACGCCTCACCGTAACTGAACGCCCATGTGAGCTGAAACATGGAGACCACACTAAATACCGTAACTGAACGCCCATGTGAGCAAAGCATGGAGACCACACGACCACACAGTTAGTAGCAGTGTTGTATTTTCTTGTATTCATGATATATTTTTAATGTGCGCTTCTCCGTGAAAACATCAAAACCCTCCCGTCGGCTGTATGCCTCCCCTTCCCCAACCCGCCCCTCCACTCATCTACATACCGACTGTCAATCTACCGCCTACTGGGAGGTTAGTGAGTGCTTGCCCCCTGTAGTGCGAGGTTTGTCGTCCGAGTCTGAGTGAGATCCTTTCAATTAATAACTTACCTACCACATTTCTGTGTTTTTCAGCTACACTAGAATTCCGCTTATCCGAACCCCGCTAATCCGAAAATCCGCTTAATCCGAACACTGTTGAGGGGAAAAAAAATTATACGATTTTGAGTTGGTAAAATAAATAAAACTGGTTTTCCAATTACATATATCATACATTATGTATTTAAAGCTATGTTTACGTTTGCTTGCCATATTTATTGACAGTAGAAACCAAAAGAATGTAAAAGTCACGCTAACCACCACTCAAAACAACGCACTATACACACAGGTGTGACAAAACAAAACACATCCACTGGCGGGTAGTGAGAGACACACACTCACAGTATGGCACGGTGATGAGTCATTGATTGTTTTAGAACGGATGTCGGTACCTGTGGTAGCGTGGGTTGGGGAGGAAAGGCACACCTGCCGCCACATCATCTTTGTACTGCCTGTCATATCTGCGTGACGCATTCCGCACTGTTTTGTATTCCAGTGTACACAGTTGTATTCAAATACACAGTTTCTTACATTTAAATATAAAATATTAGTCACTCAAACCCAATATATGACCTTATAAGGTCAATATATGATAAATGCATCAATATATGCCTAAAGTCCGCTTATCCGAATTTTTCGCTAATCCAACAGGGTTGGTCCCAATTAGTTCGATTAGCGGGACTCCACTGTATTTGTTTTTGTCAGCTATTTCTTTTATGTTAAGGCTAACATGTAGTTTTATTCCTACAACGTGTCCTCATTTTACTTGTTTATATTTGTAATTGTATTTTTGACAAGCCATCAAATTTATGATGTAGCGGTATTTTCAAATATTGGTTGGAACAGTCTTAGGTTAGATCTTAAGTTAAGATAATTATTAAATGTAGTTCCTAGATTAGTATAGTCCTCTGAAGACGGGTGGAGTTTTTAACTACCCGAAACGTTAGGAGTAGTTTTTCTCCGGAAGTGGCAGGAAAAGTCCGTTCTTTCTTTTTACTAAAATGTAGCATCTTTCTGACAATTTTTTCTGACAAAAATGACAAGGAGAATTGAAAAAATAGTTGTTGAAAAAATTAAGTTTTTGAAATGGCCTAGGGTGAGTTTGCTATTATATTTAGGGTTTCGTTTAGTTAGAGAACAAAGCTAAAAATCTGATCTCAATTGATTCACTCTATCCCAAATGGGGGTTGTCAAAGTAGAAAACCTCTCAAACTTTAAATCATTGCAATTTTGTTATAGATCATCCTTCTCAAATGAAATTGTGGTCCCTAACTTTGGGGTTGTTCCTATATTACATAACAAGCAATGGAGGGAGGGGGTTTTGTTTTGCAATTAATATAGATTTTGTAGGAGGGGTTGGGTTTCCAAAATCATTTGACATATAAAAAAAGTAAGTAAAATTTGACTTTTTTTGTAGAATTTTCATGCTTAAAACATTACTTTTATGTTACATAGGGGGAAGGGAAAGTAAAAAAATTCATTCAGTTTATGAAATTGCCTGCATTTCTAGCTCAGCAAAAGAGTCCTCTGGTGCAGAGGGTCACAGGTTCGATTCCCAGCGCAGGTACCACATTCCTAAAAAGCTTTTACACTCTCAAAAAACTCTAGATTAAGACTCAAATTAAAATGCTGCTGGCTAAGAGAGAAAAGAAGAACCTACCTGCGATGTGTGCTGAGGGTGGAGCCACCCACCATCTTGCCACGAGCCTGCATAGAACTGCTCCTGATCATAGGCAGAGTGAGCCCCTTCTCCCCGAGATACCGGTTCAACAACGGACCGACCTCTGCGTATCTGGTTCCCAGCTCTGCCAACTGCTGCAGTGCACTCTGGTTGATCTCTTGTAGTTCTCGCAGTTCTATGTCTTTCTGTTCAGACAAAATTCAAAAATTAACTCTACCCTGTTCATTGCTCAAGCAAAACATTTTTGTATTTGAGTGACCTTCTTCGATCGAGGTGCTACTGTTTGTGAGTAATTATTCTGAAGTAACACTGTACGCTGAATTTTGGTAGCTCAAAAATAAATGTGTTAAACTTTTTTTGTAGGGGGGTTCTCAATTTCTGACTAGCCAAAAGGTGAACTGCTTCTCGTAAAAAGGTGATTTATCTAATTTTTCCTCAAAGTTTATGGTTGCAACTTAGATTTAAGGTATTTTGGTATGACATAGTTTTCATAATATCATACACTCAAGAAATACCTGCAAAAAACTTTTGGGAAAGAACTGAATTTTCTAAGGAAAGTACAGTTTCTTGTAAAAATTTAGTTGAGTTGAGACTAAACCAGAAGGCAGAAACAAAAGTCCGCTGCAAAATTCAAGCTAAGTATTCTCCACCAAAATACACAATACGTCCTGAACAAAATTGACCGTCTCCAACACTTTGTAGAAAAGGAACAACCCCATATTGTGATTGTCACTAAGCATGGCCTTAAGAAAGAGCAAATCGAAAACACATTTTACAAAAACCTATCCAGAAAGCACCTCAAATCAAACACCAACTTCGAATACTACACCAAAACATGCAAGAAATGAGTAATAAAACAGACAGACTTAATCATCTCCTACAAGAGACCAAACCAGATATTATTATTTTAAGCGAACATGGACTAAAACAACATCAGCTAGACAACACTAGAATTTCTAACTACAGTTTAAAATCATATTTTTGCCGTGTAAATCACAGAAAAGGAGGAGTTGCAATTTTTGTGAAGGATGGGCTTAAAGCTCAAGAAGTTAAAATACAAAATAATGAGGAGCTAACTATTGAAATGGGAATGATTAAAATCATCTTGAAGAAAAGACGCTATACATTTTAGGGTTTACAGAACCTGCAGGGCAATTGGAAGAAGCCTTGAACATTCTGTCAGCTGCAATTGAAGACTCAAAGGCAGATAACTATCCAACTCTTATTATGGGAGATATAAATGTTGATGGTCTGAAACACGACAGGGATAATCAAATGATAAACAATATCCTAAGCAGCCATAACATTCAAAGACTCCCACTCCCTCCAACTCGAGTAACACCTACATCTGCCTCGTCAATCGACTTCATCTGCAGCAACCTTGATAAAGAACTGATTAAATCAACTGTAATTCATGCCGAATCTCAGACCACACTGCCCAGCTGTGTGAAGTTAAACTCACACAGAATCAATCAAACCAAAATAATCTATGTCGCAGGAAATTTAACAAAGAAAACCTTGACCTTCTCAAGAATCAATTAGAAAAAGAAAACCAAAGACTGGACAAACAAGGGATGATGTACACTCCTAACTCAGACCAAGTCAATGAAGCAGAAACAGCATATAAAAACTTCTTATCAACATGAATGGCATATGCCCCCGCAAAAATGTACGCCTAAAAAGAAAGAAGAATCAGCCAGTATACAGCAATGAGGAATCAAAACAGCTAAAGGAAGTTTATCTTCAATGCCTTAAGATCTGAACTGACCGAAGCACAAGGGGACAAAGCAGACATGAGTAAAGCTAAAAAAGACTACGACTTGAAACTAAAAGCTTTAAGGCGAGAAGCGTCAGCAAACCATATAGCAAGTGCTGAGAATAAATCAAAAGCTCTGTGGCAGTTAATAAATAATGAAAGAAAAAAACAAAACTCAGAAACATCAGAACCAAAGCTTAACATAAATGGCCAGACAACCACTAACCCAGAACAAATATCCAATCATCTAAACCATTACTTTACAAACATAGCAGAACAAACCCTTAGCTCACAACCAAGAATCCAAAATAGAAATCCAAATCAAGCCCCAACCCAAAATCATGATTTAATACAGTTATCTCTAACCAATGAGCAAGAAATTGAAACCATAATTAGAAACCTTAAACCTAAACTGTCTGCAGGGCTAGATGAAATCTCAGCAAAAGTGCTCAAACACTGCAGTAAAACACTAGTCCCACCTCTGGTCAGCATAACCAACCTATCCCTTACTTTACAAACATAGCAGAACAAACCCTCAAGGACACTTTCCATCGAAGAAGACATAATACAGTTCCAGCCATACCAGACGAGAAATTGAAGAAGACATCATACTAAGTTTCTTGGTATGACCATCGACAGTAACCTGCAATGGAACGAACACGTTGATAGTCTTGTAAAAAAGCTAAACTCCAGCCTTTATGTCCTAAAACGGATCAAGAGTATCAGCAACGACGCCACAACAAAAATCGCCTATCATGCACTGTTTGAGTCACATATGAGATATGGCCTTATAATATGGGGGAACATCCGCACGCAACCTGAATAAAATTCTGTATCTTCAAAAAAGAGCCATTAGAATAATGTCAGAACTGGCTTCCAGAGAAAGCTGCAAAGATGAATTTCTAAGGCATAGGGTTCTAACCCTCAGCCTTTTCATCAAAGAAGTAATTCTCTTTGTTGAGAAGAAGGATCCTAGCGAGGCCAATATATCCATGGGTACAACACTCGATATGCATCAAATTTCACCCTACCCTCGCACCATACATCCAGATTCAAAAAGAAACCATCATTTAGCGGCAGGAAGTTCTTCAATGCTCTACCAGGCGACATAAAGGCGCTCAAGGAAAGAAGTTGCAGACAACACTGACGAAATGGTTGACGGACAGACCATTTTACTCCATAAACGAATTTCTGGGCTGGAGACAGGGAACAACCTAAGACTCGACTGCAACATCAAGATACTCTTGTAACTAGTTTTAAGTTTTGACACCTATGTACTTATCTCAATGATAATGTAATAAAGCTATTTGACTATTGACTATTAAACTTGTACAAGTTTTGGACACAAAATCCTAAAACCTTGCATTTGATTGGCCTTAAATGTTAAAAAAACGTCACGGTGTGTTATTCCATCAAGATTGCTTTGTGAAAGGTAGAACGCTATACAAATCGCTATAAAATGACAAATGAAAAATTTTGAAAATAGTCAGGAAAACCTGAAAAAAGTCAGGAAATATTTGTTTTGTACTTTGCAACAAGTACCTCAGCAAGGTGCAAAGGCACCCTCGGTTCTTTCACGTTTCGGGCTTCCTTCTTGAGTTTGCGCAGCAGTTTGTCCGTTCGCACCAACTTGCCCTGTTGCTCCTCCAGCTCCTTGTCCAGCGCACGTGCCGCCACGTCTCGGTCCTTCCACTCCGCCTTCACTCTCTCCTCACACTCCTCCAGGTCAGCCAGGGAGAACTCGAGCTCCTGCAGACAACGGCAGTGTACGCTACGATTCATCACATCAAAATCCAAAGGGATGAGTGCCTTATAGTCCTTGTCGCCGCTAAAATATGTATAGTCCGTGTCCGCAAAATTTATAAAACACGTTTGTTTACATAACTTTTGTGAAATATACAAATTTTGTGATATTTTTGTTTGATAAGAAATAATGGCTTTGGTTTAGTTTTTATTCCTTACAGTTCTGGTTAGTCAAAGTCAAAATATCTTTATTACAATTTCTTCATGAAATTTATTGGTGTTAATTTTGTTATATTTTAATAACCATAGCTATGTAGTTTTAAAGAAATGAGTAAAATTTCAAGTTATTTTGTTAAATTGTCTTTGAATTAGAAAATTAACTATGAAAAAACAAAATGCCGACTGTGCAAATAGCAAAGGGTATGAACAAAATAAATATGTTTTATTTTGTTTCAAGGAAAATACCAAAAATCTTTGATGCAAGTTTTGAGACTCCGGCATGTAAGTTAAGAATAATTATTATTGTTAATCAACAAGATAACTAATCAAAACCAAGAAGGGCTGTTCCTTTTAATCTGCTGCCAGACTTGTCTTACGAATCCATAGTGGGGAAAAATAACTTAACAATTTAACTTTTAAGTTTACTGTGGAGAGTATCTCACATGAATTCTTGCTGTTAAATCCTTCAAATTAGTTTGACTTTGTTTGAGATTTTTATTTGCTTGGTCCAGTTGATCCTCGAGTCTTTTCTTCTCTTGCATCTCTGGGCCTGTAAAGACACAGCAAAAAATTAACAACTTTTAACATCTGTATTGTATGTAAACAAATCTGGATTAGGTCCAAAAGTTTTAATTTTTTAAATAGCATCTACTACTGCAAAGTCGTAGTCAACAAAGTAAAGCGATTTCTATTACTTAACATTTCTAAGTTGGTTCTGGACATCTTGGTTCTGGACATCATAATAAATCCAAAAAACTTACTTTTGGACAAACCCACAAGTAAAACTGCCAGTGCCCATTGAATTATGAAAAATCCACATTGAAAAGAAGAATCATAGAGCTTCAATGATCCCAAAATTATTAAAAACTTACTATTGTTATCAATGGAATCTAAATTCTTCTTGTAGCACTCGTTCCCAGCACTTATCACTCTCAGAGTGTTTTCCATGGCTGGGATCTCATTTTCTGCTTTTGAAATCTTCATGTCCAGATCATCACCGATTTCTTGCAGTTCGTGTCTTTCTTGGGCCAACTAGAAAATTAGGTTAGGTGATTCTTCGGAAATCATCAGACAAAATATTTAGTTGAATCTTAATAGCCAAAAAATTGTCTAATAGTGTTGTTGTTCTAAAATTACTCACAAATCAAACGTTGACTAATTCTCACCATTAACAAAATAACTTACACAAATCAACCAAAACCACACTAATTACAACTTACTTTAATCTTGAAATGAGCAACAGAAAAATTTTCTCCTCCTTCTTCTTTGCCTAGAGTATCCATTACAATGTCATGCCTGCAAAAGCAATACAATTTAGTCTAGGACTCATTGTTTGGTACAGGCTGCTCATGATTTGACATACCCCAGTTTGGAGGGTGTGTCATAGCTTAGTGGTGTAGTGTGTGCTTCCCAACCAAATCAGCCCAGGTTCGATAACTTTTCTCGATGGCCACTCCTTGTGGTTTGGACTTGAAGTCACACTAAGCCGTTGGGCTATTAATTAATGACCCATCTGGAGAACAGTCGGCCCTAGTTTGTAACAGGGCTACACTTCATCATCCATCAAAACACACATCTCACTCCCTCTCATTCCACATTCACCTTAAAATACTTGCTAGGAGTGGTCAATGTGTCAAAGCAAAATATCAACAAGTGGAATTCCCTCCCTCGGAAATTAAGCTACCTCAGATTTTGTACCTGACATTCTGACTTAGGGTTTGGTAAGGTTAGGTACTTAACTGATATAGGTTCAGACTTTCGGTAGTTAACATTGGCGGCTAAGAACTGGAAAGGAATTAAATTTTGATACTGAATGGAATGTTTATGTTTTAACATGATCTTAGTAGTGAATGCTCAAGCTAAAATGTGTTGCTTAGGTCATAACAGTGACACGTTGAATCGAAATGATAATAAATACAAGTTTTGACAAGCTAACAACAATAAATGTCTGCATACATTTGTTTTAGCTTGTTCAATAAATTAAATACTTACTTTTTTGAAGCTGTTCAATTCTCAAATGTAAGTGTTCTAGCACTTTCTTCAGTTCTGATTTTTCTTCCTCCAAACTTCGCTTCTTAGCGACATCAAATCCATTTGAAGACCGATTTCAATCTTTCGTTCTCTCAAGGCCTACATAAATAAAATAAACACTTTAAAAGCTTGTGATGCCCTTTCAGTTCTGTGAAGTAAATAAATGTAAAAGACCATCTTGTCTTTCTGGTTCATTCTAGAACTAGCGTAAATAAGCTAAGAGACTGGATATGAATGTATAAGGCTTTAATGGTAAATGAGAGATCTGAGTTCAAGTCCGTGTTTCTTCAAATTTCTTCAGTAATATGCATATAAATCCTCTATTGAGAAGTCTTAATGCAAATCTATACCCCTTACCACCAAAGTTGGAAGAAGAGTAAAACTCAAGAAGAACCGTAAAACTAAGTTTTGTAGGTTTAGTTAAAAAGTTAATGACCAACCTTATTAAAAAAATTATTGGCAAACAATTTTTCAAACACTTTTCAAACATAATAGTTTTAAGAGTTCTTTTAGGAAGTTGTAGATCACTTCCTAAGCCAACTCTCAAGACATGGGGTGTAAACACTCACATTGTCCAGCTCCAGTTTCTCCGCTCCAGGTTGAACACTTGAGTGTCGGTCTTGGCGAGACTCTTGGTTCTCTGGTCCACTCGCAGTCGCAGCAAGTTCACTGTCACTTGAGTCTGCTTGTTGCTGGCCTACCGTGTAACAAGGCAAACACTACTGTCAACAAACGCAACTCTTTCCAAAACCAACAGACCAAAACAGAACTATTTGTTTAAGACTTATCCTACAATGAATCCAACCAATTTCCGTCTTAATTTCCCTCTTAAAAAATAATTTTCATAGAATTATAAATACAAAACCGATTTGTTTATTTTTCTACCTGTTTAGCTGTCAACTCCTTCTGTCCACCGTCTACAAGATACATCAGCTCTTGCCGCTGTTCTGTCAGTTTGGCCAACTGATTGTTATCTTCATCCACTTCTGTCGCCAGTTGTACCTGCTCATTCTGCACAGAAAAAAATCAGTGTAATTAAAAATAGTTTTATAAATGTTAGCAATACAAAATTATGCTTATTAACTAAGCGCAAAAGTACGGAATGGATAAATATCAAACATTAATGTGACAATATTCCATTCCGTCAATGACTGTCTTCTTTCTGAAAGCTGAGATTTTTCAAGTGGCTGCATTAAAGTACTTTTCAATGAAGTTCTTGGGTCAACAACAATTTGAAAAGTTGTCGAACAAAATAAACATTTGTTGATTTGTAAAAGAAGTATTCCAGATTCACTTACCTTAACTTTGTTGTACTGGGCGAGACTAGGTTCTGTGTTTCTGTAAGCTTCTTCAGATCTTGCTCGAGTTCAACTTTTCTTATCTTGTGCGCCAGCTTCTCCTCGTCTGTTCTGTCTCCTTGTGCCCGAGCCAACTTGCTCTCCAAACTTACCAACTCTATATCCTAAAGAAGAAAGTAGGAAAATATACAAAACTGAAAAAGCCATGTATTTGAATAGTACAGTAGTGTAATTATTATTTAATAGAAAATATTGATATTTAAAAAAAAGAGATTAAAATAGCCTTATTAGTACATTTTTTTAGGAAAAAGAGCTATTTATGCCATCAGCGTGCTAAGATCCAAACACGGGACTGTGAAATTAAGACCATTCCTGACCCCCCAAATCAGGATTTGAGAATTTTTTCAAAACTACATCCATACATATTTATGTGTAAGCTCGCTTCAGATCACATTTATTGTCAAACTTTCATAAAATTTGGTATATATGCTTCTTTTGTTAATATCTTGATCAAAATCGTTAGTTAGCAAAATTAGAATACCAGAAGTTACCTTTGGGAGGTAGTTTTCACCAAAAAAGGGTTTTCTCACAGCCTTGTATCTAGCAGAGTTAACAGACTATGAAAGTTTGAGACTTGGAAAAGCTAAGGCAGAAGGCCAAAGGGAGGCTGTTATAGTTAGAGTAAAATACATTACAATGGAAATTCGCTTCACTCATGCCAGCGCTCAGCTGGTGTCAGCTTAATATTTCATATCATTTTATCACCCCAAAGTTGCTACAACGTACTATTCTGATAAACAAGGAAGACAATTTTGAGCTCAATTTGTGGTACTTACCAAATCATACAACATTTGTTCTTTGTTTATGACATCTTTCTCAAGTTCTAGTGCTTTCTTCACAAATGCCTGAAAAATAAAGAATTGATAAATAAGTAATTTTGTGGTGGCTGAGTTGGGAACACAAGACTGCGGACCTGAACTTAGCAGGTTTGAGCTCCGCTTCAACCAATGGTCGGCGGTAATTTGTTGCTAAGGTCACCGCAAGGTGGTGACTGGTGAAAATCAACGTACCTCCTTGTTCATGTCAAAAATCCGGAGCTCAGCTTCAACCATCTTTGAAGTGTCTTTGAGACTTTCCAGCTCTGTAGTCTTTTCAAACACTTTCTCTTGCAATTTATCAACTTTGGTCTGCATGGTTTGGTTGTTTTTCTCTGCAACCTGAAAAACAATACATTATTTTTATTTTATAAATTCCAGAGGTGTAGAGATGATTGAAATACCTTTTTAGAAGGCAGGTTAGCAACAAGCTTATTCAAAAACTTTGATATCACAAATGTTCTTAAATCAACTGTCAGCTTTGAGTTTTTCAGGTTATTATGAGGTTATTATTTGAGGGTAAAGGTAAAAGGTAAAGTTTGTCTTGTTTAACGAGGCTAAGTTAGGACTCCAAAGTCTTCTCTACCACTCAACCTCGACTTTTTTTGACAATTTCTTTATTAACATATTTGTTGAGAACAATAATGCGTCAAAATAATAAGAGTACAAAACAGATTAATATATTGTATGTTCTTCATTGTTGGTTGTCCAAGATTCCTTTTCAGCGTAGAAAGGCTGTTCTTGAAGCCATGCTGTCAGATGAGGTTTGAAGTGTTTTTGTTGTACTGTCTTGAGGTGTTCAGGGAGGTGGTTAAAATATAGAGCTCCTTAGGCGATGTTCAGGAAGTGTAAAATTGGTGACGTTTCTTGTGTTACACTGGTGGATGTCTCTGTGTCTAACTTGTTCTGTTGTAATGGCATGGAGAATTAATTCTCTGATGAAGTGAGAAATGACCGTAAGGATTTTGAGTTCTTTGAAAGTTTCCCGGCAGCTATCTTGATTGTTTAGGTCACCTAGGCATCTAATAGCTCTCTTCTGTTTCAAGAGCACCCTGTCAAGGTTGCCCTTGCGTGCTCCCCCCAGACTGCAATGCCATATCTGAGGTGAGATTCAAACAGAGCAAAGTAGGCTGTTTTCGCTGTTTCTATATTGCATATTGCATGTTTGTTTAATCCTACGTATGACGTAAATGCCTGAGCACAGCTTTTTGCAAAGCTGGTCTACATGGGGCTTCCATGAAAGTTTTGCGTCGATTGTAATGCCCAAGTGTTTTGTGGAGGTTTTGGTTTGTAGACCAGGTAGTGTGGTGGTGGTATCCTGGCGTTTGGTAGTGAAGGTCATCTGTACTGTTTTATTTGCATTGAGGACCAGGTCGTTGGTGCTGCAGTATTGTTTTGTTCTATTAAATTGGAGGTCTGTTTTTCTATTTAGTATTTCTATGGATTTATCAGCAAAGGTAAGGACTGTATCATCCGCATACATTACAGCATGTCCAGCATCTTCCAGCCGATCGGGTAGGTCGTTTGTAAGCAGCAAGAATAGGACTGGTCCCAGGACTGATCCTTGTGGGAGTCCCCTCTTTATTGCAGTGGCTTCAGATTGTGCTTTGAGCTTGGTGTTGCTTTTCGTGTAGGCTATTTCCACAAGTTGCTCTCTGTTACTGAGGTAGCTCTCAAACCAGTTGGCTGCTACTCCTCTTATGCCCAAGGCCCCCAGTTTTCGGAGTAGCAAGTCGTGGTTCAAACAGTCAAATGCTTTGCTGAAGTCCAAGAATAAGCTTGTTGCGTTGCATCCTTCTTCTAGCTGTTCTATTATGTGATCTATTAGTTGTATTAAGGCTGTGGTGGTTGATCTTCCTCTGAGGAACCCATGCTGTTGGCGTGTGAGAAGGTTTTGTTCCTCTAGATGAAAAAGAAGTCTACTGAGGACCAGTTTTTCAAGAATTTTGGAAAAAGTTGAAATTAGGGAAATTGGACGGTAGCTATTTGTTTCTGTGGTTGGTCCACTTTTGTATTTCGGATATACTTTTGCTATTTTAAGTATGGAGGGGAAGATTCCTTGTGAGAGAGATTTGTTAATTAGGTTAGTAAGAGGTGTTGCAAATTCAAGTTTACAAGTTTTGGCAAGTTTGGCTGATATTTCGTCGACGCCGGATGAGTGTTTTGGCTTAAGCGAGTCTATGGTTTGTAGGACTTCTTTCTGTGTGACTGGGTTGTAATGGAGGTTATGGTTTGTGATTGGGGGTATGTTGACTGGGGTGTTATTTGTATTGTTCCTTTAAAGTGTTCTTTCTGCTATTGTGGCGAAAAAATCATTAAAGTGGTTTGATATTTCAATTGGCTCGGTTACTATTCTATTTTCTACTTGTAATTTAAGGTAATTGTCTGATGTTGCTTTGGATTTCCGTTCTAGGTTTATAGTTTACCTAGCGTCACCGTATGGTCACATTACAAATTAATGTAAGTGTTGACTGCGGGATCGAACCCGAGCCACCGGAGTGATAGGCTCCGGAGTTGTGCGCTGATACCAATCCGCCATAGACCCACTGTAAAAACTACTTTCGTAAGGATTGATTTTAACTGAACAAAACTATACCTGTAGCAAGTTCTCGATCTCCTTGCTCCTCTGAGCAGCAGACAGGTCTGCGTCGTTCAGCTCCTTGAGTTTGCAGCGCAGCTCAGCTATCGGAGCGTGGAGACTCTGATGCTGTGCTTTCTTGGCTGTCAACTCGTTACTCAGCTGTGTGATGCGAGATCTCTCCCTCGCTAACACTGAGCCCAGCTCTGACATCACTCCTCGCAGAGTGCTCACCTGTCAGCAAACACAGACTGGAAGCTTCATGGAAAACGATTTATTGAGTGAAGCAAGATCTAAGATTTGTTTGACCGTCTGGCATTAGCCTGTGTTTGTAATACAATGTTTGCGGTACTTATGGACCAATTATAATGAAATTTGGAACAAGGGTGCTTTGAAAGAAAAAAAAAACTATGTATGGGTATGTATGTATGCTTTGCAAGAAAAAACTATGTATGGGTAAGGAATCTCAAAACGTTTGAAGATGGCAGCTTTTCTAAAAAAAAAACAGATGTATGGTATGCTGAAAAAAGAATTTGGATTATTAAAGAATGGGTTCTGAGATGTACTGTTTAAAGAACAATTACTAGTGTAAAACAATATGTTTAAAATATTTTGGGACTAGCAAAACTAACCATAGGCCTATTTGTTATTTAGCAGTAAGGAATGAAAATCAATCTCACCTCACTCCGGAGATTGTTGGTGTCGTTCTGTTGGCTTTGGTTGATCGCACGTTGTTGAACGGCTCTACTGTTCAGTTCATCCAGTTGTCGTGTCAATTCCTCATTGTTTTGACACTGTGTCTCGTAAAACTTTCGTTCTTCCTCCAGAATATTGAACTTTTCTTGAGCTAACTCTTTGATTCGGTCCTCTTCCTTCAAAGAAAAAGTAAATTTCCTTTATACTTAGAATTCAACTTTTGTAAACAAATTTTCTCATAGTATACACTTAATCATTCTTGAATTATACTCATATTGGAAGATACAGTATGAGTAAATAAATAAATATACTTAATATTGTGTAGAAACAACCAAAAAGTACAGCTTAGTATTTTCTTGAAATATGTTAAAACAAAACAACTATGTTTTAAGCCACCAGTGACCTACCTACCTGTTGATTTGAGTCAATATTGGAATCTCTCTGATGCAGGATTTTCACTGCATTCTCCCAATATGATATCAAACTCATTCGCTCCTTGTGTGCCCGTCTTCAACAACAAACATAACACGATTAATAAATAAACTACACAGCTGTCCTGAAGTAGAGTGTTCTAATAATTGAAACTGATTATAAAATCATTACACCTTTCTGCGGATATAACTCTTTCCTGCATGCAAACATTTTCAACACCATCACAATTTTCATATAGCGCTTTGTTACTCCAGCCCATTGGCTGATCATCATTGAATTATAAATTCCTGCTTACACATTCTGAAACTTTTAATTACTTCTGTCAAAAAACCAATGTTGTTGATTTACTGCCACGGGACAAAAAAAACTGACTTTTTTGAGAGTGTAGTTACAAATTGAAACTAAACAGTACATTTTGTTTTCTTGTTATTTATCATTTTTATACAACGGCTGAAATCCATAGCGAGTGAAGTCTTTGTTACAATAAATTTAATGGGCTACTCGATAATTTTATTATGACTGTGTTTTTCTGTCCTCCATCACACTGCTTTGTAAAATCACATCACAATGACTATTCTGAAATGAACATTAACAAAAATTGGCACAAAACGTTCTCCTTCATTATATTTTGCTCTAAAGCCGTTCAAAAGACATTTTTATAGAGATGAGTGGCATTAATATCTAAGGAGACAATGTTTTAAAATGCATTCAAATTTTTCTAGTCTGCAATCGTTTGTTACCAGTACTGCTCCTTTAACTTTTCGGTTAATTTGTAACTGACTACCTGAAGAGTCTGGAAACTTGTTCTAACTGGTTTTCAAGGTTCACAAGCTGATTCAACTCTTTAGTGAGAATGGATTCTCGCTCCGACACATCCACCTTGAGCCTTTGCCTCTTCAACTCCATCTCCTGTAACAAAACCCACCGGTGAGAATCCATCACCCACATATTCATGTTTTCTTTAGTATTACTAGCTTCAACTTGTGTCATGTTAACCCTGTGAAGGAGGAAAAGGTTCTTCTTATTCATTGAGTTGTAATCTACGTATTTCTGGTTTGATTTAGAATTGAAAAGTTCTATAAGAACAAACCTGTGACTTCACTAGATAGCTAGATTGTCCGTAGTAGGTTATATGATATTCCCTCTCCTTGTAATAAATAAAAATCCTTTCCTTGTTCCTTTTTAATTGGGAATTACGTTACTGCTGCAGTACAAAGTGTTGATGAAGCCAATCTTTAAAAAGTTTGGTCAGAATTTGATTTTAGAATGAATGTCTACAAAACAAGCCCAGGTTCTCAAATTGAGCACTTGTAGTATATAGGGAAAATTCCTTGAGGTTTTTACTTTTCTAGCAGCATATGTTACTCATTCTAACTTGTAAAACTCGCTATAATTGTTTAATAAAGTCGTTCACTCTTTTGTGAACACCCGGTACAAAGAAAAATGGTCTACCTGCCCAGACCACAGCGCTAGCCACCTTCTCCACCATTGAGGAATCCCCAGTTATTATTACTAAAATGCAAAATACGATGGGGTTATGGACTAAATACCGTATTTAACTAGAACAATTGTCAAGCGTTTTAAGGAAAAATCTGCAATTGACCTTGAACTTGGCGTCATCCTCGAGTTTGAAGCGTTCGAGAATATTATTGTCTCTCTCGCCGGCGGCCAACTCCTCCTGCCAGGCCTTGCGGCGCTTCTTCCCCCCACTCCACCAACGCCTTCAGGTGCTCCAGCTTCTTCATGCTGCGTCTGATGTCCTCCTGCGCAACATCAAAACCATCTGATACTTTGCTTACAGATACTGTAATGATATACCTGATTACACAAATTTAACTGCAGTGTAATTGTGTTTGTGTAAGAGCCTTGGGATGAAAAATTAATACGATATTACGTTTTGTACAACTGATGAACTCTGGGGAAAGGTCCATTAGCAAATTTTTGAACACCGTTTGCTTTTTTTATGTCTAAGTAAACGCAATTTGGTGGTTGTTCATGATGTATTCATTTTAACTGATTACAAAATGAATATAAATGTTTTGATTTTATTCATGCTCTGTCTAGTCTAGCTTCAGTTGAGTTGGAAATAGTGTTTAAATTTAACTTTGCATACTTGTAACTATATTTATGTATGGGTATATTTATTACCAGATGTAATAGATAGGTATTGTGTTTTATTGGCAACCCAATAAATATCTATAATTATTCAATATTCCATACGTTTTAGTAAGCTAATTTTTTAGGAAAGTAGTTTTAGTTGGCAACTTTTAATGTACGGTACCTGAAATTTGAAACCACTGGTAAGCTACTGTTTGAGTATTTTCCCTACTACAGTAAGTATTCTTGTGTTCTGGTACCTTTAGAACATCCTGCTGTTGGAGTGAGTCCTGCATCTGTTTGTTCATCCTTCTAATGTCCTGCTGTGTCTTGCTTAGGTTGAACTCACTCTCCTTCAACATCGTCTTCTCTGTCTCACGCTGGTTTTGGTGAGCGACAATCAGTTGCTGCAGACACAACAAGTTTTTTTATGCAAGAACTTTATAAAAGATTTCAGATTGTAGCAATCAACCTTTTTAACATTCTACTTACAAACACCAGGTGTTTGCTGTTGAGTAATTTAAAAACAAGTTGTGAGCAACAATCTAATTTACAGCCACTTGAAACTTTTTGAATGTTGTGTTTGACCCGTAGTTTACATGTATAGGTCAGTTTGAATAGTTTTAAACCCTACCTTAAACTATCCTCAGATGTAAATTTCCCTAGGTGTTCTATATAGTTTATTGTTTTAATGTATGACATTGTTTTTATTGATGACATATTGTAGGTATAAAATCAACGCTATCTAAAACAATTTAAATTAACAAACATCTACACATACCTGGTTTTGATCTTTTGCACATTAAAATTTTGGATTTGATTTTGTATCCTTTTGAGCTGTTCATCTTGAATTTCCTGTTTTATTATCAAATCAGCTTTGCATCTTAATAGTTCTTCAACCTGAAAATTGAAATTGATTACATTAAATTGAATAGTTCTGAGATGTATTTTCAAAACATACTAGGTACAAGAAAGGGTTTCTTTTATAACTGAAAGGTAAAAGTGCAGGCCATATCTAGTAATTAGTAACAGGAAAATAAATTGATCTTGACTAGCTATATCTTGTAAATTAAAGGCTAGCTGCTTAAGGAGAATTTTATCTAAATATGAATTATTGTTTATTGATCAAACATTGAACATTCATTACTCACAAGTTTGGACTTACTTCTTTCTGGAGAAGTCGATTTTCTTCGTTAGCTACAGGAACATGTAACCCGTCCGTACACCCAATTTGTTTAAGGATATCAGTGAATTCTCTTTCCATCTTGCAGTTTTACCTTTACAAAAAATGTTGTGTTGTTGATACAAGAAGCGTTGTAAAACTGTATTGACCAATATTAAATATACTGCAAAACCATTTGTATAGAGTAACGTCAGAGTAGTAGGAGTAAACAACCATGAGACAATGTAAACAGCCTAGTTTTTGGATGGTAGTCATGGGAACCGAGCCAATGCCTTCAAAATTATAAACCATCACAGAAGAGCACA
The DNA here is from genome assembly GCA_018831715.1 of Matsumurasca onukii. NCBI lineage: Eukaryota > Metazoa > Arthropoda > Insecta > Hemiptera > Cicadellidae > Matsumurasca > Matsumurasca onukii. The sequence goes on along the minus strand of CM032059.1, from coordinate 31,146,872 downwards.
TGAATTTGAAATTTTTTATAGATAGACTATCTTTAGGCCTTCTATAGCTAGACATTTCGACTATCGCCCTGCCTTATCAAACATTCAAATGTTTCATGACACTCAAGATGTCGATATATGTAATATTTATAATGAAAATAAAACGAAAAGTTTGGTGTACCGGTAGCGTTAAGCTGCGCTATGAAAATATGTACGTTCTAGGTGGTGAGGGCTCAACAGATCGAAGTTCAACAGTTCGAATTTCGATCATTTAAACTTCGGGCATTTAACCTTCGATCTGTTGAACATAACGCGAATTGGGTGGACAAACTCAGAAGGCGGGATTTATAGGAAATGGCGAGTAGCGGTTGGGGTAAAAGAAATAGGGTAGAAAGAAAGCTGATAAACGGTACCACAAAAAGGGAATTATGCATTGCTTATATTTCTAAAATATTTTTTTGCTATAAGATAATTATCGTAATAAAAATAGAATAATGAAATATAATTATTGATCTTAATTAGTATAAACGCTAAAGAGCTAATTTGTTACTAAAGAAATGTAATAATTATATACATTTAATAGATAGAGCAGTTAAAAAATTAGATGGATGGTATTTGGTAAATATTATTTGCGATTACTTTTTTTAGTGTGTGTGAGTGCGAATGTTTCATTTTATTTTATTGTAATTTGTGTTTTGCGACTCAATATTTTTATTGTCAAAGCAAATATATATTGTTATAAGCTAGGCTTATTGTATGGTCATGATTGTGTAAAGTCAAGTAATGTAAACGCAATATTTTAACCTGGCAAGCCTAGTATACGTGCATAACTTCAGTAGTAGACTAGTAGGACTAGCCTATTAAGCCTTTTTTACACCTCAGTAGTAAAGGTTTGAAATGATGTATTTTCAATTTAGATTAGACTTATTTTATTTATAGTTAGGTTCATGTTTATGAAGGAAGAGTAAGCCGCTAAAGGCTAGTTTATCCCAATAATCAATCACTTTACTGCTGCGCACCGTAGTGATCTTGTCAACAAAGTCAATGGTGTATGGACTGTTTTCAGGTGCACGATGACATGATATTTTGATCAATCTGGTTAAGCAATGGTTTCCTAGAAAGCGGTGACCGCTACATTACAATATAATATGACGGTGAGTTTTGTTTTCAATGTAATCAGATGAGTGGTTTCTTAGAAAATGGTGGACGTAAAGTAGCGGTGAACACTACTTAAGGGGTTTTCTCGCCAGGTGACACATTATGTTTTGTAAACAAAAGTAACACCCATTACTATAATACCTAAACCAGATATAATAACTAAAATAAACATGTCAAAAGTTGTTTTTATCTACATATGTTTAAATATTGTGTTGCGTCCACCGTCACGATTACGTTCACTGCTACATTACGGCCGTAATATAGCGGTAAACCTTTCCTAGGAAACCATAGCTTTAGGTTTGACCATTTCAGGTTAGGTTTGTTTATTGGCCTGGTCAATAAATTTCAAAGATTTAAATCAAGGATTTGCTGATTGAAAATCCTATTACTAAAGTCCGCTAATCCGAACGCTTATCCGAAAATCCGCCTAATCAAACACTGTTAGGAGGAAAAATGCTATACAATTTTGAGGTTGTTAAAATAAATAAAATTAGTTTTCCAAATTATGTCTTATGTTTAATAATGAACCAGCGCTCTCAGGACGCAGACATGCGCATAAACACTGTTACAGGCCCTACTGCCCCATCCAACTGTATACTGCCCGTCATATCTGCGTACATTACTTCTGCGCTGTTTATAACTGCAGTATACTACAGGATTAAAATACTTAATAATTATTGACTTTAATTATACTTCTGCAGCTAATGGTTTTATTCAATGCTATAAAAGTGGTATTCAAGTTGGACCCGCGCTTACTCTATCGATGCTGTCCTTCCTAAGGCTCAGTGTTTTCTCGCGGATCAGGCCCCGCTGGACATATAACCATTTATAATCGGCGTTTTTAGGTTTGCAAAGCCGCAGGTAAATCATTACAAACACGCATAACCTGAGCCCTAAAATGTAAGGTTTCGTTATATTCGACTAGATTGGCTAAACAATAATTAAAATGAGGAAGAAAACGGACAGCAATCTTCCTCAGCCTTAGTCTATAGTCCCCACAGGTAGTAGATGATCACCGAGGAGTCATACCTTCTATAAAATCTTTATTTCTATATCTTTATTTCCGAACAATATAAAATTATAAGGAACAATAACAATAACAAGAAAATATAAATTATGAAATATATGAGGCACTATCCTATAATAAGTATAATAAATAAATACTCTGTGACCTTTACCTACAAATTCTCCAATATCAAGTTTCTAACCTACTTTGAGCTTGATCGGGTACTTTAAGGGCTGTGTAGAGTGAAAATAGTTCACAGGGTAATGCAGGGATAATACGGGGACAAATTCTATCTGATGAGCGGAACACCGAAATTTCGATCATTTGAGCGTAGCCTGTTTTCAAACATTTGAACCAGCAAAACAGACGAAAAAACACGTTCGATGTTGAACGATCATTTAATACCCACCGTTCTAGGTATGAAAATGTACAATAGTTTACCTGCTCATGTAAAGTCTAAGTAAGAGAGTCTACAAGAAAACTCTTAGAGCATGGCTTGTGAAAACCCTTTTACAGCATAAGTGAATTTTCCAGTCCAGTCTTGAGATCTCCAGCAAAGTAAATATGTGCTTTCAGGTATCACTTTTCCATTTGTGCATGGTGTGTTTTGTTTTTTGTTTGTTTGGTTTTCTTTCTCAATGAATATGAATGATATTGGACTCAATGAAGAAAGAAGTGTTTTTATATTATTGTATTATATTATGACTTAGCCAATTGTAAACCTTAAGGCCAAATAAATTTGAATTTCTTTGATTTCTATGTGTTGGAGGATGGTTTAAATAGTGAAGACCATATACCGCTTAAGTAATATAAGAATGGCCCTTGAATAACTTTAAGTTGTGCATTTTTATATGATAGTTTTAAACGCAATAAGGGATAGCTTCCTGAAAGCAACACGTTATATAAATGTGAGAGTTATTATCTTTTATAACGAATTTCGTTTAAACATTAGATACCACGGGCATTAAATGTTAAATTACAAGAAATATTATCTAAAGGTTTTGACAAATTATTTTTTTTTTGAAAACCTATCTAAATTAATTCCTGGTGCTAAGTATTAATAGCAGTTCCACATGCAGGATACTATTATAGTACTTTCACTTCCAGTATTGATTTACAAAACTATAACTTTGGCCGTGATAATAAGAAAGTAAAGAAAAAAACATTTCTGGAATTTTCGATACAGCTGCTTGCTAGGCGTTGATAAGTCGATTCCGAAAAGAAGATAATTATGGCGTCGTGGATCACGTCTCGATTAATAATTTGCCCAGGTTCGTTTAGGAATTATTTTTATCTAAATTAAGTTTTAAGTTTCTTAATTAATAGTTTTATATTGATGATGCAACAACTCTCATGCCTCCAAAGTGATTGGCTAGTCAAGCTCTACGAACCTTGCCCGGCATGCAGACAACACATGGTTGAACTAGCCTATTCTAATTTTGGATTCCTTATGGTCACTAGGACCTCTTACGCAGCATTATTGTTCAGAAAAAATCTAACCTAGCCTGGAAAATACTCCTTACTCAAAGAACGTTTTTTAATGTTCTGCGCCTATAAAATATAACAATGTGGGGACCCTTATTCCTTATTGTTATAACAATTTTTCCAAGTTGAACAAAAGTTACTATACTGGTTACTATATGTAAAGATTGAATATGAACATTTGTTTTCAGTGGCTCAACGGGCATTGAAGCAGATTCTCTTCAGCAGTGAAGTACACTCCTTCTATGTAAGTAACCTACTGAATTATACTGGGTTATATTGAACTCTAGTTTGGCTGTGAGATTGATCTTAGGGCCAAGACAAACTCATTTCCCATATAAACATTGGTTGAGTATGTTTTGTCAGGTGGCTAGCCACTATTTCTTATAGTCTGGTTTTCCTAGTCAAAAACCAATTTCAAATGAAACAGCAAACTGGCAGCTCCAACATCTATTTATTTATTTATTCACGGTAAACACCATTTTACAATGTAAATGCACAAATAGCAATACAAGACAAATAGTCTTGAGCTGAAAAAAGAAAAACAAAACAAAAAATAATATTTTAAATTTATCGCTTAAGATAAATTTAAATCAATTCAAAACAAAATTAAAATACTTGCTTCTAAATTCGTTTTACAAGGTACAGGATTTCACTGGCTAAATTAAGCATAACTTTCATTACAGTCTTACCAGTGGTAATGTTCTATTTTATTTATATGTATATATCAGACTTAGAGTGCGATTACAAAATTGTAACTTCGTTGTATATCGTTACATTTTCCTGTAACTGTAGCGTTACATTCGAGCCAGCGAATAGCGGGTGTCGTTACAAACTGCTGTTAACGATTACATGTAACTAGTTACATTTTTCAGCTTGGAATCGTAAAAATCATGCGGGTTCAAAACAAGTATTTTAATATGAATTTCCTTATATGTGCTATTAAGTTGATTTTGTACAGTTATACAATATCTAAAATGCATTATCTATGGATTGTATCTGTCAAGTTATAAAAAGCAAAAGAAAACAAAGGTGAACATCAACATAACCTTTAGCGGCAAATGTTTGAATGTAGTTAACTAGTCAGATGCTGTTTACACTTTAGCCGACTGTCTGCATTGTAATTTTGGTACATATAAATATTAAATTCAATATTTATAATTATAATTTATAAAGTAATTCACGTTAGATGTGATGTATTGTTTTGCTAGTTGTTTCAGTTTGAGTAGATGTGCACTCATTTCAGTAATTTGGTAGAACTTCATAACCAGCAGCGCCTTCTAAAGAGGCCAAAAAAAGGATGTTTTAACTTTGGGGAAGTTGAGGAAATCATTAAAAACTATGGTTTTTACAAAAATAAATAAACTATCTTAACTTAAGCTAACCTAACTTCCGCGATAATAAGGTTAATTTGAAGTGGGTGACAGAGACTGTCGTCTGCTGCAGAGTCGTCAGCAGCGTCTTCATTCGTAAAATACTTTTAAGCCACTTTACCCAACTTTAATGCCACTTTTAAATATGTTCAACTTAAAATAAACTAACCTAATATCCGCGATAATAAGTTATTAGCCTTTAAGTTAATTTGAAGTGGGTTACAAAGACTGTCGATCTGCCACAGAAGCGGCACGATCATGCATACTCTCGATAAGTAAAATTATTTAACTTTTAAAGCCACTTTTAAATCAGTTCCGCACCCCAAAACCAATGTTATATGTTTAGGGGCCTCTTCCCCATTGTGTTAAATCAGTTTTTAGCGCATGATATTAAAATTCACTGTTCTGACAAATACCAATGGGGGGGCAATCACTAACAATTTGAATTAAGTGTTAACCTTTTTCCGGCTTTTCCAAATTCCAAAACTGCAATAGACAATAACTACTTGACTAAATACGTTTAAGTTAACCTGCCTTATACTAATTTTCACACAGTAATAGACTAATCATCGTCTGGGGACACTCTACAGCTATGCAGGATATATTGCTTCTGCAAAAGGGGTTATAAGAACTAGGCCTATATCTAGCGCTGGACACTTAGACCATTGCAGGCCAATCTTTGGGAACTCAAAGTCCAGACAGTCACTAGCCAATAGGGGTATAATATACTTATTGCTCTCAAAGAAAACCTGGGAGGTTTTGGAAGGGGTTGTTCTATCTTAGTTTTAACACTTTACTTTAAATATTAATTTGCGTCAATTTCATCATACTGGATCTTCTCTCCGTCTATTAATGTTTTGTATGTCATCATTTTTTTGATATAGTATTTTTAATCACTGTTAATTTTGTACTTGAAACCAAAAGCAAATACATATTGTTTTATAATATAACACACTGATTATTAGTATATCTTTTGTTTTCTATAAATTGTTCCTAGTATATCAATCAATGTAATCTTTAATTAAAATAAAAAAAGATAATAGAAATCTCTTTCTAAAGAAATTTTGGATGAAAATATTATTATTTAATTTGATTCGCGGAAGCCAGTTGGTAGTGAGCCCAATGTAACTTGTAACTGACCAGTTACATTTGAGATAACTGTAACTGTAATCAGTTACATTGGTTTTCTGTAACTTTTAACTGTAATCAGTTACATTTTATAAAGGGTAACTGTAACTGTAATCAGTTACTGTCTGAAATAACTTCCCAAGTCTGGTATATATATATATATGTCAAAACAATTTGTATTGTATATATTGACATTAAATTATTATTATTATTATTAACAAACAAGCACTTTCTTGTAATATGAAAATTGTAATGTTATTGGGAGGTTCATCAATCCACCCTACTTTCGTGGTACTATATTTTTTTGTACTCTTTTGGAGAAGAAAGATTTAATGTTGAATGGTTATAGGTAGACAAAGAGGAAAAATGGCTGCTGGTGACTTTAACCTAAAAAAAAAAAAAAAAGTGTATGGTGATAAGACTAACACAAGATGACTAAATTGCTGGTTGAGTGATAAGCCCATTGAAACACAAGATATACAAAAATATGGAATGATATAAACAGTGCTGTATGATGGTAACTTTGGTGATAAGCGATATTAAGTGTGCACTTCCAAGAACATCAGCACTTCCTGGCCGAACTTATGGGTTGCTCAATAGATGTCTTAAAAAAATATATGTATACATATATATATATATATTTTGTCTTCAAACTGATTAGTAATATATTATATATCTTTCTCACTGTGCTGTGTTGATATCAATTAACGTACTCATCTTCTGTTATGTTGGTTTCCAGAACTACAATGTAGACTGAACAGACTTTAGCGTGTAATCCGGTGAGAACGGTGTCGTGTCAGCCACCGCGAGCCTACGTAGAAGAAAGTGTTTGATCGCAACAAGCCTCACTGCAGCGTAGGAACCATTGGACCGTTGATCGCGGCAGACAACTCTCACGCTGCCATCACTAAAGGTTAGATTAAAATATGCCTATTCAGTAATGGTTATGATTAGTAAAACATGGCACAAGAAAAGACTGTTGCCAGTACCAACTCAAAGAAAAATACACAGTTTATACAATTTTTAGCCCTTTGTTTAAAGTTTTTTAGTGATCAAAAACACCCACCCTGTGTCTTAATATTCTTCTTGTCATAATATTTCAATCTCACACATTTGTAGCCTACAAATTAATTGTGGAAGTTTTTATCTCATTGCAAATTATCTTAACAATTAAAATTCAAAAGTTCCCCTCAGTTAGGTTTTAAAAATAATTTACATGTTAAGTGAACAATGTAGGCCTAAAAATGAAAAATATGCATGAAGAGTAATACAAATAATAATTTTAATGTATTAATTAACTTCTTAAATACCAGATTTCATTAGAACGAAGGCTGTAGCGACCGGATTCACGACTACAGACCGTGTCAATAAACTATTTACACTATTTTGCCATATTATGTTTAATATAAGTTTGGCACTATAAATTGTTTATTGACGCGGTCTGTACCGAAAGCTTTAGTGTTCAGATGATAATACATTTAATTCAGAGGTTTTCTCAGGGTCGTTTTTTTCAATTGCCTGCTAACCAGCTGGTTAACTAACGCCGGTTAAGTTGTTTACAGTCTGCAATGTTTACATTTTCATCGACGTTCAAAGTATTAAATGAATTATTTGAAGATCATTCATGCAACAAAGGTATAGTTTTACCATTTTTATTGAATTTAACATGTACACATTATGCTAATATAGATAAATACAAACTGTAACACAAAAATGCAAAATCAAAACAGACAAAGTAAAACTTAACCTAAAAAATATCCAGCTTTCCTATTGGTTGGATCCCAGTTCTAATTTTAACCGCCGTTAAGGCTGAATTGAAAAAACGGTCCTCAGGGTATTTCAGGTTGTCAAAGGATGCCTGTTATTGACTCTCTTTAACCTTTAAAGATAAAGTAAGTGAGGATTATTTATACTGAATATTGAATGCAGTGCTTGCTGACAAGAAGTTAGCGAAGGCAAAGTCGTACGCTCAGATAGACAATGCCAGAGCAGAAGAGAGGAATCACAATTAGCGGCTCATTGAGTACCAGGCGGAGGCAGAATTACGGCCACCGGACTGCGACCATGCTGACTACATCAAGGTAAAACCAACTCAGGGTGGCCACACTGGCAAAATTGTTATTTGGTGAATTTCTTGTTCTAGGACAAAACCTGGGAGCTATCAATTCTGTGTGTAATTAGGAAAAATTTAAATTTTCTGTGTTGTAAAAGTTTTAGTTAAATTTGAAGACAAAAACACATTTGGACGAACCGGGATTTGAACCAAATCTCCACTACCGGCGGTTATGCTAAACAAGCGTTTATTGGAAGTTAAACAGTACTGGAAATCTAAGCAGAATTGTCGATTCTTGGATTGTGGGTATAAATCAGCATATAAAACAATAGTTAACTTTAATTCTTTTGTGGTATTTCTGAATGTGTCAAGCTAAGCTATGACTGGAAAATGCCACTAATAAAAAATGTTATAATCTGTGTACTTGTACTGATCCAGAAATTAGAGCTGTCGCGGGAGCAGAATTTTGGGTCGAACGAGGAGAGGAGGGATTTTGCAAAAATCTGAGGTTAGGAGCGGACGCGAGAAAAGTTGGCAAAATAGACATAAAAAGTATTAAATAAAATTGAGTTTTTTCAATCCAATTATTTTGTTTATGATACATGGTTTCATACAACACCATGCAGTTTAAAATAAATATTCTCAAAGTACATCATAACTATCACAGAACCTCATCCTCACCCATTTACAATGAATAACACTGACTCACAAGCCCAAACATTAAAAACAGTTGGGGAGAGTCGGTAAGGAGTGAAGAGAAGGAATCAGACTGTCCAGCTACCAGCACACAGAGATGAGGGGTGAAGGCAAAGAAAGAGATGACAGGTGAAAGGACAAGGGAAGAGAAGGATATCAGAGAGGGAAGACAACAGCTGCAGTGTGAGCAGGAGTGGAAGGCAGGTGCCTGGTTTTTTGCCAGACAGCTGTGAAGGCCTGTTGTGCCCTATCAGTTGTCACTTGTCTACTATGTCATTAGCTGTTGCTAGGCAACCACATAGGGCGGGGTAACATAGCCAATCAGAGCATTTTTCTCTGTATGCTTGTGATATAGTGAGATCGAGCTTTGAGGAGGGTAGTGTGTGTTTTGTTATTTCCTTATCTCATCTCCATTTACTCAATGATTAATTTCATTTCCCAAATAATGTTTTATACTAGGTTTGAATTACAGTCAAATGCAAAGGTTTTAGTACAATCAAAATAGATATTGCAAGCTAGAATTAAATCTGTACAAGTACAAAATGGATGTTTGGTTCTATCTGAGATCGTTATCAACCATCCTGACAATGGCTGCCGACCTCCATTGAAAATACTCAGCGAGTAAGGGGGAGAGGGGTTGTTTACTTAGAACTGCTGGGCTACTAGTTCCTTATCATCTTCACCAGAAGTACAGTACACTCACAACAAAACACCAGTAGTTTTTTACTTCCGTCACAAAATTCCAGTACTAAGGGTGAGGTGTTTAGGAAATGACCTCAATCCCGTCCCGTTACCGAAAATCCGGGATCCTTTTAGCTCTACCAGAAATGTGTGAATTTTTAAGCTATTCCTAAATCCTAAATCTCACACTAGTCAGATGTACAGTCCTAGACTTGGCTAACTTGTTTGTTTTTAAGTCAAATAGCTTTGTCTAAAAATGTATTTGTAAATTATTTGAGAGGATTCAGACAAAACATCCTATCTACATTTACACATTGAAAATAGACAAATTGAAAATTTCCTCAAGAAGAAAACACTACACGTATAACGCAAATTACAAAAAATAACAACTGCCGGCTAACTTCAATTTGTTTTGCAGAACATGATCACAGGGACTGCTCAGATGGTGAGCCATCCTGGTAGTCAGCGGCGACGGACGAACTATGCCTCGAACGAGAACATCTCCTACTGGCCAAACAGATGGTCGACCACATCGTTGTCTTCATCAATAAAGTATGTTTGTCTTTTAAACCGAAACTGATTGTATTCTTGGAACTGTGTGAACAGCTAAGGGCTTTTCTGGAAGTGTGCAAGATTTAAAGATTGAGACTACATTGTGTTTTATCACAAAGATTTACATTTCTACAAAACATTAAGACAGGATAAAATTGTTGTTATCTTTAAAGAGTCATAGTTACTCCGACGGTTGCTTTGTAGCAATTGTACTTCCACGTTGAAATCCATTTTGTTTAGCCCCTGAACTTTTCTGTAATAAGTAAAAGTCCACGAACTGTCAACTGTTGTGTGTTTCTACTTTATCCAGGTGCTGTTCCTTTTTCATGGTATATCCTGGTCTGTTGCCATATTTCCTAAATCTTTTCTATAATAGACTTAGAATATATATTTACTTCCCTCATACAGTTCATGAAGTATTATTATTTATGGCTAATAATTATGTTTTGATATATTGTGTCATCCTCAGCCCTGGTGAAATCATCTTGACAAATTGTGATTCATACATAGGAAGTTGTCACAAGTTGAAAAAATATACACAGTTAACAAAAAACATTGAAATGAATCAAAATAAGCGCGAACAGTTGTAGTATAAGCAGGCCTACACACAAACCTCAATTCATGTCTTCGTACATGAAAAGAAGTTAACCCTGTCTGTATTGTGTTGCACAGGTAGACGCAGCTGACGCAGAGATGGTGGAGTTGGTGGAAATGGAGATCAGAGAGCTGATGACAGAGATGGGATACGATGGAGACAACATCCCCATCATCAAGGGTTCCGCTCTGTGTGCTCTGGAGGGCAAGAGTCCGGAGATCGGTGAGTGGACCACATTCATGACTTCAAACAGATTCCCTATCAGTAAAGGGAGCAGGCTCACCTGGATAAAGTAGAAACACAGAAGAGGACATACACTGTCAATAGATTTGAGCCTACTCTCCTTCCTATTTTTTTTTTTTTTATCATTTATGCCCTAGTGCCCTATGTCGTAAATCAACTTCAAACATATTCGCTACGCTTACAATTGTTAAGAATTTACGATGTGGAAAAAAAGACAAGTGACCAATGTTATCTGTTGGCAGTCAATTGTCATAAATCACATAGGTAGGCAACTTGTTTATTTTGACCATTTATCCGATAACTACTGGGTTGAAAATCAGAATCCGGGTAAAACTTCGCAATATAGAGTCCTTTTTGAGTTGAGTTCCCCTTCACTAATATATATTCTAGAGATGGGTCGGTTCCAAAATTTTACGGTTCCGGTTCCTGAGAAAACTCTTGACTCCCACTAAGCCAGCGGTGAAATCGCGACCGATTCGTTGGCGATCTCTTGACTCCGCTAGCGGTGAATTCCACGACTTTGATATGGTTCTGGCGATCTCTTGACTCCATGCGCCGCGCCGGTGAATTCCGACGATATGGATTGGCGGCGTCTCTTGACTCCATGCGCCAGCGGTGAAATCACGACCCGATACCCTTAGCGGCGATATCTTGACTCCATGCGCCAGCGGTGAAATCACGATTTGATACCCTTAGCGGCTATCTCTTGACTCCATGCGCCGTGGTAATTCCGCGACCATTATGGTTTTGCGGCGATCTCGAACTCCCAGCTAACACCAGCGGTGAAATCACGACTCAAACGGTTCAATAAAGCCAGTTCGCGCACCCCTAACCTCAATGTGTTATTTCAGCTATGGGGCGGTTCGGAACCGACTTTGTCAATTTTCGGTTCTCGGACAGAACCGGAACCGACTCATCCCTAATATATTCTCAATGTTCCCATACAACTTTTAGTGTTATTGTTCTTAGTATGTTTGTTTACGCATTGATTGTTTAGTGTGCATTGATTGTTCGATGTTTAGTACACAAGAAGGCCAGGGTGTTTCAGAGTCAAAATTATTTATTTAAAAGATACAATCGTGCATACAAATTAGCGTCATAAAACATATGGAAACAATTCAGAATATTCTAGCAACAACTGGAAATCGATTCACTAGCGATTAACTCACTAGCCTTAATCATAAAAGTTCAAGAGTTGCCCTTGCAAAAACTGAACCGGTTTTCAACTAGTTAAACTTGCAGTTAAAGTTAAAATATGTTCAAGTAAGTCTGCTTAAAGCATGAAAGATAAATTATGTATTATTGGTTACATGAAGTAGTTAAAAAGTGCATTCTGAAATCTATAATCCAACATGTTCCAATTGTATGGTTCTTGATGATTTTTCTGTTGTGGGAAATTGATAAAATTCATAATTATTAAAGTAAAAAACTTTCATAAGCTAGCTAGCTACCCGAAGCTTTCTAATATTTTCAGGTTTTTTATTTGGTCATAGATAAATTAATAGATCTATAGAACATCCAAAATATCTCTAGCGGAAGAAACTGAACTGTGACTAATGGCATTTCAGGTGCGGACGCTGTCGCAAAACTGCTGGAAGAGGTTGACAAATACATTCCGACACCGGTGAGAGCGTTGGACAAGCCGTTCTTACTCCCTGTGGAAGGTGTTTATTCTATTCCAGGTACGACAAACTATATCGAAAATACAACATTTTGGATGACAATTTCATCTCAATCCATAGGGATTTTCACATTGCTTGGCAACTAACACTCCTGGAGGCACAGTTATAAAGCTGAAATTTGATGCATGTGTAGATCTTTTTACCTTGATTTGAAATCAGATACTGTTTCCTGAAATCTTTTATTAAAACTTCCCTAAATGCACACTACAGACTGCAGAAAATGACTACTAGTTTGATACTTGTGTCACTAATATGTCATATATTTACTAGAAGTGAAACCCAGCATCGAGCAAGGCCAAATGCGCATCTGCTCTGCATAGCATTTTCTCTCAACTGAAGGATCTACAGGCGCAAAACAAGGTATTTAATAGTCATATATTTGTTTCAGGGAGAGGAACTGTAGTGACTGGACGTCTGGAAAGAGGAATCATCAAGAAAGGTCAGGAAGTCGAGTTTGTTGGATTTGGAAAAGCATTAAAATCCACAGTCACAGGTAAATAAATGTTTTTTATTGGAGAAAAAAATATGAGAACATTAATATTGTATTGCAATTGTCATAATCTTATACATATTACATCATGGAGTTTACAAATGTCATTTCAAGTGATTTCCTAAAATATTTTAACCTGAATTGGTTTAATAGGTCTACATTAAAAGCCCGCTTACTAAAAGTGTCTTATATAATTGCACACAATTAGGTTTCATTCAGCAGTTAAAAATTCCTTTTATATAAAAGAAGAACAAAATAATAATTGAAATTTGTACAAATGAAATGACATCAGTGTTTATTTGTGGCAAAGTTAAGACTTAAGTTAAGTCCCCTCTTTAACTTAACCAGTTATAGCTTTGAAATGTTTTTATTTACTAATATTCAGATTGGGTAAGTCAGCCATCACTAACAAGAACAGATTTTTAACTAGGGAGTTGACCATTTTCCTAAATGATCCACCTAATTTTTCAACAGTTAACTATTTGAATGTTGCGCAGGTATTGAAATGTTCCACCAGATCCTGGAGGAGGCGCAGGCCGGGGATCAGCTGGGAGCACTGGTGCGCGGCGTGAAGCGTGACGACATCAAGCGTGGCATGATGATGGCAAAACCTGGCACGATGAAGGCCCTGGACCACTGCGACACACAGGTACGACTGAGGTGTCACACATAGCTTGTGAGAGGTTGTTTTAAGAAAAGGCTTAGAGAATCATTACCGGCAATATCTTTGAAATACAGTAAAACCCCGATTAACCGAACTTTGGTCAAACAAAACCAGAGTTAGCCAAAAGAATGCGTAATTATTATAAAACGCTAAATCGCCCAAGTAAAACCCAAACCATGCGCTGAGGGTGGCCATTGCGAGAGCTCTCAACCCGTACTACCCTCTCGCTGCCCGTGTGCAACGTTGACGTTCCTAGAAACTACCCATCCTCACACTCCTATGCTCTTACTCATCAGTTACTCACACCTGTGCTCTTACTCATTTGCTACCTTGTCATCTCAGTTGGGTTCTGCTATTCAACGCATTGTGACACTAGCAAAAGTATAATCATCTCAGTTCTTTAGCTTTTAGTACGGTTATTTAATATTGCTTTATTTCAACACACTTAGGTTATTTTTAATATTGAATGTGAAACTTTTTTTGTTCAGAGGTTTTATAAAGTTATTTTAGAGGAGTTTTCAAAACAATGGCTGGTAAAAGAAAACGTGTCAACATCAACATAGCCGATAAACTGGAAGCCGTTAGACGGGTTGAAAATGGTGCTTTATCAATAAACATGTGTACGTTATTTAAATGAGCCAAAAGCCGTCCTGAACTACATAACCATGGCTTAACCGAAAAAATTTATTATCCGAACAACTCTACCCCCAATGGTTGGCTTAAACGGGGTTCTACTGTAGAATGTTGCTATAGTTTGAGGAATTTTGTAGAGTCCTGTTAATACTAACCAGAATCATCTGAGTTTGTTGTTAATTCAAACGTTAGTTTCAGAAAAACTAGGGGTGCAAGTAGCTTTATTATTGAATTTTTTGAGTTAAGTATTGTACGCTCTGACTAGATTTTAACACAAAACCTCTACATTTTAAAGTTTTAGCCATTTTGAGAAATTAAATGGCAAATTACTGACAATCAAAATATTTGATATAATCAACATATAGTAGTATTGATAATTGATTGAAAATGGATTAATGGACCATCCATTATTTAAAAATAGTTAAAACTTGTCTATTTGGATTTTTATGAAATAATAGGCACCAGGATTGTGCAACAAATTAGTCTAGCACAGTGGATCGCTGGATACCTGGGGTCAGTACTTGTTATAACTCTGTTCAATCAAGACAAGCAAGTTTAAGATCGTTGAATTATTTGCTCCGTTAAAAAAGTAGCTATGTTTGTGTAATATATTTTTGGGGAAAAATAAGTTTTATTTTGAGGATATCTGTAACTGCTTGTACTTTCTACTAGTTCTCTCTATTTCCAAAAATACATTTCAAAAGAATACATGAATAACCTTCTAAATGCTAGGCTCAATAGTCAATATTAGGTTGAGTCCAATAGCAGGATAAGTGAAGTTCTGTACACAAGCTGAGTATGTTGAGTGAAATGTCAACTTGTGTTTGCGCAGGTTTACATGTTAACGAAGGAGGAGGGTGGCAGGTCACGACCGCTCACTACTTACATGGCTCTCCACATGTACTCCAAGACCTGGGACGCACCCGTCAAAGTGCACCTCTACGACAAGGAGATGGTCATGCCCGGAGAAGATGCCAAGTAATTGTGTTCACTTTGATGCTAAGAGTAATTAACTTTTAGGAATGGTGAATACTTGTGCCATCACACTCTGTGATTTACGTAGCAGCTGCTAACGTTTATAAAACATTGCGGCCGTGATGGTAGTCAAAAGTTGTTGAAATAAGAACGAAAGTCGTGAATTGTGATTACGTAGCGGACTCTAATGGGAACATAGAGCTTGCTACAGATAGTGGCAAAGCAAATGGTAGTAAGAGTCAATAGATCGCTGTAGTCTTCAAAAATCAAATGTTTACTCCTTTTCATATTGTTGGGAGTAACAATGACAGCATTACCATAGAGTTTGTACACTTACATGTGATTTGAAATTCATTTTACCTCAAAATTTGGGAATGGGCCGATTTTGGGTAAATTCAAAATTAGTACCTGGTTTCTTACGTTATTTCATTCAGAGTCTCCAATTAATGCCGTGAATTGTATCTATCGTGAGAAAACCAGAAGTAAGCCCTGAATGTGTGCATAAAACCAGCGTTAAGCGACAAAAGCGTTAAGCTATCTTGGGAAAGTATAGATTCTCCAGCCGCTGGAATTTGCAGGAGTATAAAGAGCGTTAATTTGTGGAACACAGAACTTGACCTTTGACTAAAACAACGTTAAAACCTTATTACAAGCTTAAAACTGTGAAAGTCACATGGCTGTCGAAACATGTTTTAAAATTAAAGTTGCACCTCAAAACATCGTTAAGAATGTTTCACAAATCCAGTATAAAATCTACGGAAACGTTGCATCAATTACACAACTGAATTATTTGCCGTTTCCAGGATTGAGTTGAGGCTACAGAAGCTAGTCGTGTTGGAGCAGGGACAGAGGTTCACACTGAGAGATGGGTTCTGCACTGTCGGCACGGGAGTGGTGACCAAGATCCTGCCAGCGCTGACGGAGGCAGAGAGGCAAGGGCTGCTTGAGAGCAAGAAGCAGAGGGAGAAGAGAGAAGCTGTCGTTGCCAAGGCTTAGGCCCACACAATCCTACAGTGTTAAACCTTGTACAGAGCCAGTGACTAGAGTAAAGACTTACCGAACCGAGGAAGTGTCTACCTTATGCTTATAGTGTTTGTTTTGTAAAATATACAACGTGTAATGTTAACTGAGTTTTTCATTCTCCGTTGAGCTGTTAGGGGCTTCTTTTCAAGTTTGTTCTTGAATAATTCATGAAAATGAGATATGTTAGGACCTTAATAGTTCAACACTTTTAGGGAGTCAAAAGTCGGAACTGTACATAGAAATTATATCTGGGAAAGCAAAGAAGGATTAAATACATTGTAATATGATATTTTATACTAAAATGGCTAAGGACGCTGAGTTTTATAAGTACTGAAAATTTGACAGTCTGTGTTCTCCTTTGGGAAGTGGTAGTATAAAATTCGAACTTCCACTTTCAATAACATTTATTTAACTTACGGATATTATATACATTCAAAAGTCTATTCCCCCTTTGTTAACCTACATCAGAATGGGGACACAGTTCACTTCTTACTGCCGGGTTTGGGAGGGACCCAGGCTTCAATCTTGGGGGGAGTGGTGGAGTAAGGGACGTACTGATCCGGAGTTCCTGACGCGTTCTCATCATGGTCAACCATCCAGTCGTACTTGGGTCTGCCAGGGTCCTGAAAGAATAAAATCAAGATATTAAATATTTGTTACAAATTTTACTTCTAACAACGGTTTAGGAACAATGTAATGGCCTAAACAACCTTTGGATACAACGCTGTAAGCAGTGTCTAGACCATCAAAGTAACCTGAAGCAGGTTACCTGCACTGTGTGGACAGAACCCTGATTGAGTCCCATCTACGCTGCTTGCCATTATGGCACCAGGTTCAGTCCACATTATACAGGTGTCTGTTCCAGGTTACTTAGTCAGGGTCCCTTTAATGCCAAAATTGATGGTATATAACCGGCTATACTTTGGCTGACAAATGAAATGAAAATGTCTTCATATAAGTGAAAGTTAGAACATAGTCCGATTTAAATTATGTTTCTAGTATAATGGTAGAGGACTTTACAGGCCTGAAAAAGACACTTTTCATTTCAAATAAAACTTGTTTACCTTTCACTTAATTATTCAAGTTCTGTAAATATTGTTTGTGTTAATGTTTGCAACATTTTTATTTTCAAAAAATGTCCCAGTACAAGGTTTTTTTCAAGAATGCTGAGTGCCGAGCTCGCCACGTTCAAGATTGTTTCTGTGAGTATCCCTATCAAAAAATAATTTGTATCAGCCTTCCATTAGCTTGGCAAGTTAAAGTTGGCCTAATATGAATAAATGTTTTAATTATTTCATAGGTAGAAGATGGTTGAACCTTGGGAGGCCGGCAGATGCAAAGTTATAGCGGCTCTAATGTAGTTGTACCTGATGAGGAAGGTAGTCAGTTTTGTAGTGCAGCCAACCAAACCACTCAGCTGTCACTTGACTTCCGTCATAGTCCATCCACACTTTGTCACTGTACTCCACCCATCGGCTCCTCCCTGTCAACAAGGTAGAATTAGAACCCTCTAGCAAATTTCTAGTTGAAGGCTCTGGTAAACGTTCCAGACTTTCGTAACTATTGGGTAAGATTAAGATGACAGTAGTGTTTAAGATGACATAGTTTCAGTTAGTTATGACTTAGGAAACTGAAGGTTACAGAAATAAAACGGTTTAGGTTAAACGTAGTTGATGCGTAGCCAGAAGCTCTACCAGAAAGCCAGTAAACTGATTTTTGTTGGTTAACGGACTTAATTTAGAGAATTAAAAAAGATTTTAAAAAATCCATATGAGTGCGAGTTTAATGATTACTCACTTCCTATCCCACTAGAAACACTAAAACTAGATCCAAGATAACGGAATTTGAGCTTCTGAATTGTTATTTCTGTGCATTTAATATGCTTTACGGTAGTAATACCTATTACTTAATCAGAAATCAGTACTTTAATGTCACAATAACGTTTCATACATAGCACTTAGCTACTAAACAGGTGACATTGTCACAACAATAATACTAATTCTAATACAATAGTAACATAACATAAATAATTATTCTCTGTAGAAAATACATTACTATTACATCTCATTATTGAAACTGAATTAGTTTGTGTAAAAATAAAATGTACAACAAGAGAATGAAAATTCATAAACCAACTAATGACACACTTATAAATCTTTATCATTTAGATATTCATTTACATAATAATAGTTCTTATTTAATAACAATTCTGTAAGGCTACTTTTAAATTTATGTGATGTAATCAAATTTTTGTATTGAACAGGCAATTTATTAAATAGTTTTTTACCCATAATTATATCTTTGTTTTGATTTTTCTGTAAGTCTCAATCTATGTATAGGATATTGAAAGTTATTCTTATGTCTCAATGTATCATATGATTATGACATTAAAGTTTTCCTGGAAAAGCTCATTAAAATTATATTGAACTGACAATAAAGTCTTTTGATATATACAGACTAGGAACAGTTAAAATTTTAATTCTTTGAAAATTGGTTTACAAGTAGCCCGCCAAGGAGCAAAAGTCATTACTCTTAAAATTGTTTCTGAATTATAAAAATCTTGTCCATTTCTGAAGCTAATCCCAAAACTCAATCCCATATTGCAAAATTGAGAAAAAATAGGCATAATAAATTATTAATCTAGTCTTCATATCAATTACATTTCTTAAAATTAACATTTGATAGGTAGATGAATTTAACCTTATAGCTATGGATTCTATACACTTATTCCATGAAAATTTTAAGTCTAATTGAATTCCAGGAATTTAGCACTGGCTGACAATGAAATTGTTTGACCTTGAACAGTTATAACTTTATCAAATGATTTCTTAGACTGACATGTTTGAAAATTGACCAATTGGGTTTTTTCTTGATTTAGCTTAAGGCCATTTGATTTAAACCAGATAGATAATTCACAAAAGGCTTGGTTAACCTTATACTCTAGTTCTTCTAAAGAATTAGCTCTTAATATTGCAGTTGTATCGTCAGCAAATAAAATTAGTTCAGCATTAACATTTTTGGGCAAGTCATTTACATAAAACAAAAATAGAAGAGGGCCCAGGATAGAGCCTTGAGGAACACCGGTTTTTATTTTCTCCCATTGTGACTTACATTTTATACTATTTTTACTTATCACTGTCCTTTGATAGCGATTTTGCAAATATGAGCTCATCCAGCTTATGGATTTATTTGAAAGATTGAACAATTCCATTTTACTTAGAAGTATAATTATTATGATTAACACAATCAAAAGCCTTGGACAAGTCACAGAACACACCCATTGTGCTCTGTGACTCGTCCAGTGCCCCCGACACTTTGTCCACAAAATCGTAAATAGCAGCAATTGTACTGCGCCTCTTTCTGAATCCATATTGTTCGTTGGTAAACATATTATTTGATTCTACAAATTCTAACAACTGATCAAATGCTAATTTTTCAAATACCTTAGAAAATGCAGTAAAGAAACTGGTCGATAATTATTTGATCATGCCGTTTCCTTTCTGAATAATGGTTTTAACTCTGCATACTTTAAGTTATTAGGGAAACAGCTACTTTGAAACGATTGGTTGACTAATAATGCCAAAGGTTTTGCCACATACATAGATGCTTTTTTAATTAAATCTAAAGGAATTTCATCCCACCCTGCACATTTCTTATTCTTAAATAACCTTATCACTTTAATAACATCATTACTTGTAACATTTTTAAAGTTAAACTTAAAACCATCTTTATGGACCTTTGAAGCAAATTTAATTGCATCTTCTTTACAAGGCATAACTCCCATTTCTTCAGACATCTTAATAAATTTTTGATTGAAGAACTCTGCTATATCCAAGGATTTAACAAGAAATTTACCATCTGTCTCAATATCAGGAAAACTATAGTTAGATTTTACACTTCCTAACTCAGACTTAACAATGGACCAAGCAGCCTTACTTTTATTCTCAGATTCATTTATACAATTATAATTACTTATTTGCTTAGCTTTGATACATACAGATCTAAACACTCTTTTACATAATTTATAAAAATGAGATCATTTGAACTCTTAACTTGTCTACTCAGTTCCGTTTTCCTCTTATTTGACACTTTTATACCCTCTGTGATCCAGGTTTTCTTTTTTTACTTAAGTTTACTACTGTAAAATTTTAAAGGAAATGACTCTTCGAAAATGGTTTGGAACATAGAAAAAAAGTTAGAGCAGTTGTCCTGAAAAGAATTGTAATAGGACACAGACCAAATTGTGTTTTCTATTTTATTTAAAAACGTCTGAGTGTTATTTTTTGAAAATATTCGCTTTTTACTTTTGGCTCCCCATGTTTATATGTTTTTGGTATATCTAAAAATAGTGCTCTGTGGTCTGAGATGCCTAATTCAAGGTTCATGGTATTTGGAGAGCTAGACTTAAGTTTTAATGCCAAAATATTGTCAATACAAGTGCGACTCTTATTTGTTATTCTTGTCGGCATTTTAAAATTACTTCTGAAACCAAAAGACTCTATCAAAGTTAGAAATTCAAATTTATCATTAGATTGAGAGCTATTTTCCATTAAATCAATATTTAGGTCAGAAGCAATATAAATATTCTGCATGGAGTGAATATTAATCAATTTGCGAAAAAGTGATTCTAATTTATAAATAAATAATCTAAAGTTAACAGCATTTGGTACTCTGTAAATCGATATTACAATTATATTTAAACTTAAAATTTCAATACAAGAAGCTTCAAAAACATGGTCTTCATTAAATATGCATAGGTCATCTCTTACTTTATATTCAAGTTTACTTTCTAACAAAATGCAATAGGATGCACTTGCCAGCAATAAACTGCTTTGTTTACATTACAACTGTGTATAGACTGTGTACCACTTCACCTGGTGCATTGTAAATATACAACCAACACTTTATAAGTAGAATTTCTCAAATCACAAAGCAAACGGCAGAAAGAGGCAATAGGAAGTCAGCCAGCAGACACCGTCTAGGAAAGCATCTCTGCCCACCGAATCTACGATAGGTTAGAAGCAACTTCTGTTTGAAAATTGGAAGGTAAATTACAAAGTGCACAGGAGTAAATCTTTGGGTGGCTCTCCCCATGAAGCCACTCTATATCGTTGTTTATCCAAGATTCCTATAACTTAACTTTTATTTTTATGGAAAGTGACGTAAGATTTGTAGATTATCAGCGTACAAGTGGAACTTACAGTGAGTAATGTTATTTGTCACATCATCATTGTACAGTGAGCAGAACAGTGGACTAAGGTCAGAACCTTGGGAATGCCATAAATGATGTGTTCCCAGTTCGACTATAGATTTCCAGCCTTAACGATTTGCTGTTGGTTAGTAAGGAAAGATATGACCCTGTAGTAAAGTACATATTGATAATTTAAACCCTGGCTATTAAATGTACTGTATAATACGTCTATACTTTTAACCTTACATACAGCAAAGCATAGAAAAGATGTTATTCGTTCAAAACATAAAAATGTGACACTTTCTTCCAGTAATTTACAAAGTGTAACATGCATAATTATTGTGAATTTTAAATATTGCTCACCGTAAAAGTATGCTCTGTTCTCATAATACTTGTTGCCCAACTTATCTACACCAACAAGAGTCCCAGTCTTCAAATCATCCTGTCTGTGAATAGGAGGAAATACAATTAGTTTTTCACAATTTCTAGGACTAGTGTATGCTTCTTAAACGAAAAACCTGAAAGGTGAATATGTTATCAACCAAAACCAATAGTTTTTTAAAATGAACAATAGTAATTTTATGAAGACTAGGCCTATTTCTATAAAATATTATATCCGAGAAAGCTAAAAGAAGCCTTCATCACTCAAAAAGTCTTTGACACCTCACGTCTTACATATGCCTTGCATACATTTTTTTTACATAAACTTGAACTTACGTCTGTTCTGACAAGGGTCATTCCAGAGTAAACAGTGGGTGTGCTTTGTAAAGAGCGGTTTAGAATGTAAAGGGATATTTAAAAGCAAAGAGTTTAATACCCAGTAATGTGAGAGGTGTAAGCCGTGAATAAATAAACACAGCCTCTCAACTCATAATAACCTGACAAACATAGGCCTAACCTTTAATGTTGTGTTCTGACAGACTGGTAATTTTACTCATAGTACCTTTGGGAAAAGTGTTTGCCCCTACAAGTCCCAAGTAAATAATTCAACTACAAACTTCTAACGTTTGAGCTGTTACTAGGTCAAAATTTTGGAATAATGAAGCTTTTAGCCCACCAAGTTTGGTACCTACCTGAACAGTTTCACAGCACATCCTATGGGACCCCCATTTTCTTTTAAAATCTTGAAGAGTGTGCCTAATTTATCTAAAGCTAAAAATTTAGTAATGGACATGTTATTTTGAAATATTTACTGGTTTAATAAAATATTCTGGAAGTAATCGTATAACCTTTGGGGAATTAGGTTGATGAATAAATAACGACCGTGAATACATAGAGCAGACAGCCAGCTGACATTACAAAGAAAATATTAATCTGTGATTTCATTTCTGAACCAACATTTTTGGGATCCAAATCAGTACTATACAAAACTTTTAATTTTAAGGGTTGTTTTACATTACGTTACACAATTGACTTTAAATATACATTTAAAATCAACGGTTGCTCGCCAAGAGGTGAATAACCAAGCCGCTTTCAATTGCTTATTGCAGAATCTGTTTTAAAATTATTCGTTCAATAAAACTAAAAATCATTAGCAGTCATCTTGCTGCAACGTAAACAAATAAATTGTAAAATGGGATCAATTTAAAGGCGTATAGTTATGCAAGATAAACAAGCAGTGCTGTGCATTATTAATGGTTGGAGGGGAGTTTGACTTGGCGTTCCGATTCACCGCAGGACTTGACGCTATCTATCCGAGTCATCGGTCAACAACATAGGAAACAAGTATTCAAGTAAGTAAGTAACCTTAATACTTCTAAAATGACCGAAACCCGCATTTCGTAAATGAACGGCCTCTAAGTGCTTAAAAATACATGTTACTCACTGTTTTTTTTACAATGTTTTCTTAAATTTTAAATAGTTATGCACTCCATGTATACTTTGTAGTATACGGAAAAAGATTTAATACTGCGGTTAGATAAAAAGTGTTCCACCATTTTGAATCAACAACGCTTTTTGTTGTCATCGCTTTCCAAGTTCTAACCTTATAAATCCTCTTGCTGATATATATATTCTCTGCCGGTTTCAATTGGATTTTTGGTATAGTTGAAATCGTTTTCAACAGAAAAATCCATCAACATGTCTCTTGCCTGTGCCAGTAAGTACAACCATTCCTGTAACATAATTTTAATTCATTTCCTTATTGTAAATATTGGGTTTTATAAGAGCGTTGTACATTGGCCTACTATTGATGGCAACACCGATTTAGTTGCATTGCATTTATTTCGGTCTGATTTCATGTTATTATCTATTGGTTTTGATATGTTTTGAGTTTCCTTAGACATGACATATTTCTAATCAAACCTCTTGGGGCAACCATCATAACAAATATGAAAGAAGCCCATGACCAATGACATTATCCAGCTACGCTTGACCAGCAATTTAGTGGAAGATATTAAGGTATTTTATTTTGATTTCAGTATCGAACGAGGTCCCAGAGCACCCTGTGATTTCACCGGTTTCAGGAGCCATTTTTGAGAGGCGCCTGATTGAGAAATACATAATAGAAAATGGAATTGATCCTATTACAGGCAAAGAGCTATCAGTTGAACAACTAATAGAAATCAAAAGTGAGTAAGAAATATGATATTAAGTTGACATAAGCAATTAGTGAGCTTCTGCATAATTATGTTGATGTTTAGGATGTTCCGTTCAA
Organism: Matsumurasca onukii; assembly: GCA_018831715.1. NCBI lineage: Eukaryota > Metazoa > Arthropoda > Insecta > Hemiptera > Cicadellidae > Matsumurasca > Matsumurasca onukii. The sequence continues at coordinate 31,122,612 of CM032059.1, read as the reverse complement.
ACTGTGTCACTGGACTATTTAGTTGAGTGGCAAAGTAACAAATTCCTTAACTTGTAAACTTAAATTTTCCAACTAGGCATTACTGCCCTTACTGATTTTTCGGAGAGTATTAAGTTGTTTCTTTTAAGAATTCACCTTTATTTCATGAAGTTAGCTGAAAACACTATTTCTGTCCAAACGTAGGTTAACATACAGAAACCATAGTATCATGTAGCCTACATCAATAGTTTGTTGGTATTATTCCAATATAGTGACTTGTCTTCTCATGAGCTAAAACTAATTTAGCACGATGGGGAGAAGATCCCTATACAAGTAAAAAATTGTTTTGAGGTGCGGAACACATTTAAAAGTGGCTTTAAAGTTGGGACTATTTTACGAGCGGAAGACGCGCAGACTTGGTGCGCGCGGCACCTAGACTCTCTGGGACAGTCTCTGTCACCCACTTCAAATTAACTTAAAGGCTGAATGTTATTATCGTTAAGTTAAGTTAGTTTATTTAAAAAATTTTTAAATATGTTCCGCGCCATAAACAAATGTTTGGTTTGCACAAGGGTCATCTCCTTATTGTGCTAAATCAGTTTATGCTGGTTAGAAGACACATCATTATATTGGAATTTTACCATTGTGTCTTAATATAAAGAATCCCCTGCCTGTATCGCTTGTCTGTATGTCGGTTCTTATGTACAGCCACACCGGTGGTGAAGCCGAAGCCTCCGTCGGCCACCAGTATCCCTGCCATCCTGAAGACCCTACAAGACGAGTGGGACGCCGTGATGTTGCACAGCTTCACGCAGCGTCAGCAGCTGCAGACTGCTCGCCAGGTGAGTCTGGCATCTCTCGTATGGAACAAATGCGTTATTTTGTACTTGTAAGCTAGTCAATGTACGCTACATCAGTACATTGACTTACGCTAGTCAATATGTAGGTAGTGATTTTTTAGTTTGAGGCAAGTTAAGAAATAAATTGATGTTCAAGTTATTTTTAAGTGGAATTTTAGCGGGCATAAGATTAAAGGAGAGAATGAGGCCACTTAGGTTACTGGTACATTTCTTATAAACTAAAGTTCTTAATTTCAGTGTTTCACTGAATTCAGCACATGATTTCTGTTGTTCGTTCTTACACTGAAAGCTGATTAGTATGAATACAGCTACTGATGAACTAATCTTGCCTGTGTTTGTTACACAGGAGTTGAGTCATGCTCTCTACCAGCATGACGCGGCGTGTCGTGTGATCGGTAGACTGACCAAGGAGGTGACGGCTGCTCGAGAAGCGCTGGCGACGCTCAAACCTCAAGCCGGCATCGCTCAACCTGCCGCAGCTGGTATTCCTCAACCGGTCAGTCAATCATCAATAATTTCAATCTGTTGTTTTCAAAGTCATAATTTATATGGCATCAAAGTATATTGCATATAGTAGCTTCTTAGTCATATATCTAATTTATAAAATTTCAAGAATTTCACGTAAACCTTCTCCTTTCCCCACCTTGAAAGGCTGGATGACCAACCAGAGTAACACATAAGTGTGACTTACCCTGATATTACTCTTGAAAATCCTAAAATTGTTGGTACCCAAAATTGGTTCAGGATCTTGAATCAGAGATCGGAAGCTATATTGTGAATACATTTATATGTTGATGACACTATACTTAACTCAATGACTGTCTCGTAGGCTATCGCTGTGGAGGCGGCCGGAGTTGCAGCGCAACCGACGGAGCAGGCCGGCATGACTCCGGAGATCATACAGAAGCTGCAGGACAAGGCGACAGTGTTGACGCAGGAGCGGAAGAAGCGCGGCCGTACAATACCCGAGGATCTGGTCACTTCAGACACGCTGCGCAACTTCCGCACACTCGCCTCTCATCCGGTGCGTTGTAGATCAGTCGCTTGTAAAATAGATTGTTTTTATAGCTTTTTTGGTAAGAGTCATTTTTGAATCTTTAATCTTGAAGCATTGAAAACAAGCCAAGTAGAATGTAAAATTTTGTCTTGTTTAACGAGGTAAAGTTAGGACTACAAAGTCCTTTCTACTCTCAATCTCTGAATGTTGTGGATTTGAATAAAAATCTAATGCCTATCGTTGTCAAAAGTCAACTGATAAATTAATGTAAAATTAGTTTTAGAGCCTTTTTAGGGAGTTTTCAGGCACATCTCAACCACCAACTCTTATAGTGCGGGGTGTAGTTATTATAGAAACAGCCCAATGGATTCATGCTTTTTTTCAGCAATTTACAACATTTATCAACAAAATTCAACCTAGAAAAGACAAGAATTATATGGTAATTTTGTTTCTGCTGGACACCCTGAATACATACGCTTCACACCAAACTAATCCTCTGACAACTCCACAGGGTCTGCACAGTGCGAGTATCCCTGGGATTCTGTCCCTGGACATCCATGCAGCCGACACCAGCAAGATCCTGACCGGAGGCAACGACCGCAACGCCACCGTCTTCAACAAGGACACAGAACAAGTCGTCGCTGTACTCAAAGGACATACCAAGAAAGTGACCAGGGTAGTATACCATCCAGAGGAGGTAAGAATATGTATATTTGGAGCATTAATTTAACTAGGGGTGGATAGGATTGGAATTTCCATTTCTGGAAATCTTTTAGTAGATAGAAAGCAATTTTACTATAGTAAATTTTAATTCAAAAGTTTAAACAATTTTCATTCTAAAAAGAATTAGGAATTGAAATAACATTTAAAAATGACTTATTTGGGTTTTGTATTAGTTTGAGAATGTTATTAATTATTAATAGGAGTTATCCTATAAAACTGATATTTTAGAAATCAGAGTGAAATTACCAAAATATTCCTCTGAGTTACCCAATCTGCCATGAATTTGCCCCATAAATTAACGTAAGCTGTGGTTTTGCAGGACATAGTGATAACTGCGTCTCCGGACTCCACCATACGCGTGTGGAACGTGCCGAACTCCCAGCCTCTACAGCTTCTTCGTGCTCACGACGGACCGGTCACTGGTCTCTCCTTGCATCCCACCGGGGACTATGTACTGTCCACCTCCACTGACCAGCACTGGGCCTTCAGTGACATCCACACCGGCCGTGTGTTGACCAAGGTATGTATGTGACGAGGCTGCAACAGTGTTTTGGATTATTTTGTAGATAGTCTAAACATTGGTTGCCCAATTTACCCTCAGCCAATTTTACTCGTTGCTACTCAAACCCCAACTCTCACGGCATGGGAATTTTGGCAATGCAAACTGCACCAAGAGCCATAGATAGGACTATAAGGTAACTAATTGATCCCCTGTGTAGGTTTCAGACGAAGGGTCAACGGGAGGCACTGCTTTGACAACTGCACAGTTTCACCCTGATGGTCTCATTTTCGGTACCGGCACCTCCGACTCTCAAGTCAAGATTTGGGATCTCAAGGAGCAGTCCAATGTCGCCAACTTCCCAGGTTTGTACTGTTTATGATGCTGTTCACAACAGGGTTCCACTCAACGTTGAATAAGTCGTGAATTTAGCCAACTGTGACACAACCGGGAGTGATTTTCTTTATAAAACTGGACACTTCAATTAATCAAAGTAATCATCAGGAGACAGCTTCTTATTGGAATTTATAACTAATACAAGTTGGAATACAAACTGTCCAATAAATGTTTTATTTGATTTGGTGAGGCCTTTCAGAAACAATGTTTCTATCTTCAGACCAAAACACCAACTGAAGGTTATATAAAAAAAAATTTTGTTATAACCTTCAGTTTGTGTTTTGGTCTGAAGATAGAAACATTGTTTCTGAAAGGCCTCACCAAATCAAATAAAACATTTATTGGACAGTTTGTATTCCAACTTGTATTAATCAAAGTAATATTTTGTCTAAAAAATCTACTGTTACCAAAAGCTAATATTTTGGTATCCACTACAGAAGTATAATCTTAAATTTCTTTCTCCGAAACACAATATATTTATCAGGTTGTCCAGCATACAGGAATTTTAGGTAAAGCAGAACTATTTCTATTTGAGGGAACAGTCTGCACTATTGTCTGCAAACCTGGAAATTTTAGGAAGGGTGGTAACGAAAGGACTTCCTGATTTCATCACAGACGCTAATTACAGTTTCTGATTGGTGCTAATGCAACAATTTGGGTACTCGCACATTCCTTTAACATCTTTATATTTTGATAACCAAGACTAAATTGTAACGACTGCGTGTACAGGACACTCCGGGCCGATCACGGCTATCTCGTTCTCGGAGAACGGCTACTACTTGGCTACGGCTGCGGACGATGCTTGTGTCAAGCTGTGGGATTTGCGTAAACTGAAGAACTTCAAGACTCTGCAACTAGACGACGGCTACGAGATCAAGGACTTGTGTTTCGACCAGAGCGGAACCTACCTGGCCGTAGCCGGAACCGACATCAGGTTTGTGCACTTACTGAGAAAGACATATGTCATCCTAACTTTGGGACAAATGAATATTTTCAAACTCATTTCAGCAATTTCATCACGGTGAGATTATGCTATCCTTCCAAATAGTTCACTTCCGCCGCTCTTTTTCAAAGACCGCCTTAAAATCAGTCTCAATTCTTTCAATTTGTATAATTGTTTGATATTTAAACGGCTTGGAATTGCCTTCTTTTAATAATCATAAGTAGCAAACCCAGTTTTAAAAACGTCAAAACTAATAGGAACATTTGAAAGTGCAGCAAAAGTAGACGGATTTACTGTATTATTTTAAATCTTGTTTCTACGAAAACTCAAACCGAAGTTATTAGTTGCTTTGTTAGCAGTAAAGAGTAAATCAAAAATAGCCAAGAGAGACAAGCCAGACTAACACAAAGCATCGAAAACTCTTCAACCCGCCACTTTGTTTTCTCTTTATATTTTCAATAAACTGACATTTTTAGGCTAAATAGTAAAAAAAGGTTCCTTTTATAAGTAAGACATCTGAGAGTGAACAGAGTGTACTTTACTTGAAATGAGATTTAGAAAATAGGGCTTTAGGAATAAAAGGAGAGCAGGCTTATCTGGATAAAGTAGAAACAGACAAAGGCCCCAAAATAGTCAAAAATTTGATAGTGTGTGTTCTTTTTTGTATTTTTACTTCATCCAAGTGAGCCTGCTTTCTTTTTTATTCCTGTTATTGAAATGTTATCAAACACAAAGAACTATATCATTTACATGTACATTATATAATTCACAAGGAGTGCTATGAGCGTGTTTGCGTGTTCAGGGTGTACGTGTGCAAACAGTGGCAAGAGCTGAAAGTGTTCAACGACCACACGGCCATGGCGACGGGAGTCAGGTTCGGCAGAAACTCACAATACCTCGCCTCGTCCAGCATGGACCGAACCCTCAAACTGTACGGTCTGTAAACCGCACGATGCAACAAACACACAGTTCTTTTCTATACAAGTACAATAGTCACGTTTGTTATGGTGTCAACGTTTGGGTACATTTAACAGCTTGGAGCTAAACTGCCTACGTATGATCAATTGTTTCAATGGGCCTAAGTGTTTTGATTTTTCAGACTATTCAACTTATTAAAGCCATAGTGAAAACTGTTCACTTCCTTTCAAGATGTATCCTGAACCCTAAATGTTCTTTCCTGTGTAGAAATATAATGATATTGTACTGCTTAACAAAAAAGAAACTTTCCGTGACTTTCCGATTTAATCATTACCAGTGTAAATATAGAATTAATTAATCAAGCATGTTTTTGATGTAAGGTAATTTTATACGTTTACAAACTTTAAAGTGTAACTAATATTGTCATTTTACTTGGGTGGAAATGCTACTCTTTTCACATAATTTTAAATTATTACAATCATTTAGGTTTAATTTTGAATAGTTCAAATGATGTATATTATTTTGTTAAGTACACCTTAAAATTTATCCATGTAAATACAAGTATTTTTAAATTAGTGGCTTTGAAATTAGTGATTTTGTTTTTAAATGTGTTTCAGTGTTTATTGATAACTCAATAAAGTACACAACATGTTCCATGTAAATGGGTTTTTACTTGTATGTTCCTTTACTCACTTGTCATTTCTTGAACGGCTCTTAAGGCCATTTTTTTTTTTCAATTCAACCTTAACTGACAGTTAAAGTTTAACTGCCTGCCAACCAATAGGAAAGCTGGATATTTTTTGAGGTTAAGTTTTACTTAGTCTGTTTTGATTTTTGTATTTTAGTGTACAGTTTGTATTTAACTATTTTAGCATGATGTAAAACATGTTAAATTCTTTAAAGAATAAAAAAAGGATACCTTTATTGCTTCAATAATCTTTTTTGAAATTCCCTTTCTTTTAAGGTGCCACAAAAGGAATTTGATTTTTTTAATTAGGGCCCTCCCCGGATTTTGGAAGATGTAAAGTATGCCACAACAAACTTTAGGATCCTATAAAAACATTCCCCAAAGGATTTTTTAAAATATCTCCTTTTTCATAGATGGGGGGCATTCAAAACTCATCTTGTATATTTAGTATGTTAAACAACCTAGGCAAGTACATCTATTTCTATCTCACTCAGTAAAATATATCTAAAGAGAGACCTACTACTAATTTGGATGAAGAGTGGGTAATTATGTTGTTATTTGGTTGGTATTAGGGGTCAGGTTATCAGCAGTTTAGCATATTGGAGAGTTTAGCTGAAGATAAAAGTTAATCACAATGGAAAACAACAAGGAACCTGCTGTGGTCTCTTCTGCCCCGCAAAGCCCACCAGGTAAATTTGTATTCTTATTATTATTTTGCTCTAAAACGTTTTGTTATGTTTTAATGCAGACGGTTTCTAACAACTAACTCACTTCTCTGTACAATACACACATTTTTTTATACATTTAGTAAATTCTTTAATTTAAAAGAGATTAATTTGATACTTTTAGACTTGGGAAAGAGTAGTTTCTTCTGTAATTAAAACATATGATGGCTGATTTAATTTTACTACTTAAGTTCACTCAGGAAAACTTGTATAAATCAGTTATTCTAAGTTGAGTCACTTTTCGTCCCTTATTTGAGAAAAGTCACAGTACTGAAAGTCTTCTATTTGGAATATTTAGTGATACAACTCTTAGAAATAAAAGCTAACAAAGTACTAAGCATGTACGCTAGTTGGCTAAACTCTCCCAATTTAATTGCACGTGTAGATGTTGCTTTTTAGTAAAATTTGTTTTTTGTACAAAATGTGAAATGAAATGAAAAGCGTCTTTATTGGTGGCGAAGTTAAGACTTTAATGTCCTCTCTTCCACTTAACCACAAAATGTGCTACTTTGAAAAAAGTTTACACTACAAAAGAAGGTGAAGTTTGTAATGTTTAATGAGGTAAAGTTCAGACTACAAAATCCTCGACATTAGTCCATAACAGACTTGTATCATGATTAAACAACAACTTTTCCTGGAATTTATTTTAAAAATTATTGCGAGGGCTGTTCAGAAATAAGTGATATTGCCATGCCATGATAAAAAATCATGTTTTATAAATACAGGAATGGTAAAAAAGGAATAACAAGATTTAGTCATGTTTAAATTAAGTCAGAAAACTAAATTTCCACTACAGTATTTGTGTTGTGACTTGTGTACAACATTGATGGGTGTTGCAGGGCTGGGCAGTCGCCACTACCAATGCTTCATGACGTTTCTGCTGCTCAACCTTGCGTTCTCAATGCGAGTGAACCTGTCGGTAGGGATTGTGGCGATGACCACTCAGAGCAATGCTGACCTTGACCTGCCGGTATATACAAATAATCTTTATTTACATACAGTATTGGGACACTTAAAATTACAATAGAATGGTTTGCAATAGAATATAGGTAGTTGCAAAGTATAAGGGTTTATACTTTATGGCAAGGTGGAGGGATAATGGAGTTTATGGTTGAGGCAGCAAAATCTACAGTCACACCATACAAAATAAAAATGCTGCAAATAGGGGCCTGGTTGTTTTTACTTAACACGTTTACTGTGATCAATACAAAAATTATTACCATGCAAAGCGCATAGGCCTCCGACACAGTGAAAGTGCTAAAAAGTACTTTACGTTGTTTTGCATTCGTTGGATTTATTTTCAAATGAAATTTACAACCACAGGATTAGAAGAGAAGTTGTAAAATGATCAAGTGGACTTCTTGAAACAATTTGAAAGGATTAAATTATTATTGCACTAAAAGATCTTGTATAAACAATAAATTGTAATGAGAAAATCCTGTCTACAAATGTTGTTGTCGAATTGTTAATCTTTAGATTGCTCCTTAGCAAATAAACTCAAGTGTTAGCTCGGTGCCCGGATATTATACTGGCATTGATATACATTTGCAACTACTGTTGATTAGATCTTTGTTTTACTGGCAAGGGTTCTAACTTGCACTTTAACTTTACTACTTTACTATTAGCTGTCAAAACATTGTTTATACTGTACGTTGCAAGAAGTTATTTGCTACTTTTTGGCAAACTCACTGGAGGGGAATTCACCACTAAAAAAGATTTTTTGTTTATCACGGTACATGTACACTTTTTCAAATTTGTGCAAAATTGACTTGTGTTTTAAGGCTAGTAGGCTGGCTCTTTGGAGTTGAGTAGTTCTGCAGGGTGCCAAATTAATCACTTGCCTAATTAATAGGCAATTTCTTTATTAATATATTCATAGAGTACAGTAATGTGTACAATAATAAGAGTACAAAACAGATTAATATGTTGTTAAAGTTACTATATTTCACTATTTGAGATGCTGACCACTCTCATGAGGGTATTTCAAGGCAAATATGTGGTGAAGAATGAGTGTGATGAGTGGTATATTTTAATCATTTTATAGAATTATGATTCTTTTAAATCACAGAAGGATTTCTATATGGAATTTTATGGACAAAAAATAAATTTGTATGACGAAATTGCAATGTTACTTACTCTATTAGCTCTAATCTATTCTACAGGCTTAAAACGCTTTTTGGGAGGAAAGTGTTTTGCAAACAATGAAAATCTAAAAGAAAGTGAAATTCTGCCCGAAGCGAGTAAGGCCAAATTTTAGTTCTTTAGTGACTTTTTTTATCATTTTAATCATATTGGGAGAAGTCTGCTCAGGCTCTTATACACAAACATCTGCTACTTTCTATACAACCCTCTAACTCCTCACTTGTGCTGTGAGGCAGTTGCTCCCGTGGACATCGTCGCAGCAAGGCATCATCCTCGGCTCATTCTTCTGGGGCTACCTACTACCGCAGATGGTGGCCGGGAACTTGTCTCGCAAGTTCGGTCCCAAGTATCTACTGTTCGGCTCATGTCTCATCTGCTCTCTTGCCACTCTCCTAAGTCCTCTCATTGCACTCAACTGCAGCTGGCTCGTCTTCTGCCTCACTCGCATAGTATGCGGTCTCTGTCAGGTAACTAACCAGTAAATAACAGAGCCTCTTTTTTATAAACCCAGAGAAAACAATGAAAAAAACCATTGATTTTCTTTTTTCTTTAAGAAAAAATAGTATAGATGTTATTTTATCTCTAAGAAGAACAACTTCACTGTGAATGCTGCTTAAGTTGGGTTTTAAGGAAACCCAAACATTATATCCAAAACAACTGTTGTATAAAGCCTTCAGCAAGAAACAGCAGTCCTCTATGGAATCTAATGATACAGTATTAAAAACATTGCGGAGAAATTACAACAGATTATATAACGAAATATCTGGGCACAAGGCCAGGATATGCTATCAAAAAGGAATGGAAAGGATAACAGGCTCACCTCGATAAAGTAGAAACACATAGAAGAACACAGACTGTCAAATTTTCAGCCCTACTAGGGTCCGTGTCAAGAAAAAAAAGCTATAGTAGATACAAAAAAGCTACTTTTTGTCTTGACAAAGGCCCTAGTAGAGCTGAAAATTTGACAGTCTCTGTTCTTCTATGTGTTTTTACTTTATCCAGGTGAGCCTGCTATCCTTTTTGATAGCGTGATGATAACATGTTGGTGAACAATAGGACAAGACACATTTTTATTTGAAATACAATATTATTTAAGCCTATATCGTTCCATTTTATATTATTATTTAGACACTGTTATGAGAAATAAGAAAAGAAAACCTACAGAAAGCATTAGGTTTTATTCATCTAGAACTTCACATTAACAAAACAAGACTTCTTAGTAAACATTGAAAACAAGTAATGAACAAAAAGCTGAATGATTATACACAGAGTATAAAAAATAAACTACTACATTCTTCCCTCCTTTAAAGGAAATAATCTTCTAAGTATGAAGGAGGTTTTCTGCTTCTAGAAGAACATCTCTGAGTTGTTGGTTAATTGATGTTTTGGGTTCCAGAGGCACCTCTGTCCGGGATATGTAGATTGAAATTAGAGTTTGGAGTATCTGATGGTAATATTGGAGTTTTGTTAGTTTCTTGACATGTTGGAAACACTGATTCAGTTTCACTTAGGTGTTCTTCAGGCAAATCAGTTTCATTCACACTTAAAAGATTAAGATCTCCTTTGGGTGTGTCTTAAAGACACGGTGGTTTGATTCCCATTGGGAAGGCAAACTAGCGCGTAGTTAGGATTGGCTTCAATCAAGTCAACTTCATCTACTAGGGTTCGACTTGCTTTGCCTGACGTGTCGTTTTAAGAGCACTTTCCTGGGTTCATCAGCCACGCCGGAAGAGATAAACCATTGGTCGATTTTCTTTGATGAGTAAACATTCTCTCATGTGGCGTCATGTTAGTCGCTGTGCAAAGAAGTGATCGTATTGAGTGTAGTGAGTCTAGTAGCACTTGTTCCCAATCCTGTGTTCTTAGATTACGGCTTTTCAAGGATAGACTGATCGCCGCCAAACTGTTCCATTGAGTCGTTCTATTTGGCCATTGCCCTGAGGATTGTAATGGAGTTGTCCTGCTGGTAGCTATTCCTTTGGTGTGAAGAAATGTTTTTATCTCTTCAGACATGAACGACGTTCCTCTATCACTGTGAATGTAGGATGGCATGCCAAAGGTAGTGAACAAATCACAAAACTTTTCAATCACTGTTTTTGATGTGAGGTCAGGACAAGGATAGGCGAAAGGGAATTGGGATTACTCATCGATAATTGTAAGTAGGTATTTGTTTCTTGAGTTTGAAGGTAGAGGCCCCTTAAAATCAACATTCAGACGTTCAAATGGGGCTGTTGATTTTATCAAAGGTACTTGGGTGGATCTGAAGAACTGTGGCTTTATTTCCGCACAAATAGGACAAGCCGTTACAACTTTCTTGATTTCATCTACGGAGTATGGAAGGTTTCTGCTTTGAATCCAGTGAACCATTCTAGTGATTCCTGGGTGACTTAGTTGAGAATGTAGGTCGTAGAGTTTGTTAGAAGTTGAACTACAAACTCTTGACAAAGTGTCAGCAACGTTATTCTGTTTTCCAGGCCTGTAGATGATGTCGTAGCTGTAACAAGCTAACTCTAACCGCCATCTCAGAATCTTCTCATTCTTTATTTTGCTTGAATGGCGGGTATCGAACATGAATGAGACAGACTTTTGGTCTGTAATTAACTTAAAGTGTCGTCCAATCAAAAGTGGCGCCACTTTCTCAAAGCCTCAACAATGGCATACACCTCTTTTTCAACAGATGAATGTTTAAGCTCACTTGCAGAGAGTGTCCTTGAAAAGAAGGCTACAGGACGCTCAGATTGAGACAAAGTTGCTGCAATTGAATGTTCAGATGCATCAGTTTCGACTACGAAAGGCAGATTTTCGTCGATAGCGGAGATAACAGATTTAGCGATGTCTTCCTTTAGTCTTCTGAAATCAGTTGCTGCTTCGGTCGAGACAGGGAAGGTCCGAGTTGCAGTCAAATTTCTGATCTTCTCTGAATAGTTAGGGATCCAATTAGAATAGTGAGATAACAAGCCAATAGTCCTTTTGAGCATTGAAGTGTCTGTGGGAAGTGGCAAATCCTTTAGCGGCTTTAGTCTTTCATGGTCTGGTTGAATCGTCCTATCAGAAATTTGGTATCCGAGAAGTAGAATTGTTCTCTGAGAGTACTTGCTTTTGTCTTCGTTAATTGTCAAATCATACTTTTGGCAGCTTTCAAGAAATTTGACAGATTTTCATTGTGTTCTTTTGAGTTTTTCCGCATATTGTAATGTCATCCAAATAAGCGTAGGTTCCAACCAGGTCTTCTTGCTGGATTATGCTGTCAATTACTGCTGAAAACAGGCTACGCCGTTCGTCACGCCAAAAGGTATCCTGCGGAATCGATACAATTGGCCTGCTGCTTCAATGCTGTATACCTTTTCTCTTCTTGAAGTATTGAATTTGATGATATGCACTTGAAAGATCAATTGTGCTGAAAATCGAATGCTGCGAGACTTTGTAAACGATATCTTCAATACTAGGAAGAGGATATGCGTCCAATAGCGTGAATCTGTTAATAGTCTGAGAATAATCAATTACCATTCTTTTCTTATGGTTTGGATTTGTTGCTACTAATGCCTGAGCACGCCATGGAGATCTGCTTTCTTCGATTATTCCTTCTGAGAGCAGGCGCTGAATCTCACTTTCAATGAATTGTTTGTCACTAAATGTATACCTGCGGGATTTGGTAGCTATAGGTCGTACATCCGGAGTAAGATTTGCAAAAAGAGGTGGTGGATTGATCTCAGCTTGAGCCAATGAACATACAGTTAAAGGAGTTTTCTTTCCACCAAAGTCAAGTTGAATGTGGGAATGTTGACTTAAAACATCATGGCCTATTACTACATCAGCACAGAGATCAGTTAGAACTGCAAATTTTACTTTAACATAATCGTGTTCTTTGAGTTTCATATTTACAAGACAATATTCTGTTATATTTGAGCTCAAGGATGTTGATGCCATTGAAACTTTACCGTGGCCCGGGGTGACTTCTAGTTTGTGCCGTTGAACAAAAGACTTACTAAGAAAACTCTCTGATCTACCCGTATCAATCAAAGCCTCGGCAGATTTCCCATTGATTTCAATTTTGATGACAGCTTTCTTAAGACACAAAGGAGAGGCTGCTGAAACTGTTGCTACTAAAGAAGAGGTTGTTGAGTCATTATTATTAGTCTTACGTGATCCAACCGTCATTTTGGAATTGCAGACTTTGGCATAGTGCCTTTTCTTGGAACAGTTATTTATTACAAATACTATCTTTTGCTGGACATTTGGAGCGTGGGTGTCTTGAAAACCCACAAAAATAACATTTTGAACCAAGTGCTGACAGTTGGGTTTCGTTTTGCTTCTGTACTTCAGTTGACACACTTTCTGTGATAGATGTATTTTCTGGATTACTAGAACTGATCGGTTTACTTACTGAATTAAGCGTCATAGATTCCGATGGTTGGGTGTAGCAGGCTGACTGGTTTTGCGCTGCTTCAAGGGCTCGAGCCTGAGTGAACGCTTGATCCAAATTTAGTTTTTCATTTTCAAGAAGCCGTTGTCTGATGTTTGGTGATATGATCCGCTTATGAAAACATCTTGTATGTAGCCATTTTTGTGTTCGTCAGCAGAAACAGATTTGAAGTCACATTCTTTGCTTAAAATCTTTAGTGAGAGTAGATATTGACTGATGGATTCACCTTCTTTCTGTCTGCGAGAGGCTAGCTGGTGTCTGGCAAATATTTCACTGCTTGGCTTTTCATAGTAACTCTTCAACACAGCCAGAGCTTCATCATATTTAGTGCAGTCTGAAATAAATTCGTAAATAGGTTGTGAAAGATGGTTAGTCAGCAAACCTAGTTTATCTTCATCTTCCATTCCAGTTTCTTTAGATTCAAGCTTTCTTACAAATCTCTCGAATGTCTTTAGCCAATGAGTAAAGAGTTTGACTGAGTCTGGAGTATTGGGTTCCTTATCGAACTTTTCAGGTTGCAAGAATCTTTCCATGTCTACTAGGAATTAATATTTAAGATAGAGTTAAACAAAACTAGATGAATAAATTGTTATGAGAAATAAGAAAAGAAAACCTACAGAAAGCATTAGGTTTTATTCATCTAGAACTTCACATTAACAAAACAAAACTTCTTAGTAAACATTGAAAACAAGTAATGAACAAAAAGCTGAATGATTATACACAGAGTATAAATAATAAACTACTACAGACACAATTATTGTTTAGACTACATAATATGAAGATTATGTAAACAACCTACTTTTCTTGACCGTGATCAGTTTACTGTTACAAAATCAATGTAACCATTGTATGTAAATGTATTATGCAATAAACATTTTGTATTTGAGCTTGGCGCTAGTTGTTATTAAAGACTATAATTGTTTTGTTAGTCCTAAAGGTTTTGAACTTGAATAATTAAAGGCAGTCTATGGGTCGTTTTTTCAATTGCCTGGTTAGCAGCTGGTTAACTAACCACCGGTTAAGTTGTTTACAGTCTGCAATTTTTACATTTTCACGCAACGTTCAAAGTACTTAAATGAATTATTTGAAGATGTTTCATGCAATAAAGGTATAGTTTTACCATTTTAATTGAATTTAACATGTATACATTATGCTAATATAGCTAAATACAAACTGTAACACCAAAATACAAAATCAAAACAGACAAAGTAAAACTTAACCTAAAAAATATCCAGCTTTTCTATTGGTTGGCTCCCTGTCCTAATTTTAACCGCCGGTTAAGGCTGAATTGAAAAAACGGCCCTATAAATCAAACAGAAACAATCAAAGACTGAGCCTAATTTAATATTATTTGCCTGACCAACCACAGAGGTGATAAGCCTGCTAAGTAATAATAGTTGATATTAAATTTACTAACTTCTGCTTTGACTGGGACTTGTGGCGTGGTCCTGTAATCCAGCTTCATGGAGGTCAGGTTTTGAGGATGATATAGGTCTAAAGCGGCTCAGATAGTGTCAATGATCATCTGATGATACCCGCATCAACTCCCATCATAGTTTAGACATATCTGACCATCACCTGCGTGGTTTGGAAGTCACGTTAAGCCGTTGGTCCTTGTAATTGGTCATTGGGCTATTAATTAATGACCCATTCTAAGGAAGAGTCGGCTTTAGTTTTTAACAAGACTACACCTCATAACTCATTACTACCACTCATCACACACATCCCTCACCACATAATTGTCTTAAAATATCCTCATGAGAGTGGTCGGCATCTCAAATAGTGATTTAGTTATTTCAAAATTACACAAATGTCTGAGCTGTGTTATACCTATATTTGTATGCTTGTACTGTTAATGCAATATTGTCAACAATTTGTTCTTTTAGGGCTTTTTCTACCCGTCGTGCAACACTCATCTATCAAAATGGGCTCCACCTTTAGAAAGAAGCAGAATGTTTGCTTTTGTATTTTGTGGTAAGATATTCTTATTACTTTGGGTTTTTTTCAATAAAGCATAGTAGTGATAATGTTAGGGACAAATTTAGATATTTAATCAATATAACTTTATAAACAAAAACATAATTTTTGAGTGCATAATGGTATTCAAATTTCAGAAAATGAAAAAATACTAGATTTTATTTATTGTCTTGGTTATGTGCTAGTATTGTAAGAAGTTGATAATTGCAGCCACAAAGAAGGAATCGTATATTAAATATTTCTTCCCAATGACTCCAGGAATAAATAATTGAGTTCTTCTGTAACTTTTAACCCCGAGATTTCTTGTTGACACTTTTGGAACCCTCGAATTTTCACCGAACTCAATGGTTATAATCGAACTCTAAAGTTTTAGGTTTATAAGTAGCTCAACAAACAAAGAATGTTTCAGTAATCCGTGCCTAAGAGTTCTGAAAGTAAGTCTCATGGAAAATCTCGGGTCAGCGAAGCTTTTACAATAGGTTTTACATAATAACAGTTTGTCTAAATTGTACAGAAATGTTCTGTTTTTCATATATGCCGCTTCAGGCACCTGCATTATTTGCCTGTTTGGAAGTATGACCCTGGTTAAAGATTATCTTTGTCCATCATCCTTAAGCAAACAAAACATCCTACCATAATTATAGGATCGTGCGTCTAGTTCTACAGTACTAAGTATATTCCTCACTCAGTAACCCTCATAAGTTTCAACACGTAACACAAACTACGTACACGGTTGATCAGGTACTCAGTGTGGAACGATGATCACCTTGTTCGTGGCCGGGTATCTCGCTGCGAGTCCGTGGGGTTGGCCGAGCATCTTCTACGTGACCGGAGCCTTGGGAGTGTTGTGGGCCGTCGTCTGGCTGTTCCTCGGGGCAAACTCTTACAACTCTCACCCCTCCATCTCTGCCGCTGAGAAGGCTTACATCAAAGCTACTCTTGTGACCACATCTGACAATAGCAGTGTGAGTTTTAAAAAAACATCTTTATTCTTTCTTAAAGATTTTAGATTTTAAATCATTGAAATTTATAATTATCAACAACTTATACCAGTGGTTTCCAAGCTTTTTTATTTCCTGTACCCCTTAAAAATGATTGTCATTGAGACATAAATTCTCTTCTTGCTAAGTACTCAGATATTTTTGTATATTATTTTTAAATATTAAGGCGATAAGACAGTAAAGAACTAATAATAATGTATTAAGTCAGTGTACAATGTGAGTTGTGTTGACTTTGATGAAATGGAGATGATACAATATTGGTGAAATGAGAGGTGAATTACAAATTAAAATGTCAGATTGGGCTTAAGCCACTGGTAAATACGGTGAAATAATGCCCTTTATACGTCTTATAATTTCGTCTTTCCTATTTTAATTTAGATATTGTTGTTTGAGTGGCTAACTTGATTTTGAAATTACTATATATTTTACTATGTTAAATATTCCATGTTATGGGAAGTTATCAGGTTCTTATTAGCAGAGTTGTTTGCTCAAAACCGTTTTTATAACCAGCCAAAAATTATGTTTTACTTTAAAGAAATATCTTAATTGTAAAAGAATTTGTGTCATTCTATCATCTTTAGTTTAAAACAAAGTTTCGTGTGTTGCAGCAAATGAAAGCACCGTGGGGTCAGATTGTGAGGTCGAAGCCAATGTGGGCCCTCGTCACGGGACACTGGGGTCAAAACTGGGGCTACTGGATGTTACTGGGGTTGTTGCCAAGTTATCTCAGCCACGTTCTACACTTCGACATACAAAGTGTGAGTGACAGAGGCGCCAGGCATCCCGTGTTTTCAAGGGTACAAAGTTCGGTTGAAAAGTGGAACTACTTACAAACGAAACATCCAGTTTTGTCAACTAGTTGATGCCCTAGTGTAATAAATACAGGGTCAGGCAAAGAACGCTTTTATAAATTTTAACCAGTTAGCAATTGGTACATTTTATTAGAGGAACTTTTAATGCATACTGACACCCCCCCATCCCCCATTTTGAAAACTGGGGCAAAGTGTCAGTATGCATTAAAAGGTACTTTTGGTTCCTCTTATAAAATGTACCAAGTTCGCTTGGAAAAAGTTAAAAAGTTATAAAGGCGTTTTCATACTTTCGCATAATACAAATTTAACATTTTAACATATTATTGTCATATAAAAAATACATTGTGTTGACAAATGATGATGGATGGTAAATGATACATTATTTACAAAGTAAATGGGGTGAATAACAAAAAAATGAGAGCAATGGTAATTTTAACCACTGATAAGAAGAAATAGTCTTATAAAATATAATTATACGTACGATTAGTTTATAAATTTTTGAATAGTTGTTAACTGGAATCGATAAATTCTGCAACAGAGTAAGGAGCCAAGCACAGTAAATATTGCTTTAGTTTATTTTTGAACAATTTGTGGTCGTATAAAAGATTTTTAACTTCAACTGGAAGAATATTCAAAAACTTTTTGCCAGCTCGCACTGGCAATCTTTCATGAATTTGTAATCTATGACTGACTGGTCTATATATTGTACTTGAGCGTGTACTATACTTGTATGTCCTTACCTTGCACTAAGTCACATTTAGATATACAAAACATAATAGTTTCAAATATATAAATTGCAGGCAAGGTAAGTATTTTTAAATGTTTGAAAAGCTCTTTACACGATTCTCTAGGCATTACATTACAAATTACACGAATAGCAGCTTTTTGAAGAATAAATACTCTTAACAGTCTAGTAACAGCACAGCTACCCCAAAGTATTATACCGTAGGAAAGATGAGGTTGGATTATTCCATAGTAAATTATTTTCAAAGACTCTTTTGAACATATACCTTTTAACTGTCTCAATAGAAAACTCCGGAGGAAACCTTTTTACACACGTGATCAATGTGGGTTTCCCAACATAAATTCTTATCAATATAAACCCCTAAAAACTTGGTATGATCAACCTCATTAATACGGTGCTCTCCTAAAAATGTAGAGGCAGTAGTGTTATATGTCAAATTATTTGGAACAAAATTTATACATGTTGTTTTTTCTAGGTTAGTTTTAAGATTTAGATTATCAAAATATTGGGCACATGCATTTGAATGTGATGTTATCTCTAGACTTTCAATTGTTTTTGAGCTAAAACTCAAGGTTGTGTCATCGGCATACTGAATTATATCAACAGAAGACTGAATAGAACTTTTACAATTATTAATGTAAATATTAAATAATGTCTTAATAAATTGTTGATTGAATGTCAAATTACATTTTATAAATCTGTGTAACTTAAAATGGACGCCATTTCTTTTTGGGTTAAGATAGAGACGTCTAGTTTTCATCATTCATCAACATTTTCTAAGGCCTTCAAAATGAGGTGTCACTCGATGGGGCTTCCCTATGAAAATGATGGGGCTATGCCCCAATCCCCCATTTTGAAAACTGGGACAAAGTGTCAGTATGTATTAAAAGGAACTTTTGGTTCCTCTAATAAAATGTACTAAGTTCGGTTTCGCTGAAAAAACTGGTTAAAAAATTGTAAAGGCATTTCCACACTTTTGCCTGACCCTGTATGTAAGGTTGCTAATACATTTTCCCGTTGCACTACAATATTTATCAACCATGTTTTAATTATCAGTCACTTTTGCTCTCTAAAGTGCAAATATCCCAACAGGAGTTTTAAATTTGTCTTAGAAATGTATAAATAAAACTAATGTCAATAACATCAGTGATACACAATAAGCATTATATGAAATGTTTTATGTTAAAATTAATGTTATTTATCATCTTGTTTGATAAAACTTGTAAATGAAATAATATCAGATTTATAGTTCGTCAGGTTTAGCATGGCTGATGAGATGGGCTATACGGCCATAAGCGGCCAGCAGGAAATCTCAAGGCCACCAGCAATGCTATACCTAACAAACTGTATAACCATCAAGAAAAACCCATGTGGTTCAATTATTCTTATTTTGCACCTAGCATACCATAAATAAAGTACTTGGTCAAAATACAAAGCCTCAGGAAGCTTTGAATCACGCTAAGTCGCTATCACACTGAAAATTTAAAAATTTTACTTTCGGGAGAAGCTCTCTCCCCCAACACACCACCAAATTTATTTCTGGTCCTGAATCTCCACGGGCTTCCATCTTAGAACAAGGTGAATCCATAGATAGAGGATAGTCGAGAGGACTTCAAACAGAAATAAAGTTGGGAAGATTATATATTAATGCCCATCAAAAACTGGCATATTTCAGAATTTTTGAGGTAATAAGTTTTCTATTAATGTCTTATATTGTGATTATTGTCCTACTACTTAAATTGTTTTCTTATTTAATCTTTGTTGAAATTTTAAATTTTTGCCAAACCCTTCTTCTAATAAATAAAAGAGAAAATACTACGATATTTTACAAAAAATACACTTTATTTTGATTATTTATTTTCTTTAGGTACCCCTTGGTAGTAATGTCTTCTCTTCCTCCTTAAGAAGAGGGCCAAGGATACCTAGTTGAAGTGCAGAATTTTTTAATTTCAGTTATTGAAAGAAGTATTTGCCATCAATTTAAAATTTCAATACGCATCTACCTTCTTCCTCGTCTCATTGAAATGTTTTATTTAATCTCTTATTATACTTTTGCAAGTCTTTAAACCTTAGATCAGATGTAAATTTAAGGCTTTTTAGAGGAGAAATAGATTTGAATCTGACACATTCAAGATTGGTTAAAATTTTTATGCCTGATGATCTCTGTTTCAGAATGGTGTCATCTCTGCTCTCCCTTACTTCCTCACGTGTGTCATCGTTGCAGTGTTCTCGTGGGCAGATGACTATATCAAGAGGAAGCAACTACTTTCCCTCACAGTAGCAAGGAAAATGTGGAACACTATCGGTGAGAAAAATAACTCATCTTCTCATCATGTACACTCTTGTTAAACCCTCGTAAATGCTGTACACATCAGCTTGCATCAGCCAATGAGCAACAAGAACATTTTGACTGGCCTCTAGTCTGCAATACCTCATTGGCTACCATGTCTCTTTACTTGTCATCATGCGAGCATCTCTTCAATTGGGAAATGTGGTGCAGATGCAGGCAATGTACAGTAGACCCTCGATAGAACGGACTAATGTGGCGGAAGGGTGGTCCGGATTTTGAAAAATCCGGACGATCGGGGGGATACCGATAAGCATATCCTGGTGCATTAGGATCGATAAAAATAGACTCAAGATGACGTAATTTGAGGTCCAGATCGGTTACTGACGTGTTTAGCTGAGCGGCATACCTTAAAACCACTCACTCGTGAGGCAGTACTCACACTGAAGGTCTTACGATATAAAAACACATTTAACGTTCAACAATGTATTTATTTCGTTCAAAATACTGTATTTTCACAATTTATGTACAATTCATATTTACAGTAAAAAGGTTTCTAATTTTAATAAAATTCCTCCATCGATTGAACACTCTCTTGCGCTTGTCCAACGTAATCACACATTTAATCCCCACACACTAACACAAGTTATCACAATACAGATATCACATCACGAATCAGCTGCATGTAACTCACTGTTGTTTACATTTGTGACAGTGCAGGGCGGGAGGGTGACTCTGCGCGCGCAGTAGATAGCCTGACATTATCGATCCACTCACTCCCTGCTCCAGTCTGCGCTGTATCCTGACAACCCCAGCATCGATAAAACTCAGAACTCAATTGCTTTCAGCTCGGTATTGTCAGTTAGTGCACTATATTGTCATAAAATATTGTTTAAATTACTAGCGTTTAACGTTGATGTTAAAAAATACTGCATGTAACAAAAAAATATGTTTTTTGTATATTTAAATTTTTTTTTACCAAGGGGTGGTCCGGACCATCCCGAATCCGGTCGAGCGAGGTCCGTTCGAGCGAGCGTCTACTGTAGTGTTAAACTGTTAGAACACATCTCAAGATGAAGCATCTACAATAACATACACGTCAGACTCTGAACTCTGCTGGTCTATTCAAAAATGCAGGTGACAAATAAATAAATAAATAGTTATGGAATAATAAATTATTGGATTAGCTATAGCAAAATCTAACCATAGCCAACAGCCTCGTAAAACCTAACATCATACAACACGTTAATCTGAACCCGTAGGCCGAATTTAGGCTGTGAGAGTAGCATAACATTACCATCTATCTCTTGATCCTGATATGCAACTCAATCAAAATATCTTGATATGGCTAGTCAATCAAAATATGTTTTAAAAATGGTTTATTTAATATATTTCCACTTAAAAAATGACACATGTTTGTGGGGGAACTGTGCTCAGACAAGAATCAGTAGAGTATTTGTTTTACAAAAGTATGTCATTAGAATCTTGTCCAATTTAAAGGCCAGAGATTCGTGTCACAATTATTTTAGACAATTAGACATCCTAACATTTCCTTCACTATACATTCATGATTCCATTTTATTTTGCCTTAATAACAGCAGTTTTGTACAATGCAGTGATATTTATAGTCATGATACTTGCTCTTTTACCATAGTTATAGAATCGATTATCACAGACAGAATCATTCAAAAAAATTACCTTCTCAAGCTGGAATCGCACTATTTTAATGATTTCTCGAGAAAATAAAAAGACTTCAAAATTCTAAATTGTTTAAGAAAGAACTTAGAAATGATATTGTCGCCAAAGAATTTTATAGTTTGCAGGAATTTATAGACCACTCACTTACCACTCAGAAGTCTGGTGTTCTATAATTCATTCCAAGTTTTAATCATGTAAAGAATACATTAGATTTCTAATTCTAAATTTACTGTAGTGGTTTGTAATTGTCTATGTTGTACTATACTTTGTTATTGTTTTTTTATACCAACTCAATGTCAATTTGTATATTGGTAATTAAAATGTTTAAACGTTTGGTGTAAGTGCAACTGCATGTTTGTTACCAGCGCTGTGGGGAGGTGCTGCAGCGCTAGTGGCGATATCGCTGATAGACAGCGCTACTGCGGCAGTGGCTCTGCTCACCATCTCTGTCACACTGGACGGAGGAGTGTACACCGGCGTCATGGCCAACCCTCTGGATCTCTCACCCAACTTTGCCGGACTGCTGATGGGCATCACTAACGGGATAGCTGCCAGCTCCTCCATTCTGGGTCCCATGGTCACCGGCTTCATCGTGCAAGATTTAGTACGTACTAAAACCCTTTTATTAGGGCTCTTGCGTTCTTTAACCAGTTAAAGCCGTGAGCATTAATCTTAAAATGGAAATTCCTTCTCAACTTTGGAAACTGCAACATTTCAAAACCAGTATTTGTATTTTAGATGACATATTATGTACAGTAACAATACATTTCTCTGAACCAACTGTTATAGTACACATCTAATAAATCTTTTTCCACTAACTGTTTTCAACCATATGTTTTCTTATTAACACTGTTTTCAATGTTTAAAATTGTTACAAAATGAAACAACAACCATGTTAATTTCTGCAGTAGCGGCCAACTTATTTTGGCCGCCCAACCGCTTTGAAGTAGAGTACTCAAGAAATCCTCTTCTCAATGGACCATTGGAGAAAACTCCTCCCAACCTATCAATCAATGAAAATAAAATTATAATCAAACATCTTTGAATGATAAAGAATCACTTAATTCTTGAATGCAAAATTTGCTAACAGCATTTAACATTATAGGACTTTCGTTATATCGAAATGTTTGTATGTTAGTAGTATACAAACAACTGCTGCAAATGCAAAATGAAAAAAATGGAAATCAAAACATTTGAATGTCTAGTACGCAAAGTGGTCAAGACAGTAGAGTCCAC
Source organism: Matsumurasca onukii (assembly GCA_018831715.1). Taxonomy (NCBI): domain Eukaryota; kingdom Metazoa; phylum Arthropoda; class Insecta; order Hemiptera; family Cicadellidae; genus Matsumurasca; species Matsumurasca onukii. The sequence continues at coordinate 31,099,563 of CM032059.1, read as the reverse complement.
ATCCTTAACTACAAAATCATACGTTATGCACTAAACAGCCAATCACTTAGCTAGTGCTTCTTCAACCGAACATTTCTGAAAATCTGTTCTGTTGCCGCTAAAGTACAACCAGCTGCATTGTTCATGTATGCTGGGCTACTCCGTCAGTTTATTCAATCAGAGATCGAGCAAATGGCCAAAGATGGTATAATAGAAGAAAGCAATTCGCCTTGGAGGGCTCAAGTTCTTGTTGTGCAAGGCCAAAAGAAACGACTAATTGACTACTCACAAACAATTAACAAATATACAATGCTTATGCATATCAATTCCATCCATAGTAAAATAGTTTCAGAAGTAGCATATGACTCAGTACGACCTGCTTACACCAAATACCAATCAGAGAAAAGGCGCTTTGAAGCTGGAAACACTCCAAGTACCCATGGGAGTAACAAACGGTGTAGCGGCATTCCAACGGAAAATCGATGAAATAGAAAAGGAACATTTGAAAGGAGTTCATATATCTAGATGATAACTAAGTGGAAAAGAATGGAAGAACACAACCAAAACTTAGAGAAATTTCTAAACATGCCAAAAGTCACTTATCAATCAAGTTTACCCCAATAACACTCTTAGGCTAGAAAACCATTGTTATCGTTGTTATCAATCTTCCATCCTGCAGCACTGAAACGGGTGTTGTGTTTTCTTACTTTGGATTTTGACATGTTGTGAATGTAAAAGATTTCTGGGGAAAACTTATTAGTTCGATTCAGGCAATGTGTTCGAGGTAATAGAAAACATGAACCATTCTGTGTAAAACTGACGCCTCTGAAATAAGTGCAGACCCAAAATCAACGTCCTGTCGCTTTCTCAGAAATTGTCACACAAACCACTCGGCTATACGCATATGCGATAGTTGTAAATGGAGTATACTACTTGATTGGCAAACGGTTCAAACTCATAACAGACCAGAGTTGTTTCGTTTATGTTCAACACAAAACACAGTGTTAAGAATGAGAAAATTGTTCTATATTAATACAACTATGAAATAATCACCGTCCAGGGTAGAAAACCAAGCAGCCGACGCTCTGTATTGACAAACTAGTGTCACTTCACAACACCATTCTGGAGTGAAGGGTGAAATCTCAAAACCTACCTTACACCATAGCAATAACCTCATCCTGCAGATTGAAACAATGGTTAACAACTGTTTATCTTTGATACTAAACTTCATTCCATCTGAAACACGCAACAAATAACTCAAAGCAGTTCTTCAAAGACGAGTTTTCTCTATTCGATAATTCAATAGGTAATGTCGGAAGAGTGAAAAACTATCCTAGCCACAAGTCGAACTACTCCTTAAACCCTTTGTGGAAATGGGCAGGTCGAGAGGTACAATGGTAATTTGGAGGACGATCACACTAGCACTGAAAACTTCTGAAATGGGAAAGAGTACTAGAATCTCTCACTCAATCCGATTCTTCTGTGCACTACCACCAACTGTACGACGATGATGTTTTACCCACAGGTGTCACACTACCTTCCTAACGACCCCAGGCAAAGTGTTAATGAAAGACAAGTGGCAAAACAAATACGAACCCCTAACTGAAGAAGTAGAGCTCATCCAGACAAACTACCGGAGAAACAACAGTGAATCTCAGTCAAATTTGTCAGACCATTTCCAAGATGATCAGGGTGTTATTATCACAGAAGATCATGTAGAAGAATCAAATGAAGAAGAGGTAGTCGGATGATGTAATCATACCACCTTTTGGAGAATGGCAAATCCCTTGTAACAAGTAGCAGATCAACAATCCAACAGTCAGCTTCCACAAGAGCTAACTGGATCCAGAAAAGCTCCTGATTACTTAAGCTGCAACTGTTTTCCACTATACTGTTTTCAACCATATGTTTTCTTAAACACTTGGTTTCAAAATGTAAACAATGTTAATTTCTAAAGTTGATTAAAGCCTTATTTCTTACTCTTTAATTCAATTCATTATTCAGTACACCAACCTAATAAATAAAATCCTGGTAAAACAGAGTAGTTATTTAAAAGAAACAACTCAAGTGGTTTCAATATGATTAAATAAATATACAAGTAGTTTCTTTTATTTTAAAGAAACAATATTATCCAATGGGTGACTGAAAAAATGTGGTCAAGAGAAAGTTGACTTAAAGTCTTCTTAAAGTTTAATGTACTTGAATGTTTTCAGTCCAACAAGGAACAATGGATGATTGCGTTTTACTTGGCAGCTGCAATATTTTTTGTCGCTAATTCAGTCTTCATCACCTTTGGATCCGGGGAAGTGCAGCCTTGGAACGAGCCCCAGGAAAAGAAGAAGAACAAAGCAGATACAAATGTATTGTAAATTATATTTTTCATAAACGTTGTTGTATTTTTTGTCTCCCGGGTGTTTTCTCCAGTTAAAACTTTTGTGTTTAAAGTTATCTATAAACATTTTTCTTGTCATAGACAGAAAACAAGTTAACAAATTTTAAAATTGACCACTAAAATAAATTTACTGTACAGTACAGTTTAATTTATTTTACAAAAAAAGTTAAATGATACAAAGGCAGTATTGCACTGCTTACGATGACCAGCAAAAAACCGCCACTGGATCGCTGTAGACAATCTATTCGGTGTGGTCCAACCACAGAGGACAAACACCATGGACATTGCTGCAGGAATAGGGGGCACACAAGGAACAGACAAATCCCTGTTCAGCTGATTACTTACAAAAGTACATAATTATAGATATTAAAGCATTGAAAACAAAAGTAATTAGCTGATGACTTTTAAACCACTTTCATAATCAAATGTTTTTTGGAAAAATGAGATATTCAAGCCATCAGCATGGTAAGATCCAGGCTTGGGACAGGGAAAATTAGCACCGATCCTGATTTCCAGAACGTTTGGGCATTATTTTCACCAAATTTGGTACAAATGTTCCTTTTTAAAATCATTTATTTATTTCCAACAACATACACTGTAACTCTATAAGTTATGCGCCAATTTTACAAGTTGAATACATGGTTGAACAGTGTATAATATTATAAGATGTAGTATAGAACATGGGTGATGATATAAAAGTGACAAGTGTGGTTTGAATGTGTAATGAGATAACGACAATGCGTGCACTAATGGTAAAGATAATAGCTGATAATTAACTTTTATAAATATCTCGGTCAATATCAAAATTATTTATAATGAACTGTATGATTTGTATGTGTAATAACTTTAATAAATGTGTGTTAGTAAAAAGTACTACGATATAAATAATCTGCTCTGTTTAAAAAATCAACTATCAATGAAAGTGAACCAACGGTTTAACGTAATATCACAACCAAAAAGTAAAAACTAATACGAACTGCAGTCTGTACCACTGAGCTGTGACAACCCCCAAGCTTCTGAGACCCGGACCCAACACTATAGCAGCCCCCTCCCCCCTCCAAATTACATGTGGTTCGCAACTTAATGGCACTTAACTAATATTAATAAAACCCGTTTGAACAAAATAATCCGATGATAAAAATAATAAATGGAAAAGTAGATGCCAGTAAATAATAATTTTAATGTGACCAGGAAGAAATTAGTTACTTGCGACCGGTGATCAATTCTCGCGACTTTAATCCCCAAGCGTGACCCGCGCTTTGGACCAACTTATATTGACGTCAGCAGTTTGTCCATAGAGTAATGGCATGTGTCAATACGTCATTACTTGCCAATTCCAAAACATGCAAACAAAACGTTTTGTTTTTGTTAGGACTTGGTGCCGCAATCGTCTGCGGTCTGTCACTCTGACCACTGTTTGTGTTGACTTTTGGCGTGCGGTGGACTGTTTTATATCTGGATTTAGTGAGTATACGAAGACGTCGAAGATTGGAGACTCAAAACCTCAGCGCGTATAAACTAAAATCAAATTAGTTATTAGGTTAGGCCTTCGAAGTTAGCATTCTACACCACTGGACTACGTAGGGGGACTACTTGAAACCTTTTTAAGTGCAAGGTAATTAGAAGAAGACTTATAATCTCTGGGGACTACTTGAAACCTTTTCAAGCGCAAGGTAAATAGAAGAAGACCTAGAATCTCTCAGGATTTCTGGACCAGGTCTTTTACGTGATGGCTGCAATTTTGAGGCAACTGGAAAAAGAAAATAGGAACACTTCTGAAGAAAAGTTGGTAAAAGCCCTTTACATAGAAGAAGACTATGTAAAGGAATTGATAACTAAAACAATGCCTGATGTAAAAATAGATAAGGTAGAAAAGGTCAACAACAACTTCCTTGAAGGAATGTACCTTCTGACCAAGGAAGAATTCCAAGTTCGTAAACCCAACGTGGAGCTGGATGAGAGGAATTTACTTCACGCCACGTCTCAAGCAAACGTTTTAAACATCATACGCAACAACCTAAGCAGGCTGTACACAACTCGAGGTTCATATGGTAAAGGAGTTTATTTTTCTGACGAGGCAGAGTTAGCAAATAAGATTTGTAACCCGTCTTGTGGAAATAAAAGGGCAATCATTGTATGTAAAGTTATTGTTGGATCTAAATGGGTCTTACACTCTAATCCTAGTAATTTCCTTCCTCAAGACAAAGATACGGGACTTTGTTACAATGATAAAGTGTTTGTCAAGTTCTGTGATCAGGAATTCCTGCCTTTATTTGTGGCATACTACAATTACCCTCCTCTCCCTGAAGTTTGCTAATGCTAGTGTTGTGGCTAATCAACTGCAAATCAACACACTTCTAGGTTTCTCCTGATCGGACAATTAGTGTGCCATTGCCTAAAAAGCAACAATTAAGTAAATATAAAGCACACCAAGTCTTAAGACATTCCAGAGCCCTACAAGCATTTGGTCGGCTCTCGTTTATAGATCTCATTAAAAAGGCTAATATTCTTACTTCTCATTTCTCACTTTGTCATGGGTGTGAAACCATAAAGACAACTAAGCTCTCTTTAACTGATTTAACCGACTTTCCCTGTAGTGAATATGCTGCCTCAATACCTCAAAATTGCTGATCCAAACACATGGAAAAGGGTACTTCAAGCAATTAGGCACCTCAAAGTAAAATTTAAATTTTAACGTTTATATCTGTCTTACAAATTCAAATATTTTATTTACAAGACCATCTACTTAGAAATTATAACCTACCTAACCTAGGTAGGTAGGTTCAAGTAGACCTTAAATTAATTTATTGTATGTAACTTAAATAATTTATTCAATCTCTGTGTTTAATGTATCGTTTTTATTTAATTGTAATTTTATTTTTAATCAGCACGTTAAAACTAACAATTAAGAATTGGGTAGTATTATGTAAACTAGTGACTTGGCTACATGGGCAATTTGTTACATATATTAGTGCTACATTGTAATTGGAATATTTTTCTGTTATGTAACATTTTTGAAAAATAAATAAATAAATCCGCCTATCATTTCATCTATAATAGTTAAAATTTACATAACAACTTTATAATTATTTATCCTCAACACGTTATAAGGTGCTCAGCAATTGAAACCATTTTTAGATGAACAGTAGAGAGGTTCTCTGACGGGTAGAGTTATGACACTTTAAAAAAAAGTTTAATTAATCGAAACAAAAAGACACAGAAACCTCCGTGAAGCCCACGATGTAGGGTTAAACATTGTTTAAGGAAATATATTTTCTGTATTCAGTTCCTTCTTTTCGTACTGGACGTGAGGTGTCAAGTTTCATAAGATTTTTAAAAGAAATCCACTATTGTGAGAACACAGTTTGTATTAAACTAACTTGCAAACACTTAAATTCAGAAAAAACTTTATTCAATTGTTTTTTTAACTTCTTGGACTTGGTATTCTTTTGAAAGAAGACTTTGAGGTAAATATTTTTTGTAGGATAGTCTCACTAACATGTGCCTAGTACTTTACGTAACTATTTCATTGACATTTAGTGTATCTATGTTGATGTTTTTTTTATACTTGTTTTAAGTTTTACTAGTTGTGATATTTCTAACATTTAAAAACAAATAAGGCTTTTATAATTATGGTTTAAATTCAAAATGTTTGATTGATTGAGAAATTGGTTATGATGTTTTGTTAACATAATATTAGTTTACTCTAATAACTGTGAAGCATTTTTTTAACTAGCATCACTCATTACTTGTAGTTGTTTTAACTACTGTACTTAGTTTGAATAAAGTGTTTGTATTTTTGCGATACGGTTTTTATTCTTTTTCCACCATCAAACCAAAAAGCACTTCAATCTAAAAATAAGTCAAGATACTCAGACACAAAATGTTAATTGCTAAAATATTTAAAGTGCTGGATTATTGGACACTCAAAGTCATTGGTAATTTTATTCTTGAATGGTTTAAGTAGCTTGGCTAACCTTGTTACCTAGCTGTGTATTAGAATAAATTAATGGATGCTTTAAAGTTGTGTTCAGTTTCTGGTTTGTTTTAGATTTCTTTGAATAAAAATGTGTTAACAGTTACACCAATCGTATTATTTCAGTAATAGTATGGTACTTGTTTACAGTATTAATTTTAAATTGTTTTGAGTCATATCCAGGCGGCTCCAAATATTGTATGCTCATGCAAGATAACGTTACGTTTTTTTGGGCAAAAACTCACTATTTAAATTGGTAGTTTTAAAGTTTTGTTGAGACTATTATTAGGGCATGATTTGGGACATTTGATTAAGTAATGAATTTTAAAACAGTAGGTCAATATAATAATTTTTATTTTGTACGAAAAATGAATGTGAATGACATTTGATTTGTTTAAAGACATTCATAGAGCAAGATGTGACATGTTTTAAGTTACTTTGAGACCTGCCTCTGCTGCCCCACTACTTAAAATCGACTTTGACTGAAAAAACTAGGTAGTTTGAATAAATAAATAAATTGATTGCAAGTTAACTTCTAGTTTAATGGATATAAGTATATGTCTATGGATGTATATGTTTATGTGGATCCGTGGCGGATTGGTATCGCACACGACTCCGGACCTCTTCACTCCGGTGGCGCGGGTTCGATCCCCGCAGTCATTACTTACATTTGTAATGTGACTAATACGGTGACGCTAGGTAAAGGTCGAGGTTGAGTGGGAGAGAGGACTTTGTAGTCCTAACTTCGCATCGTTAAACAAGACAAACTTTACCTTTTTCATATTATGTCAGGTTATAGACATCTGTAGAATATAGAAAACCGTAACTCTTAGACAGTTTCCTTGCCGTTTTGGCGTGAAAACACAATGAAAAACAGGAGGCTCGAGTCTGTCAAAAAAACGCCACTTCCTGTCGCAGCTGTGCCGCTGTAGCAGGCTTGATGCAAGTAGCCGCGGCTTCATAGAGGATTATACCTCAGAACCTGAGTAGGTGGCTCTCCAAGCCTTAAAAGGATTTGATTGGCTACTGACTTACCGCCCCTTGAGCACATCACTGTTGTCCTGTCATTCTACCTACAAGAAGAACACCCTCGCTCAAGGTATGTAAACTGTTATGCATTGTAGACATTTTGGCAACTAATAGGCAGTAAGGTCTGATTTTAAGTGCAATACAGTAACTATATAATTTAATTCAAATTGAATAGCGTGGTGTGTGTCGCAGTTCCGTGTTTCAACCACAAACTGAGCCACGCAGACACATGCATGTACACTTTTATGTGTTGAGCTGTGTTGACAGTATTTCATACATCTCAGCATAATCCTAGTCTTACAGTTCAGCAAAAACAAGTTCTCTGAAGAGTGACATGACAGTAAGGATTTTTCTATCGTAATTTTTATCTTACGTGGTTTTATGTTGATTTGCTTATCCAATTTGCTAAAAGAACTTGTTCTGAGTGATTGTTTTAGAAATTCATCGTTTCTGTGCTACTCCTACAAAAATTTACACTTATCCGTAAAATAATGCAACTTAAAGTGTTTTTCATTGTTTCCTGGTAAGTGTTTGTGTTGGCAAGAAATTTGAGTTTTATTGGTCAAGCCATTTGGGAGATAACAATATTTGATGGGATAAAAAGACAAATAACTAACAAGATTCCAAATGATATTTTGTATTTGATTAGTTAAAGAATTAATATCTCCAAGTGTGTGACACAATTTATGAGAACAGCCGTTGCATCTCTTGCTAGTGAACATTTATTTTATTGTTAAAATTTATTTTTAAATCAGTTAAATGCTTTTAGTTTAGGTTAAGTTTGGTCACTGAGTAAATGCTGCAACTTACAGATAAAATTAAGCTCATTTCAGTTTCAAGTTCAAACAACAATTCAACTGACAACTCCCAGATAAATTCAACGCTTTGACGAGAATTAAATCTAGTTTTTTAGTAGTAATTGAACTGATAAACAAATAACATGTTTGTTCAATAAAATATGTTATCAAAATTTGATTAATAGCGGATTATTAAAGCCAGTATCAGTTCAATTGTAAGAACAACACTGTAGAGATAGTGTCATCATGGATTCTGCCAAAGCATCTTCTAAATCCCATGAAATGCCCTCTGGTTTGTATTCAGATGCTTTGCATTCATTGTAATTACCATAATATATTTAGTTAATTATAAAACGAATTTTTTAATTACTGTGCAAGATATGGTCATGTTTTCTGCTTAACAAACTATTTGTACAACAACCTGAATCCAATATAAAATTCAGTTCTGAGAGGGTTTTCTGATTAAATTAAAAAGTTATTAGTTTGCTGGAAAGTACTTGTAAAACGTTTATGGGTCTGTGTTCAATGATTGATTGGTTATACACAAACAAAATAAATAACTTGTAAAGTTTTGTAAAAAGGTTTGTAAGTTGTAAGGTAGCCTACTATTTCTCTAGAGGGACAGTCCTTGGTAAGAGAATTAAGGTTTAAGGTAGGACATTGGTTTTCAACAGCTGACCACTCAAGGCTGGTGCCGTAGTCACCGGGACAAACCACAGAATTGACTAACATAGTTTCAAAAGTATCTCGGTAAAGCTAACACTTCTTGCCTAAAAACTAAGCTTACTGATTTTGGAAAATAGTAGTGAGCTTAAACTTAAACTATCAGAAAAGTAGATAGATTGGTGTTTAGAACTGGTCATCGATGGTAACCTCTCTATCTCGCTATGTTTTAGCGACCTTTGTGCTAGTTTGTGTGAACTGGAAAAATAATTCTGATGGGAGTTTTGTTATCATATATTCATGAGTCAGAAGTGCACAGTTACAAAAATTTCCCTTCTCCAGACCCCCAGAAGAGCTTTTTATGGTTTTTGTGTGTTTTTTACTATGTGGGTTGTTCAAACTATTTTGTGATAGTTTAAGCATGCTCACCAACTGAGAGTATATTTTCCAAGTGCTAAAATTGTCTAAAATCCTTGGCTGTTTTACATAGATTTTTTTGGTTGAAGTTTTTTATATGCAGAAATATTTACTATCCATCTTCTTGTCTCGATCAAGGTATAAATAACTCTGCCACCACTACTAGGTCTGGGGGTGCGACACTGCCAAGCTGCCTTGACGTTCCTCTGCTTAGCCCTCTCGTATGCCATGCGAGCCGGGCTGTCCGTTGGAATCGTAGCCATGACCACTGCAACAGGATACAATCACGATCTTCCGGTAATTTGGATTATCAGGTATAGCTATAGTGAAACCTTGCTAGGGAAATACAAACGGTAACTGTCCGTTGTTTTGCTCAGTGCGATTGCCCCAGGGTGCATATGCTGTCGTTGGCCAACAACTTTTGACCATTATTCAAGTAGTTATTTTTTTGTAATTTCACAGATTTAAGAACTTGAATTGAAAAGTAATACATCTTAACTATTAATTTTGCAGCATAATCAGTAAGTGTTTTTATAAACATTATTAACAACAACAGTCAAATAAAACATATGTTTGAATATTTAAATACAAATAATAAGAACACAGATTGTAAAAGATACTCTCACAATCACACTTTATTACTTTCATATTATAGTTTAGTCATTTTTTATAATTTTGCAGGAAGAAATAAATACAGAATAAAACACTGAAACTTTTAAGAGAAGCCTGCCAACATTTTCAATGAAAAGCATGTTTTACGATATCGATGAATGAAGAAATGTTATGTATCTTATTCAATGTTTTTACTTTTGTTTCTGTTTACTTGTAAAGTGTAATGCAATTTTATTGTCTGGCAATAAAGTTCTTCTCATTAATAAAAAAACCTTCAAAACTCAATAAATCAATACAAATGTTTTAGGTTGTCAGGCCTTCTATTGTTCAAAGTACCTTACCTATTGTTCAACATATCTTACTTATTCAAGCCAGAAATTCACAGCAACCTCATTTAACTAATAAAATTTAATGATTGTAAATTATTACCTGGGAAATACTAATTCTGTATTGTGTTATTCCGTTGTTAATGTTGTTATTCAGTTAATGTTGTTTTGTTTAAACTAGTACAGAGAAATAAGCTACCACCATATTTCACAGGAAATTAAGACATATGTGAAAATAATTCCTAATTTAGCTCATGTTTGTTGTCTTCTTTATCTTAAAAAATTATACTACCCGGGTACATTTTAAAACACTTAATCTGTAAATATTCTCATCAGAAATGTTATTTAACAGATTAATTATGCTTTCGTACTCTCACAACAGCAAATGCACTGTTTATTTCAGCTGCTGGATTGGAACTCATCTCAACAAGGGATCATTCTTGGCTCGTTCTTCTGGGGCTACCTGATCCTGCAGATCCCAGCTGGCAACCTGTCCCGCAGAGTAGGTCCAAAGTACATCTTGTTGTCGGCAATGCTTGCCGCTGCGCTCGTCACTATAGTGAGTCCGTTCATTGCTCTCCACTTCAACTGGGTGGTCTTCTGTGGCAGTCGAGTGGTGGAGGGATTGCTTCAGGTGACTGGTTTTCTGTTGGAATTTTAACAAAAAACTGGTTTGCATCCTTTCAGGCCAAGAAAAATCACTGTTTAAATTGACAGTTTTGAAGTTTGTGTTTTATTAAGACCATTATTGGAGTGAGAAAAAGCTGTCAGAATTTCTTAGGACGTCTTTAGAGAAAGTTAAGGCGTGTTGAAATGCTGAATTTGAGAAATCATTTGCTGCTTAATTTGAAACTGGAAAACACTCCCCTTTAAATTCATATATTTTGAGTCCCCATACTTTTTATAAATACTTTTTGATAATTAGGTTTAAATAATTTTTTTAAATTACGTTTTTAATGATTAATAGTGTGTTATCTTTCTAGCATATCGGAAATAGTAATATGTCAGTTTGCAGCTATACAGGTGTGTAGAATATAGAAAAAAATTATTGGGTAAATCTTTTGCCCTTTGGGTGTTGAGTAGCTCATAATATTTATTTACTTGTACAAAAATTGTTTTTTGGACTAGTAATTTTATCTTGCTTCCTTATATTAAATATACTATATTTGTTTTGTTTTGTATACTTATCCCACAGTTTATAATTAAAGTAACATAATTATTGTAAAGTTATTATAATTAAAATTTGGTTTATGACAATTATGTGTTTTCCAGGGATTCATAACCCCCTCCTGCAACACTCACATCTCTAAGTGGGCCCCGCCTCAAGAGAGGAGTAGAATGTTCTCATTTGTCTTTGGAGGTTTGTAAAATGTTGCTCTGTACGTAGGCGCTTGATATAAAAGTGGTTTTTATTCAGAACTTTAGCTAGATAAGACTACTGTACCAATGGTGTTAAGTACCAAGTATTAATTATCATCTCGCCTTGTTGAATTGTATATCAAAATGACCAATGTTTACTATTATTCTGCAGGTTCTCAGTTTGGCGCAATGGTGATGTTGTTCGTGGCCGGGTACCTCGCAGCGAGTCCGTGGGGTTGGCCAAGCATCTTCTATGTGACAGGTTTGTGCGGCATTCTGTGGGCGGTTGTTTGGTTTTTCCTCGGAGCCGACTCCCCTGATACTCATTCCTCAATCTCTACCGAAGAGAGAACCTACATCAAAACCTCACTCACAGCCAACTCTGACGATAGCAGCGTGAGTTTTTTAAAAGTGTTTGCTTGAAGAAGTTTATTTTTAAACAACTGTAAAAACACAGGGTCTACAAAATTTTAATTTCATTGTCTCCAGTAAAAGTTAGTTTCAGTACGAAACTAGACAAGACAACACATCAAACTCCAACACTCTACAATGAAATGTTTATCTCGACTTTGACTTGATAGCTCGGTGTTGACAGAGGATGGTGACGCCGTGGAAGGAGATCTGTTGCTCCGTGCCGATGTGGGCTCTCCTGCTGACGCACCTCAGTGAGAACTGGGGCTACTGGATGCTACTTACCATGCTGCCGAGTTACATGAGTCACGTACTTCACTTCAACATACAAGCGGTGAGTTCAATAAATTTGTAAAGTTAGCTTTATTGTAATAAATTTTAGCAAATTTGGTTTTCTACAAAACCTGTCTTGAAAAAACAACTTTTCACATATGGGCCATCAGCATGTCAAAAACAATAATTTTCATTATACCCAATAATGCAGTATCAATAACAATCTGTGAGTTGACTTGTGAGTTTTTGTTGAGTAATTCCTAATCCCAACATTGTAGCGTTATGGCTGAGGGTAGTGCTGATGGAGAGTTGTCTAAATCTAAAGTGAAGAAAGTGAAGAAGTGATGTACTGGTACTGTTTCACTTCTGAGTGCTTGGTATCTATAATTGAGAATCAGTCTTGGTAATCCAAAAAGTAAAATCAGTTTAAGAGTAGTTATCATGATCAATAGCTTTGGAAGTAGCACAGATTTGCAAAACTTAAGATTCTGTTTCACTTTGTGAATTAGTTGACATCCTCTGGAATAAACCCCTGCCACCTACCTATACCGACAATGAAAATTTGATTTATTTGTATGTACAAGTCTTTCTTACACTTTTTTACTCTGTATCTGATGAAAACCTGAAACAATAAACAGCTGATTAACACAGTTGTTTATATTTAGACACTTCAGGTTTGTTTACAAATGAAACCTTTTAGAAAATCAATAACAGAAGTAGTTCTCTAGAAAAACAAATGAGATGGACTGAAAGTAATGCAAATTAAGAACTGAAAGTACAACGCACACATTAAGATGCTCACTGATAGGTCCACATTTGTTGAGGGTAACTCAGTAGACTTCTTCAACATATGTGTCAAGATTTTAGAAGCCACAGATTTGCCACATCCAAACATGAGTTCTTACGCCTGTGTTGACGTGGGTGGAGTGGAGAAGTGCACGAAAACTGTCCAACATACCGACCGACCTTACTTCAATGAATATTTTGTGTTTGACTTACACACAGATTTCAACTCCATGGTCGATACGAAGGTTACTCTATCTTTGTCCCAACCGAAGAAAGTGTACAGGTTGAGAAGTCTGATAGGTTGTGTGGTACTGGAGTTAGGAACCGTTTGGTCTCTAGAAGATCACACTATGCGCAGATGGTTTGTCGTCAGCTTACCAAAAGATCCCACGGCACAAACGAAGGGTTTTATAAACTGTGAAATCAAGATTGAAGCGGGAGAGAAGTACGGCCTTACGGCTCAGTTGAGGCGGTGGACAATGCCTGAAGTGTTAGGTGGCGCCCGAGCCCGATATATCATAAAGATCTACAACTGTATCGGCCTTCAAGTCAACTCTACTTTGGAAGAGAGTAAGCCTGACGTGCACGTTGTTGTTGCATTCGCTGGAAAAACTGAAGTCACGTCAAGGTACAAGCTTAAAGAAAAAGTGGAATGGAATGAACAAATCATGTTCATTGAACTCTTCCCTCCTATGTTTCAAAATGTAACCATCCGGCTCCTGATCAACGACCAAGTTATTGCCTCTAAGGCTTTCTATCTGACAGAAATGTGTTTTCCATCTAAAGACTTCTTTCTGCCCAAATTCGGGCCAACATACATCCACTTGTATGGAAAATCTTTTAGTTATTTAGGAAGTTTGTTGATAGAAATAGATACTGAAGTCATCACCCTTTTCAAATTCAAGGAAAAGCTACACGCCTGCTTAAAATCCATGATTTCTGCACCACCTTCAAGCAAAATGGACAAACTTGAAAAGTTTTTGCTGTATGGAGTTATTTTTGATGTTGTTCTTTTGAATCAAGCAATACATTATGATAGTTTGTCTCTGTCCCTCACTTTTGGAAATGTTGGTAGGTTTCCGTTGGATCCAGACGAAAATCACACAAACACCGATACTTATAAAGTCAAGAAAGAAGACTTGAAGGACTGTTTCTACTTAGAAATTGAAGAAGACAAGCCATGTGTCTTTGCACATTTAGAGTGTCTTGATACACGACATCGCCTCTCAAACTCAAACATGATCGCGAGACTTGCACAGGATTTGAGAGAAGGAACAGAACATGCTCAAAATTGTATTTCAAGAGCTAGTGTCAAAGAAGCTCTACGTACAATGAAGATGGTTTTAAAACAAGCCAAACAAGATGCAAAAATAATCCCAGAACTCCTTTCAGTTAGTAAGGGTGAACTGGATATTCAAAGAGTTATGTACCTGACAAGCCAAATGAAAAGGATTATAAAGATCAACACAAGAGGTAAAGATATAGACTTTTCTTTTGATAAAGCAAACCTAATGCTATCAATTTTAAATGAAATCAGTGTAGATATTCAAGACTCTTTGCCTTTTGTGTTCATATCACTGAAACAAGAAGAAACACTGCTAGGGATGTGTCGGGTGCAGCCCAAAGATATTATATTTTCATCAACAAAACCTAAAAGAGGAATAAATTGTGGAAGAATAAATAGCCTTTTCATAAAAAGTAATGATGAGAAAACGATAGGGAAGTTAGATGTTTGGCTGTGGCTTGGTCTTTGGGACCATGTCTCAACCTGCTTGCAATCTCTCCCGAGTGGGCACGAAGATATTCAGAAAGCGGTGGACTTGCCTCTCACAATTAGATACGTAAAACCAGAGATGTATCTTGGAGCTTGCCACTTGTTTGGAGGCCACTTATCAGAAGTTGGCGTTAATGAAGGCCTTTGTAATTCTTTCGTACGAGTTTTCATCTCTTGTCACGGTAGAGAAACAAACACATTTAGAAAATCTCTAGCACCAATGTGGAAAGAAACTTTGTTGTTTACCAATCTAAAACTCTGTCCTTCCCCAGAGTACATTCAGAAGAATCCTCCGATGATGACTGTAGAAATTTGGGACAGTTCTCTATCTCCGGCTGTGCTTCTTGGTTCTGGTTTTGTAGAACCAAAAGTTAGACTCCTACCAATATCAGGAAAAGTGGAATATTCTCTTGAGTGGACAAAACTCGGGGAGTCTAAAATCTTGGCGGCCTTTGAAATTGTCCAATTGACTGATGAAAATGAGAAACTTGATCCAAGCCGGCCACATGCCCTTAGTCTTGTCAAACCAAAATTCCTCGATCCAGTAATGATTTCTTACAGACTTGAAGTGGTCTTTTGGGGTTTAAGACCTTCTGGAGTAAATCCTTTGAAAGATATTTTTCAACCACAGATAGTTATGAATTGTAGTTTTTCTGAAATATCATCTAACGTTCTAAATAGTGCAAACCAAAGCTTAAACTTTAAACACAATCTTCAAGCTGTTAAAGTTGAACTTCCCGAAACCAAGATTTACACTCCTCCATTGGTTCTGAGGTTAACTGTTTCTGGAAAGCCTTTTGGCAGTAAAGCTGTGGCAAATATACATCAATATTCTTGCAAACTCCCAACTCAGAATCAGTGGAAGAATATGACGACAAGACGGAAATCTATTATTGAACTGGCCAAATCACGGCATCATACTATCAATGAAAGTGTTCCAGATCTCATCCCACTCATAAACAAAGATGCAGCAAAGAGATACTCAGAAGTACAAGGTAGACAGTTCTCCTTCAAAAAATTCATCACGTTTTTCACTGACGCTTTCTCAGCAATGACAAAACCATTTGGTAAATTAAAGCAAGAATCTTCTTTCATCTTACAGGAAATTGAATCAGAGGAAGAATATGATTGGTGGTACAAGTACTACTCTAAGGAAGTCACAAAGTACAACCAGCCTCTAGAAAAAGAAAAGTTATTTGAAGCATTCACTGATGTCTTAAAAACTTTCACTGTAACCAAGAACAACGCTAAAGCTCGTATTGAAAACTCTGTGAAAATCAAGCTGATGGTCTGCCTGTACAAGTGGCCAGTGGAGAAACAGATTGTGAACACTCAGGGCCAAGACGTGACCATGGGCGCCGGTGTACTCGTCCATACAGACATGAGTGACAGGGTGAAGCTCTTAGTGAGAGTGTACTGTCTGCAGGCACATCATCTCCATCCAGCTGATTTCAACGGGAGTGCCGACCCGTTTGTAGAGATAGCTACACAGTCACAATGTGTGTCGGACAAAACTAACTTTCTGAGCAGACAGTTAAATCCGATGTTTGGCAGATGTCTTGAACTGTCTGCAGAGCTACCGAAAGATGCTAATCTTGCTGTTCGAGTTATGGATTACGATCGTATCAGTAAAAATGATTGCATAGGAGAGACAATTATTGACTTGGAAAATCGGTTCTACAG
The DNA here is from genome assembly GCA_018831715.1 of Matsumurasca onukii. Taxonomy (NCBI): domain Eukaryota; kingdom Metazoa; phylum Arthropoda; class Insecta; order Hemiptera; family Cicadellidae; genus Matsumurasca; species Matsumurasca onukii. The sequence goes on along the minus strand of CM032059.1, from coordinate 31,083,086 downwards.
CAAGCACAGAGCTACTTGTGGATTGCCAAAAATGTATTCTCAATCTGGTTATAATAAATGGAGGGATGTTGAAAAGCCGACACAAATTCTCGAAAGGCTGTGCAATTCTTACAACCTCCCATTGCCTGAGTACTATGAAAAAAGTGTGGTCATAGCATCAAAAGAATTTGTAGCTGATAAAAAGATTACCGATAAAGAAGATCTTAAAGAAAAATTGGCTCTAAATGCACTTCATCGTTGGCAAGAAGTGCCTTTTGTTGGAACAGCATTAGTTCCAGAACACGTAGAGAAGAGACCTTTGTACAGTAAAAACAAACCGGGTATAGTGCAAGGAAGATTGGACATGTGGGTAGATATTTTTGATCTTTCATTAGGAGAAGTGCCTCCTCCTGTAGATATCACTAAAAGACTTCCCCAAAGATACGAACTTAGGATGATAGTTTGGAATACAGCCAAAGTTCCTTTGGTAGATAATTCTTTTTTTGTAGGCAAGAGACACACGGATATACTCGTCAAGGCGTGGCTCTACGATCACAAAACAGTTCAAAGCACAGATGTTCACTTCACATCAACAAACGGCGAGGGAAACTTTAATTGGAGATTTATATTTCCCATAGACTACTATGCGCAGGAAGGTAAAATGGTTGTTTATGAGAAACGTGTTTTCGACATGGAAAAATCAGAACGGAAAGTTCCACCTCTTCTTCATATTCAAGTGTGGGACAACGACAAACTGTCACCGAACGATTTCATCGGCAGTACGGTTCTCGAGTTAAACAAAATGCCACGTGGAGCAAGCTCAGCGAAAAAATGTAAAATCATCAACAACCTTTCCTCAGAAAACAATGTGAATCTGTTCAAAGTTAAACACTTGAAAGGTTGGTGGGCTTTTACGAGGATTAAAGAGAAAACAAAAAGTGCAAAGCCAGTGTTGGGTGGACTGTTGGAAGCTGAGTTTGATCTGGTCACAGCGGACGAGGCAGTCATGTCCCCGGTGGGGCTGGGGCGGGATGACCCGGCCGCACTTCCCCCGCCTGACAGACCGGAGATTAGAGCTCGCTTCTGGCTGGCCCCTTTCCGCATCCTGCTTCACTTAATCTGTGGCGTCCACAAGGGCAAAGTATTCCTGTGTCTTCTGACAGCTGCGTTAGTTGTGTTTGCCTTGATCGCAATATACTCCATCCCATTGTTCATCATAAAGAAGATAATCGGTGCTTGAGTTATGGTCTGACTCGAAGAGAAAAAGCCCTTTCCTGAAGTTTATTTTTGTATTAGTATTTAGATTAATGTTTTGAAACGCAGTTTATTGGTTCTGTTAGACTTATGTGTAGTAAAGTGAAAATCAATTTGCAGAATAAATGCGGTAAACGTAAAAATGTGTGATTTTTGCTGCATTGCTCTATATATGATAAAAACAGGCTTTTAGCCCTTTCAGAACTCACATATTTTTCAGCATAACTAAATCACTATTTGAGATGCCGACCACTCTCATGAGGGTATTTTAAGGCAAATATGTGGTGAAGGATGAGTGTGATGAGTGGGAGTAATGAGTTATGAGGTGTAGTCTTGTTACAAACTAAGGCCGACTCTTCCTTAGAATGGGTCATTAATTAGTAGCCCAACGACCAATGGAAATACAAGGACCAACGGCTTAACCTCCGAACCTCTAAAAATGCATTTATGTTCTGATTGTAATAAAATTCAAAATACAAATATATGTCCCGATTGGCAAAATGTGAGCTTAAAATCAACAAAGCTTGTTTGTTCTACATCCTCAATGAAAATAAGTTGTTCTATTTTCAATGAAATTCACCAATAAAGTTAGAATAGAATAAAAATATCTGGTAAACTGGTAAGTCCAAAACATCTTCTTGTGCTTTGATATGTTTCTGGCTTCTGAAAGTACACTTGTTTTATACCTGTTTGCAGAATGGGCTTATGTCATCCCTACCATACATTGCGTTGTGTATCTTGACGTGGAGCTTCTCTTGGATTGGGGACTACCTCATCGCTCATCGATACTTGTCAGTCAAGGTCTCCAGGAAGTTTTGGAACTCTGTGTGTAAGGCAATATGATTGTTATTGAAAAAAATAGTATAATCTACGAGTTCTTCTTTTTATTAGTTTCTCAAATTTTCCATGTAGTGAAATTTTAAAGCGTACTAAAGGCTACTATGATATTTTTATCACAGAGTGCTTTCAACAGCTAACCTTTCATCTCCAGGCAAACTTATTACATCGAAATTTAAGCAAGCATGAAGCAATTTTCTTTTACCTATCTCATGTTTTGGCTTTGCTACGTTTGTGAAACCACTGTTTGTTTGTCGTCAGCTCACTGGGGCGGAGCTGCAGCATTGGTCAGTATATCGTTCATCTCCTCTGTGCCCGCGGCCGTGGCCTTGTTGACTGCGGCGGTCGGCTTGAACGCAGGTGTTTACAACGGGTTTCTCTGTAACCACTTGGACTTGGCGCCCAACTTTGCGGGACTCCTCATGGGGATCACTAACGGTTTGGCAAATATCACCGCTATTCTAGGCCCGATGATCACCGGTTTCATCGTTGAAGATCTGGTATGTTTTCTATTCATCTGAATTTATTGTAATTATTGAAAAAACTATGAGGATTTTTTTTTATTATTAAAGACTGATTGGCAGCACACCTTCTTTTATAATAAAAATAAAACTATTATTAAATGTTTCAATTATATTTCGGTTTCTAAACAGAAACCCTCTTCAGATTACAAAAAAAAAAAACTTGACTATGAGGATTATGTTGTGTATGAACGATGACAATGTTTGTTGTTGTCTTTATCTGAGAGGACGCCATGAATTGCAAAGTGTTTGCCAGCATTAGACTTTTTTCAAAGGGTGTTACAAACACTGTCTTGACACAATACTTTTAATTTGTTATAGAAATAAACAATTTTAACAATCAAAACCAATTTTTAATAAAATATAGGTGGATGAGGCCTTTTAACATCCAAGATGTTATCATCGGGTCCTCATCACAAATAAAAACAAAAAGTAAACATATACACCTTACAGTAGACACATGATATAACTAAGAAAACAGAATACCATGCTGCTGTATCAATAATTGAAGAAGCCTTCTTTTTGAAGTTTGTGTTGACTATGGGAGCTAAAGAAAAGAATTGTGCCAATTATTTTTGTATCTATCAAGAAGTGGACTTTTTAAATGTAAGGGCCGTTTTTTCAATTGCCTGGTTAGCAGCTGGTTAACTAACCACCGGTTAAGTTGTTTACAGTCTGCAATGTTTACATTTTCACACAACGTTCAAAGTACTTAAATGAATTATTTGAAGATCTTTCATGCAATAAAAATGAATTTTTACCATTTTTATTAGATTTTTTTATTAGATTGTTTTATTAAGCCTTACAATAACATTGTTTTGGCAATACAAAAATAATTTATAATATAAATACATAATTTAATTTACAACATAAAAAAGCCTACCCATTGGAAAGACTACTAGGTATCTAAAAAGTTTATAAAATAATTAACTTAAATTTATGGTCTAAGTGCCACGAGTAGTGCCAGTTAACCATTAAATAATTTAAGGTCCAGCAATAAATTCTTCTATAGAACGAATTTAAAGTAAATAACTTTTAATTTAGTCTTAAAATACTAAAGCTTTCAACATTTTTAGCTCTGTTGGCAGCTTATTGTATAGTTTAACTTGCCTGAGACGGTAATTTGGAATAAAAATCAGATCTATGATGGTTAGTTCGAAATGTGTTTGCCAATCTTGTTTCATGGGAATGAATTCTGAATTTCATAAATGTATATAGATGGCAGGGTCATAATTTTGTTTTTGCGCTCCTTGCAAGAATCTCTGGTGCCAAGTCGACACATGATTCTTATAGCGGATTTTTGGAGAATAAATATTCATGGTTTTTGTTTTGGAACAGTTTCAAAACATATGCCATATGACATGTAAGGATGTATCAAGCCAAAGTAAGCAGTTCTTAAAATTCTAGGGTACAATACTGGGATAAATGTCTTAAAAGGTATATACTAGATCCCATTTTTGCTCACAAAATCAATATGGGAATGCCATGTTAGTTGGCTGTCAAGATTCAGGCCTAAAAACTTAACACTTAAATTTAACATGTACACATTATGCTAATATAGCTCAATACAAACTTTAACGCCAAAATGCAAAATCAAAACAGACAAAGTAAAACTTAACCTAAAAAATATCCAGCTTTTCTATTGGTTGGCTCCCTGTCCTAATTTTAACCACCGGTTAAGGCTGAATTGAAAAAACCGCCCTAAGCCTGCTTCCCTGTCCATATCGTAACATCTGGTCTGTCATCTGCCCTTTCTACATGAAAATGTTAAAAAATAGTTTTAAAACACTTTTTAATAAGCCAAAACAACAGTTTTTACGGTATTTTATGTCCGATTAAAACTGAGCTTCTGGATAAATGCTTGGTAAGTAAATGTGGCTCCAACATTTTTCTCAACGAATTAGTGGAAGTTTTGAAATTGAATTCAATGCTTGTTACAGTCAAACAAGGACGAATGGATGACTGCCTTCTACATTGCAGCAGCCGTGTTCTTTGTCGGCAATCTCATCTTCATAGTGTTTGGCTCTACAGAAATCCAGCCGTGGAATGACCCTCCCTTGGAAAAGGAGAAAGAAGATGACAATGAAACTGCTTAAAAATGAAAGACTGATTTTATTCTATAAAGATCTGCAAAAATATACATGTAATCTAAACAGTCGCAACTTATAAATGTTATTTATCCTCAGTATTTTAACTTAAGAGTATGTTTTGTTTGTGTAACTTGAGGAATAGTTAGGTTAAATTGATAAATTTGATGGGATTAAAGCTATGGTTTCCTAGAAAAAAGTTCACCGCTATATTACGGCCGTAATGTTAGCGGTGAGCGTAACGGTGGACGTAACACAACATTTAAACAGATGTAGACAAAAACAACGTTAGACATGTTGTTTATTTTAGTCGTCAAAGTTTATTTACATATTTAGTAATGGACAAGCTAGACTTTTGTTTACAAAACAAATTTTGTCATCTGGCGAGAAAAACTTGAACTAATTTTCACCGCTACTTTACGTCCACCGTTTTCTAGGAAACCACTCTCATTGTATTGAAAACAAAACTCACCGTCATATTACGGCCGTAATGTAGCGGTCACCGCTTTCTAGAAAACCATAGCTTTATATAAAAACAACATTAATCTAATTGATCTTTCTAATAGATCCTTGTTTATTTTCTCCAGGCAATCATTTGTTGTAGTAAATATATCTTCCAAAGTTTCTGTCCTTAAACATTCTGTCAAAGTTTGTAGAACAGATGGTTGTAAATTAAAAGTTAAATTAAATATGGCAGATCCTAGATTTTAAAAGGAAATTACATCAATCTGTGTAACATAGAGTTGACTGTACTTCCTCTTCCATAATCTCTGATCTATCCCTATTTCACCATAATTTGTTAAAGATGAAATATGATACTAGTAAGTTGCAATACATTTGCTACTATCTGAGCATGAAACAATATCTCTTTTAAATGACATTTTCTCAATGTATCATTGCTTTCTTTACCGGTGATGAATTATAAACAATACAACAAAGGTGTTAACAGGAAACACACAATTGTTTACGATCAGTGGTGGTTAAGTAAATGTTGAGAAAATCAAAAGAGATATTACAAAATATATTCTGAGTTACAGAAAAGTTCATGCAGACCAACAATAATCAAGTTTGAAGTTAATATCATCCTTTTTTTTCTTGTTCAGATTTAGGCTCGTTCCACGGTTGCACCTCCGTAGATCCTAGGATTAGGAAAACTAAGTTGCCCACAGCAAAAATAGCAGCTGCCAAGTAGAATGCATCCAGCCACTGAGACTTACTTGTCTGAAAGAAGAACCAGATTGTAACTTGTATGATTGCCAGGGAAGCTGGATCGCTACAAGCTGATTATGAACTCCCTACAGCACTCGCTTACTACTTAAAAGTGTGGAAAATATTTTGGTTATATTATAGATTAAATTAAGTTTGAAAACTATTTGTAATGTAAGGCTAGTTGTTTATATTAGTTGATCTTTCTTTACGTGTTATTGTAATGTACCAACACAGTTTAATATTGTTTTGGCATTAAAGATGATTATGATTGTTGTATAGAAATGCACAAGTACAAAAAAATTAATATTTGGAAGCAGACTGCTGTGTGCACAAAAAGGTAGAAATTAAAGTGTGAAATGGTTTGAATTGGACAAAAGAGATGAAGAAAACCCTAAAGTGGACAAATTCTACCTTTTACTTTAATAACCAAAAATAGATTGCAAGTTTTCTCAAAAATTAGCAAATGACATTAAAAATTCAGATTTCTCCAACTTTAGATTAAAAATGCAATAGAAATGTTCGGTTAAATTTGTGATGAAAATGATTTGAAATGGAGGAAATCTTCATGTATCATTCAATAACATATAAATGACACTTACTTCATCCTGAACGATGTAACCGGTCACTATAGGGCCGAGTATTGAGGTTATGTTCGACCAGCCGTTGGTGATGCCCATGAGCAAGCCGGCAAAGTTCGGCGATAGGTCCAGATGGTTGGTGAGATAGCCGGTGAACACACCAGCATTCAGTCCCACTGAGATCGTGAGCAAAGTCACTGCTCCACCCACACTGTCGACGAACGCTAGGCCGACAAGTGCTGCGGCACCCCCCCAGTGAGCTGGCAACATAGAGATTCAAAGTTTATCAAATTCAAGGCTAAAAAGATTTTTAATAATCAGTTTCAGCTTCTTTAATGTAAACCACCCTTTGCCAAACTATTCCGCCCGGTTGGCACCACCTGTACTCACTTAATTTGGCTCTGTCTAACAAATGACAAACCAAAACAAAAATCCCTGACTTCAGGGTTTCGCAGACCCACTTTTAAGGTACATTTCTGACTTGCAATAAAACACTTTGCCTACATTTCCTGCTTCTTTGGTATTCAATCTTTGGTCAAATTATACATTTTACAATGTTGTTAAGAAATGCCCTGACTATGAATCTGGCTTTCACAGAATTCTAAATCAAGTTTTCCAACTATTCTAGGTCAGTAGACACCCTATCATTAGTGCTTACCAATAGAGTTCCACATTTTCCTGGACACACTGAGTATTGGGTTCAGAATGTTCCTTGCGGTGATGAAGTATTCTACAGGATAAAGATGATCAATCTAGTGATAAAATTAGAATAAACGGGAAAATAAAATACATCAAAGTACAGATTAAAATTAATTTAAAAAGACAAAAGCTAGTTTTTAACAAATGAATCATTTAACAATGCTTCTAGTGTTAAAATGTGCAGCATGATGATATGTCAATGGACATAAGAGAAAAGAGTACATACAACTTGGCAGGGCGGCAACCAAACATTTACATTGAAGAAACCATTCTGTTCAAATAACATTCAAACGAATTTAATTTTTGCGAATGTGGTTGAATACTTTAGTTTTGAATTTTCACACTCATCCTCTTAAAAATTTTAAGTTGAAAAATTACTTTTCCTGGACACACTGAGTGGGAGAATGTTCCTTGCGATGATGAAGTCGGCTATTGACGAGAACACAGCAGTCAGCACACATAAGAGAACATATGGCAGGGCGGTGAAGAAACCATTCTGTTCAACATTCAAACGAATACCTTTTTTGGTTGAATACTTTAGTTTTGAAACACTCATCCTCTTAAAAATTTTTAAGTTGAAAAATTACTTATTGTCACCAAATTTTTGTTGTTCAGAATCTTTATTTTTATCATACTGGCCCGTAAAGTATAAAATTGTCCCAATTTTCATGTACTATACTTAAATTATCAAATCTTAATGCAGAAATAATTGACCCAACAGCAATATTTATTGTTGCAAGCAATCAAAGGCTAACATGAATTCAAATAATGATTTATGAGATTGAGTAATTTTTGAGTTGTTTTAGCCAAAAGATTTAGCAATTTTCAACTTAAAAGATACCTACTTTACTTTTGTTACCATTTCAATTGCCACCAAAACTCAAAGAATATGTTGTATACGTCTTGTCTTTGCTGCGTGTCTCTGCAAATAATGATTTATCAGTTTGAGTAATTCTTGAGTTGGGTTAGACAATAGATCTAGCAGTTTTCATCTTAAAAGAGACCTTAGTTTTGTTACCATTTCCTTTTAATAACAATAATTATGTATTACAATGTTTCACTCAATTCAGCAGTTTATTCATGGTGTTCTTGGTTCAGGTTGTAAATTTTGCAATATTGAACATTCAATTAATCAAGTTTCAACAATCAATATTGCAATGTTTTTACTATCGCAAACGTCAGTAATCAACCATTTAACGTTAAAAAATAACTTAAACTCGAAAATGTTGATTTTTTGTTACAAATAGAGTTGAAAAACTGGATAATTGAGCTACTTGCACAGGCCCGCTTTACTGCTTACACTTTTGATGTCAAACTTAAGAACGTGGCTCATGTAGTTGGGCATCATGGTGAGCAGAGTCCAGTAGCCCCAGTTCTGACCGAGATGAGCGATGAGCACAGCCCACACCGGTCCGGACGTCCAGATCTCCTTCCACGGCGTTTTCATTGCCTGAAACGAAAACAATTCTTTATTTATCCATGACTCTTGAAGCTGTTACAAAGCCAGAAAACTTCAACTACAGGTACCAATCTAAAAAATATAATTAATAATTTGGGTTTCATCACTTAAATAGTTAATCTTTAAGTTAATAGAGCAGTTGATATTAAAACAGTCACATAGTGAGTTTATTGGTAATCTACTTCAAAGTGAGATGCTCATGGCTGGTATCACTTTAATATTGAGAAAAAATAGTACAAAGTGATGTTTAGCAAGATAAAACTGTGCCCTTGACTAGCTGGGTTACATTAAAATAATACAAGTTAAATTTTTTGTCTAAAATAACATTCCTCCTTTTAATTCTGTTAAGAGAAGTTCTAGTATACTCGTATTTCTAGCTTTGCATGATCTTACAGCAGAATATTTATCCAAAGTAAGTCATTCAATCTCTACTCTCTTCCCTTGTGAGTAGCTAATAATCTTTTCTACGCTAAACCCTCTTCAACTTCTCTAACCAAAGATTTTCCCTTGCACGCATCATATTTTCCCAACTGTACTCACATTACTGTTGTCAGAGGTTCCAACAAGAGAGGTTTTGATGTAAGTTCGCTCTTCGTAAGAGATGGAGGAATGTGTATCAGGGGAGTTGGCCCCAACAAACAGCCAGACGACGGCCCACAACACTCCCAAGGCACCGGTAACGTAGAAGATGCTCGGCCAACCCCACGGACTTGCGGCGAGGAAACCGGCAATGAACATCGTTATCATTGTGCCAAACTGTGTACCTAAATTTGGAGTATAGAATTGTCAAAATTTTCCCAATTGCTAAAAGTATAAGCAGAACTTAAAGTTCTAAAAAACTAAACAATGATTAAAATTGATTGAGAATTCTTTAAGACTCTAATGTTTGTTTAACAACATCAAAGGTGTATATAAAATGCCCTAATTAAATTCAAAGGAATATTGCGTTGTTCAGTACCTGCAAATACAAATGAGAACATTCGGCTCCTTTCTTCTGGAGTTGCCCATTTTGACATGTGAGTATTTATCGAAGGATAAATAAAGCCCTGAAACTCACAAGCATGGTTATTAAAACCCCAAAAGAAATGAACTAATACTCTATATAGTTCTTAATAGTTAAATATTTACTGAACCACTCTTGTGAGCTCTCAGAGGGTCTTAAGGGGATAGTTCTGAAACCTGCTCATGAGTTTTAGTTTGTAACAAAATAATATGAATGGCAAATACTGCCTTGATATATTATTATAGATAGCCTTATACTAATCCATAGCTTAGTGTAAAAATTAAGGCTTTTGTTAAACATACAATTTAATTTAGTAATTTATTAATTATTTTGTATATATTATAATCAGTATATAATGTTGAAGGTGTTGCCCTTTTGTAGATAAGTTCAGCTTGAATGGTCATTGATTTATTTTCATATCTTACTCTATGGCTAAGATACAGATGATTTTATAACCCTACTTTTTGCTATTTCAGAAAAAAAACATGATTGACTTGTTTCTGTATTCAAAGGCAAAACATTGAAAACTGAAGTCTTATTGCTGAGTTTCAAAGTGAAGTGAAGTGAAAATAGTTTTCCTCAAAATACGAGTACTACTTTACAAAATTGCACTCTTCTAAAGAAGCTCTCAACTACACATAGTTATCTTGCACTTTTTTGAAGTTTTGTCAATAAATATTTGTTATCTAGGAATCTACTACTGTTTATCTAGGTAAGAAAAGCACAGTTCTGTTAACCGACCTGGGCAAGTCCACTGATGATCCTAGTGGCACAGAACACGACCCAGTTGCAGTGGACGGCGATGACAGGACTGAGCAATGTTGCGAGAGAACAGACGACCAAGGCACCACAGAGTAAGTACTTGGGGCCTAATTTGCGGCTCAGGTTGCCAGCTGGCATCTGCAGCACCAGGTACCCCCAGAAGAACGAACTCAAGATGATTCCTTGTTGCGACAAACTCCACGGCAGAAGCTAATTTATTGACAAATATCTTTCTAAGATTTTGCCTAACGACAATTTGTTGTTCACTTTGACGTGACAATAGCTTAATATTTAGGGTTTGTTATAAATTAGTTTTCAAATTCTTATGCAGTTTGGACTATTTTTCTTAAACCGTTAATGGACCAAACCGAGTTTGAAGATTAGTACATGAGTTCTCTATCTTTTAGTACTGAGGATATTTTTATAGAATTTTGTGTACACTGTGTGCCTTTTAAATGTGAAGAGCCTAGAAAACTGTATTAAATAAGTTTTTAATTGAAACCAAAAGTTTGTGTGCATGAATAATATGTATCAAGCGTAAAATTTAACAGGTATTACTTTTATTAAATATTTCTTTCAGTCTTATTGAATAAACAAACTAATTGTACAATGTTATGTTTTCAGATCAAATTGAAATTTAGTGGTTTGCTTGTCAAACATTTACAGTTTCCAATTCGAAATGTTCTGGACCTCACTTGTCCAAAGAAATACAGCTGGAAGTATTATTTTGGACAATAATTCAATTATATTCACATAGGTTTAATTGCAAAAGAGAACTTGCTAGTCTTAATTTCTCTTGAAAAATAAATATAACTTTTGGTAAGGATCCTGATTCCAACTTACCTCATATTTTTCATCGCCAACATGAGTTGTCATCGCGACGATGCCGACAGACAGGTTGGCCCTCATGGAGTAAGCAAGTACCATACACAGAAATGTCATCAAGATCTGGACATGCCGTGCCCCAATACCTATGCACATACTTATTGCTAAAATAATGATCCGGTAGAATTTAAAGTAACATTTGGACTATCAGAAAGCTCTTCAAAACATCTAGACTTAGTGTATAATTATGTTAATCTTACAAGGTATTAGAATTCTGTCAGGGAAGCAGGGGTACCTTTTCATAAGTTGACTTCAAGATATAAAAACGAATAAAACACAGTTAAATGAAATTTGGGCAGTTTCTAATTTTAAAAGAAGAATACACAGAAGTAATATTGAAGTTAAAAGCTAGGGTAAAGTGATTTCAAATACAGATCATTCGTGCTATAGAAGAAAGTAATAATCTGGATTAAGGCTAATCTGACCACACAGGAGGAAAAAAATTGCAACATACCAAAATCGTCTCATATAATGAACATTTAAATGAAGCCATTCTTATTTGTTATAAATTTCAGTTGAAGAATTTGAACATTAGCATTATAGGGCTGTTATGGTTTTAAATAAATATATACTTAACAAAATATTATTTTTTATGTTTTGATGTTAGTGTGATCATGGCCTAAGAAGCCGAAACATGTCAACCTAAATGTTTCATGCAAAAATTAATATTTTTAAGGGGGTTTTTATTAAATATCTATTTATATAAATTCCACTTGATATATTTTAAATTCCACTTTTATATATTTTTTAATTGATATGTTTTGTAGAACAAAACATGTTGTAGTGGTTTATCTTGTTCCACAAGATAGTATTCACAATGAACAATTAATTTCATGTTAATTAAATGAAAATATCAACACTTTTTTAATTAAAATATACGTTTAACATACTTTTCTTATATTCATGTACTATTATGACAGTTAATAAATGATTGGTGTCTATTGCAACAGTGAATTAATTGTCCAAACATCTAGCAAATTTAGTAAAGGATGGTTAAAAAGTGGACAAAATTCCATGAAAATGTTGCGGTAAATTGTTTGCCAAGTGTTTACCAGGCTTAAGTATCCAGAAGAACTCTAAGAAGGTCTTTTATAGATTTGAATTATAAAATCAGTTAAATCTTACTGTGCAAAGCTCACCTGGAGGTTTCTTGAATTTATCTTGTTCCGCAGTTTCCAAAGGTATAATTTGCTTATTATCTTCCATGATGATTACTGAATTCACTTTTTAGATTTGATCAAGCTTATTAACGTAAGATTGAATTAACGTAAGCAGATACTAACAAACAATATTTGGGTAGTAGAAACTGTTATTTATTTAAAATGTAGAATAAAATGGACAAGTTTATTTGTTCTTTATAGGAAAAATGCTATGTATATATAAAAGGTTTTTTCAGCCTGAAAAAAATTTGAAACGTTAAAGTTGTATCTCAAATTTGCTGGGTTATGAAAACTGTCATGTTTTAAACTATAGATCTTAATAATTTGTATAAACGCTAAAAAGCTAATTTATTACTAAAGAAATTTGAAGACAAAATGTTTGGACTGAACCGGGACTTGAACCCGGGTCTCCTATTTATTTTGTTTAAAACTATAAATAGGTGCACACTTTGATTTTTACGTAATGAAAAAATCCTTAACCAATTTCATGGACTGTACGATTTTACATACTCATAAGTTTCAAATCAGGTCAAAAATTAACCTCCACAAGATAAGTAATATGTACACTTAAATCTTCATAAAGGCAAGTTTTACGACAATACTAAATTGTTGAAAAGGATTATTGCTTTTTTTCATTTTACTACCTACAAAACTGCACACTGATATCAGAGAGTTCTGCACAACATCAGCAAAATTGCAAGACAAGTTCCCGTTACAACTGACACTTGTTAGTTTACAACAGACGACCGATCGTTACTGGTAGTTTATTGCATATATAGTTGATGATAAGTCCACCACAAGTTCAAGGGATTAACGCAAATAAGCTTGACTAATTGTTTACTACCTTGTGCTTGATATTGAGCTTTGCCCCTGACATTTTATCAATTTGTTATCACGGAGGTCGACTGACTACTCTTATTGGCGTTTGTGCATTAACTGGGCATAGTTTTAGCATTAACTGTCAAACTTCAACTGTGATATCTTTGTACGGTCAATGTAACTATTTAAATTTTTTAATACAAATGATCCTACTTACGCTTATAGTTTTAGAATTAAATGTCAAACTTCATCTGTGATATCTTTGTACCAATGTAACTATTTATATATTTTAATCCAAATGATCTCTCTATTTTAATGTTTTAATATACAATTTAATTAGAAGTTACCAGATTTTTTAATGTAATTTTAAGGTTAACAATTTTTAATGTTATTGTAAGGACTGTTACTTTCAAATAATCATTACTTAATTTATTGTAAAGCACATGTACATCAAGAGCATTATCAAAAATGTAAAATTGACATAGCCTATTGTACTGTATGTATTTAATGGCCAAATAAATGACTTATGACTTGTGCATGCAACACCTGTTGCGATGTGTTAATCTGTATTTCATTGTGGTAATTAAGGAAGGAGGCTTGAAGTAATGTTTTTACTTTTGACATTGTTAGTTAGTAACTTACATTTTACCTGCGGTTTATGAGCTGACTGTGAGGACTTACTTATACCCTTTCAAATTGCTAGTCGGGCGGGGCATGAACGTTTGGTAGATTTGTGTGCAAAAATTCAAAACAACCATCTTTTAAATTTAGGTTTTTACATTTTTACATTTTTTCATGCAAAATCATGGTTTTGTTAACATGGTAAAGTGGAAAACAAAATTATTCTGAAAACAAATTAAATCTAAAAGGATTAAACACTTATTTAATTTTAATTCTTAAGCTTTCGCGGCCGGTGTCATTAAAATCTAAGCCTTCCGGTTTACACCGTGTCACAGTTGAATTACAAATACTGCTAAACGTTTCGACCTTGCTGTGGAGAGTCATCCTCAGTAGCTGGTTGACTGGCTGAGGATGACTATAAAGAAAGAATAAGTGTTTAATAAATAATAACAGAGGTAGTTACAATTATTAGTTTTGTAACATTTCAAATTTTCAATATTATAAATATTGTATTTCCGAATTGACAGACCAGGCGCGTGCATTGAGGGGAAAATTATAGGAAGTAAAATAACTATTTTTCCATACAACATTATTTTATTAAATATTCAAAAATAAAACAAAATCTAATGTAATAAAAATATTATGCATCTCTATAATATTACAGTATAATAATTACATAACAAAATAATTGCACACATAAATTGGGCTTAATATTAAGTTAACAAACACAAATATAGTGCTCGAGTGATACACTGGGATATAAGAAATAAATGCAATAATTCAATAATACGTGAGGAATATAAGGATGTTTTAACTAGCCTTTATAATAGTGTATTTTACCATGTAAGTGGTTATACTTAAATACTAAAGAATCAATACTTTATAATTTAATTAAATTAAAAAATTAAAATGCAGTCCACTCATTTAGACCAAATGGAATATCACTAAAACTTCGTTGAACAAATCTAATGATTTCTAATCAGCCTTTGATAACAAAGTAGACTGTTTTCAAACATAACAACTTAAACTAACTTGTACACAACTGTTAACATAAAATGTATATGATGCTTTATGCTTAATATTACAGTTATAAAGCTACAAATTCTAGGTGATTACTCATGCAATTTTTAAAATTTCATTTATCAAATTAAGATTGTCTGGTGACTTTTGTTGTTACTGTAGAACTGTTCGTTTCGTAAGCCTATCTTGACCTTAACAACTAAGAATCTCAACTTTAATCATAGTCTTTGGTTTGATATGGCCTATAAGAATGTTGATTTTAACAAAAATAAAGACTAACTACAGTATTACCAACTTAAGTAGAACACACACATTTAATACTTTAAAACTTTAGAAGCTAATGTCTTTCAATAGTAATTTTGTTGAACATTTCATTATTACACAAAGCAAATGATTACTTTTAGAATAAAACTTGCGAGATATGTTTAATATAGAAGTACAAAGAGGTTGTAAACAACATTGACACCCATTGATAGGCCACTAGTGAGAGGGCATGACTGACACCATCAACAGTTTCTTTGGATAGCAAACACTGAGGGCAAACAGATAAATATCAGGGTGTGAGTTTAAACAGTTAATGTTGCATAACAATCAGGGCCGTAACTAGGTAGACAGTGCTCAAGCCTATAGGCGTAACCGGGATGGTGTGGGGGTTATGTAAGAAAAATTTGGGAACTTCTACACAAAATGATTTGCGATGAGGTATTTTTAGAGAATTTACGAGATTTAGGAGTATTGCGTTTGAGTTTGTAAACCCTCCCTTGTAAAGCCTATGCTGGGGTCCACTTTATTTTTTGGAGAATGGGAGTTACCTAGTACAGGCCTGGGGGTGTGGAATACCTCAAGAACAAAAAGTCATTCCCAGGAATATTGAAATTTTAATTTAAACCCTTGTAACAACCCAGATATTACACATACTGCTGCAGGTACAGGAGACCGGTTGTCCAGTGTCCCTATGGCAACTCTAGGATGTGACGGGTTTAAATATCATGACTAATATGTAGCTGGTGCTTTCAGAAAGTGTTAATGTCATTTAAGAGTTTGTTTTTGGAGATAAATATTAAATCTTGTAACTTATGTGATTAAGTACTTGTGTTTAGCACAGTAAACAAAAAGATTACACTGTTATTTTTTATACTCTTCCTGATCGGAATGATGGGCCCGTATTCTGTGGTGTTTGCCCCCTCCTCTAAGTAACTAGTTACAGCCCTGACTCAAGCTGCTACTCACACCCCCTTACACAATAGAGTCGGTGTTCTCTGTGACTAGAAGCTGAACTTGCCCCTGACCTTGAAGAAACCGAGAGCGTTCTTGTTGTGGATGAGGGACGTGAGACTGAAGTAGTTGTCGAGGAGGATGGGTTTGTGTTCGATGTTGCAGGGAACGGGCCGCTTGGCCTTCTCCACGGCTTGCACCAGATGGTAGGCAAAGTCATCCACATTGAACATGTTCCTCTCCATCTTGTCGGCTTCTGGACAGTTACAGTGGCAAGTTAGAACAGAAAGTCTATTATACCTTAAAAATAAAATTCACTGTCTATATGACTAATTTTTAAGGTGGATAAATTAATTTTGGGACTTTCGAATAGTTACAGTAACTCCCACATCTTGTTTAGAGAGTCAGCGAGGCAGCATTTATCTTGTTTATAGTCCTGCAATGTGTTAGAAGTGCTGTTTTTGTCCCCCACGATAACTTCTGAGTTTGGTTTATTCCTTCGAATGTACTTCAACATCTGTGCTCCCTCCTAGTGCTGCTTGAGGCCCCCAAATTGTTCCTGAGTACAATTTCAATCTCATGAAATGTTTTGACCCTTTTTCATCGGACCGTGATATGCCATGAAAATAGTTGACCTGCAATATTTCCCCAGTGATGTTTTAGTCCTAGAACATGTCATGCATTACACGATAGCATTTTATTCCCATAGTCTTCATCGGGCGGGAGTAACTACGACACTCACAAGCTAGCTTAACACTTTTTTAAACCGTGGGTGTTGTAGTTTATTGTTAAAACCATGCTACTGGTTATTTGCACAGCCTTTGGATTTATAGCTTGATCCTATAGGTCTGTTTTCATTTAAAGTTTGAGAACATTCGCATTGCTTTACCGTTATGCCACATCAATGGGTGAGAGGTGTAAGTGTTCCAAGGAGTGTCGTCACTGAATGGGTTCCACTTCTGGGTGAACGAGAGCGGTTGACCTTGGTTCCACATGGTACGCAGTCCACGCATGTTTCTGGATCTAAAACACACATTTGCTTATTTTTAACTGCCAATCTTAGACATATCAACAGTTTGCGGTTGAGAACTGCCCAAAAAACTCTTAAAGGTCTTAAAAACGTGTTTTACATGGAATGTTGACAGTTATTTTTGATAAATTCTTTCTGTAAATTCCTAAAGATTAAATAACTACTTAAGACCTTTCAAGACAAATATTGAATGGAAGACTATTTTCAAGGAATTTTAGGTGGATAGGGCAGTTGTTTTAAGGATATTTCTGGCAGATAGGGTAGTTTGAAGGTTTTTTCAAGTGATCGGGCATTTGTGTAGTAATTTTACTTAGATCACTGAAATAACAGTTTTCAAGGGAAACTCCTATTTAAAATTAATATTTTTTTTTACAAAGCGCAAGTAAATATTTTTTATTTAAACAAGTAAATGCTAATTATTTGTATCTTGTTTGACGTTTCAAGATTACAATTGCATGTAATTAAATAACAAAGTTGTATTATATTAGAATGCTAAAGCTCACACATTATTAGAAAGTGGTTGTGGGATTTGTAAAGTAAATGTAGTCATTTATTTTCGGTTTTTTCTCCCGAAATTTCCTGAAAGTCCAGCAAGAAAAAGTGTTTTTCCCAAAGGAAAGAGTTCAGCGCTGATACTTGCAGTTACGAAGCTTTAGTAGCAACAAAAGAGCGTAATGGAAGTATCTCTTGTCAGAGAGCTGAGGGCTGACCTGGGTTCGAAGTTGGCAAGTGCTAGGGGGTTGGAGTTGACGTCGGCGGGCGTAGCAGTTGTCGCTGAAGTGAGCCGATCTTGCAGGGGTCGAACCAAACAACCCTTTACCACCCCCGACACTCCAGTCACCAGCCCGTTGATTCGGCTGATAACAAGAAAGGTTAACATCATTTATGGTTTTGACTTAGTTATACACTACCAAAATTAAATACTTTAATCAATTATTTAATTAATGTTGTCAAAAGTACAAGAAAACACAAAGACATGTTAGTTATTTGTTTGGTAAAGAACCTCTACCATGCAAAATTTGGGATGATTCATTTTTTTTGGAATTTGCTGACAAAAGGTTGACAAAGGATTATAGTATAGAGTATGTAAAAACACTTCCTCTAACGGGTAAACACTGTCTAATGAACTCACGGGATGAGCGAGTTAGCCGGGTACTCGAGTTCCCCGATGACGAGAGTGTCGATCAGGTGAAGAGGGGTCCGTTTCACATCCAGGGTTTTCATGGCGATAAAATCGTACTTGATTGTGAGGACCGAGTTTGTTGTTACGATCACGAGCCGCTCCTTCTCGTTGTCCCAAGGGCTGATTCTGAACACACAAAGGATTAGGCCCATTGCTGGAAAGAGTGTTTGAATATTGCACTGTTAGATTGGACAGTCTATGGGCACGCCATGTAATTCTTGTGCCAGAAATCATTTTCAAACGCTAATGCCATAACACTGTGGTTAAAATAAATGCATTTGTATATAAATGCCAGTTATATTTCATCGTTTTATTTCATTTAAAACTGCACAACTAAAAAAAACACAATACATTAAACTTTCAAAGGGTTTTTAAGAACACATTAAGTCTACATAACATCATCTTAATCTTAAAATTAAGTCATATTTACCCAGAAGAAAATAACTTCACAAGATTTTATAATGCCTATAAGAAGCTATTTTTTTAAATTTACCAGAAAAATATATTGTGAATTTTTTTGTTGCTCCAGTTTTTTAGACCTATAACTATGTGTTATTATTGGATTCTTTTAGTGCTACTAAGACAGCAAAAATTCAGCAAACTCTTCAGAACATGTAACATTTCTGTTACATGATTTGATACTCTAGCTTATCAAGAGTATCAAATTTAGAGGGGTTTTTTTATCTCTAAAGACACATTTTTTATGTGTAGTGCATTAAGTAGTCTACCAAAAAGTGGGTAGTTTATTGATGGAAGATGAATTGCCAAAACTAATATTAATGAATAATCGTTAACCCTATATCTGGCGGTCAGAAATTTCTATACTGGCAGGCCATTTTTAGACCTTTGCGCATAGTCTCATTAAAACCCCTATATATATTTAATTTGTAAAGATAACCATATAGTGTTGTATATTTTCTTTTTCAGCACATTACAGGGAACAATTATATGCCACTTTTAGTCAACAACAAAAATATTTATTTACTCCAGAATATTTTGAAAGGTGAAATTTAGTAAGAGCAAACCACAAGTTTTCAAAGAAAAATAATAGGAAATTTTTTATCAAAATTCCAAGATAGCCAAAGTTTGGCTACTTTATTTCTTTACATGGAATTGTGATCAAAATCTTTGTAGAATTTTTGTGTTTTTATTGTGAATTTTTTTCAAAGTTTTGGCTTCCCAGCCAAATTTTACACAGGTCTGGTCACAAAATGGCGGGAGCGCCGAGAGCAGCAAATAGTTCGGGTCTTTCAGAGCTAAATCAATAACCAATCTTCCCTCAGATGCACACGACACTCACATTATTGAAACAAGCAACTCTTTCCGATTCCAGTAGTACCAAAATCGACTACTAAACAATCGAAATAAGGTATTTATAAATGGAAAACAAGAGACTAATATCGATTAGTCGTTTGCCAATATAGAACTCCGATAAACATGAAGTCGCTAGAAAATAGCAGCTGCGCAGTGGAAAAACCCACAGAGACAAACAAAATCATTCCTAGTTCACAAAAAAACGTAGAATTCAGTGATGTAGCTCTCGTCTTTATAGAACGAAATTTACCCACTGCAATAGGCGGATGAAGACAGGGTATTTTCACGTTGCGCGCTGTTAGCTCAGTCTCCGTCGCTCTACCGGCATTTGTCCTCTCACTTTATAAATTCGCTACGCAATTGTTTTGCATGCTATATAGACAAATTATATATCAAAATAAACAGAAAATCTTCCTGAATAGATTGATATAAAAATTATTAACTTAGTTTAGCTATTGATTATTGCCTTTGCAAAAAACACTTGCTCAAAAGACTAATGATTAGCTCTTTGCCAGTGGGGGTGACACTTTTTAGCGACTAATGATTAGTCTTTTGCCAGTTAGAGGGTTAAGACAATTTGATTTGAAAGCACAGACTTACTCAGTCAAAAGCCAAGAGCCCAAAACATCTCCATCTTCTTGAGTTGCAACATCTGATTTACATTCCAAGAGTGCTTTTTCAATGGTGTCTGTTCGGTGGCTGAAAAAATCTCTAGGATCTTCTCCTGAGCATGGAACAAGAGCTACGTCACGCTTTTCTGTGGACAAATTACAAACCTAATTTAACCGGTTTTAACCTGATTAGTGGTAATATAATACCAAAAATTGGCTTAGCTCATGATTAGGCGAACATCATTTGGCAAAATCACTTGGTCTTCTTGGTTGGAAATTACCTCGGCCTATCATCTGGAAGCTCCCCATCAGGAACCCAAACTAGCCCCTTACACCAGCCCAAGGCCTATCAGTAAAATGCAGCAAGTACGTCTTATGAATCCAGTCTTCTTCATCACTAAAGTAGTTTTCAATAAAAAACTTATTAGACATAACATGGAATACACTACATTTCTTGGCTTACCGTTATTCCACACATGTTCCGTGGTATTAATTGGTTTCGCATCAGTCCCCGATTTGTCCCCACTGATTTGCAAAGTTGTTCCTGCAAATTCTTGAGTAGGACCTTCCTCCAGCAATACTTCTTGATTAGACATCATTATTGCTATCCTAGAAAACGTGTAAAGCTGCGGTAGAGCTGATACGCCTTCTCGTGATAGTCTAGATAGAAATTTGTAATCCAATTTCTACTAAATAAACGCCAAAACCTAACCCTAAATTAATAATGAAAAAAAAAACACACAGTTATTTATCTTGTGTCACACTTTATCTTGAGGTAACAATATTTTGACGGTGGGATGAAACCACAGAGTATTTATTGAACAAAACCATCTAAAAAAACTATATTTTATGTTTCATACTATACGGGTTGCAAATGAAAAGGCGTCAGTATCTTTTACTTCACAATTTATTTACAAGCTAAATTTAATTTTACTTATGTTAAACACAGTTAAATATTCACTTAACGGCTAAAACTATTACCATTGACTTTAAATACGCAGGTATATTTAAAAGATATAGAAGCAATGGTTGTACGTTCACAGAGGCGCCACCATCGCTCAAAACTATAGACGCAGATTATATCATTGAGTTCCTTCTCTGTATATAATAAATACTCTGTGCTCCATACCAAATAGATGTGAGCTATAACATTTAAGGCTAAGACCACACTTGGCGCTTCCAACGCGGCGTTGAACACGCGAGCGCTGAAAACGTCGCCATACTGAAATCAACACTGGCCAGACTTGGCGCTCAAAACGCCCATCAGTTGCAAAGATCTCTTCGATGAGTACAGAAGATTTGCTACTTGCGCTAGCTGTACGATTATATTTGAAAAGAAACGTAAAAGAAGGACTCCAAACCTTCTTTTACGTTTCTTTTTCAATCGGAGGCAACTTGGTTGAGGTGGTTGACATGGTTGAGGCAACTTCTATCCACAGCTTGGATTTCACATC
The DNA here is from genome assembly GCA_018831715.1 of Matsumurasca onukii. NCBI lineage: Eukaryota > Metazoa > Arthropoda > Insecta > Hemiptera > Cicadellidae > Matsumurasca > Matsumurasca onukii. The sequence continues at coordinate 31,061,386 of CM032059.1, read as the reverse complement.
GCGGTTACTATAATTTTTCAATTTTATATTCCAAAAGATAAGGGGACGAACACTAATTTCATTGATAAATTGTTCGGTATCAAACATACTGATGTATTGAAAAAACCGCACCGAACAGAGTGACAACTGAGGTAACAAGCAGAGTGAGGGTAGAATAGTAGCGACTTGAACGCCGAGTGTGGCCGGCTCCATATCATAACATGGCGAGCGCTTCCCGACGCTTTCAACGTCACGCCGGAAAAGCGCTACATGCAGCGCTGAAAACGTCGACGCCAACGCCGAGCGCCCAGTGTGGCCGGCTCCCGTAAGACTACATGCTATTTTGCGACTAGCCAACGCTGGCGTTTTCAACGCCGCGTTGAAAGCGCCAAGTGTGACCTTAGCCTAAAAAAGAAAACTCTGAATGACTAATATACTAGATTAATGAACTATTAAAGGTATAATAATCATAAAATAATAAGGAGAAACAAAAAAGGAATATAATAGTCTCTAATATTAATTTTTTAGATGTTAATTGTATAAAATGTCGTCTGTTTGAGGATTGCTTTTCTTATAGTAAACATTTCACTTTAGTTATAGACTAGCAGCTGATCTCTACTCTTTTTTTCCTTGAAGATCAATATTAGTAAACAAAGATTGTTGTTTGTTTGTGTTTGATTCCTGGTTGTGCAAGTGCACTCTGCAACGCAATTTAAGTAAATCCCAATGCACAAAATGTAACTTGCTGTACGATATCTTAGCAATATTAATTTGACTTTTTCACAAAGTTATGAAGCTTAATTAAAGACAAGAAAATTACAGTTTTTGTCTTTAGAAGAATAAATTGATCAAGTTTTAGTTCTACTTGGTAAAACTTGAGTTCTGACAGTAATCGGCCGTTATTCTCCAAAAGGTGAGTACACTTGGTTGAAGAAGGTTTGTTACACCATTGATCACTACATGATCGGATGTAAAGTTTGGTTGCACTAAAAATTCCAGATAATTATTTAGGATAACCAAGAATTTCCGGCTTGTTCAAGAAACTTGTACAACAAACCTACCTTAAAACAAGAAAAGTGCAAAATAGACACCAGTCACTATACTGGAATTTTACCTAACAATGTGTTAATCTTTTACATTTCTTAAGCTTTCCCGACCGATGTCCTCACTAGGATCTAAAGCTTCCGGTTTACACCGCGTCACAGTTTAAATAAGCTGCTAAACGTTTCGACCTTGCTGTGGAGAGTCGTCCTCAGTAGCTAGTTGACTGGCTGAGACTGTTAATTTCCATCATAATCACAAAATGCCTCGCACTCTCTCTCATTCACTCACGCCTCTACTAAAAGCACTCATCGACAGGCACTCATATTTCGAGAAGTAAAATTATACTTTGTTGATAAAGTTTATTTCTAGAGTAATAGCTTCCATCATAGGTAAGCAGCGCCTACACTTCTCTCCTGAATGCTATAGTACTGGAGCTGGAAATATCAACTTGACTGCAAAGCCTATTCCCAGTTTGCATTTGACGTGGAATGACGCTGTGTTGAGTGATGATCGGCAGATCACTGTACAAGGGCGGTCAGCTCGGAAGAACGGCTTCTTTTTGGATGGCTTATATGACAGAATTGGCGAACGGTGTGGCCAGAGAGTGCTGAATACTTTAAAAACAAACTGTGGCGCACACTTCATTGGACAACGGTGAACTGATTGTGGCTAGTAGTGAATCATAAAAGAATACTGTAGACAATAGACAATATTCTTTATTTACATATTCATGGAGAACAGTACATGCGTCAAAATGATTTTAAGAAAAAATATGTTATACAATGCAATATATGTATTCGTCATTAGTTGCTCTTCTGGAGTGTTAGAGTTCTGTTGTTCAGGAAGTCTATCTCTGAGTAGAAGGGTCTCTCCTGGAGCCACAAAGTCAGCTGTCTCTTGAGATGTTGTGGGTCTTGGGCTTTCAAGTATTCAGGAAGGTGGTTGAAGAAGAGAGCTCCTTTGTAAGACGGCTTCATTTTGAAGAGGCTCAGGTGATGAGGTGGCAAGGAAAAGTCTGTAGCGTGTCTAGTGTTGCGTTGGTGTTGATTGTGGTGTCTTGGTTGCTGGGTGCTGACTGCATGCATGATGGTCTCACGGATATACAGTGAGATAACTGTGAGAATTTTGAAGTGTTCTTGGCAGCTGTCAAGGCGTGGTATATTTGCTAGGCATCGAATGGCTCTCTTCTGTTGGATGAGGACTTTTCCCAAGTTGGTCTCTGCTGCCCCTCCCCAGGTGGCTATGCCATACCTGAGGTGGGACTCAAACAGTGCAAAATAAGCAGTTTTGGCTGTGTCCAGACCACTTATGTGGTTGATTCTCCGGATGACATGAATGCTTGATGATAGTCTTTTGCACAGATGTTGTATGTGCGGAATCCAGGACAGTTTCGAGTCAATTGTGATGCTGTACTGACTGTACAACTGTATTTCTACACAAATTTGTCAATGGTAACTTAATGTGGTATTAGTGAAAATTGTAATGTAAATAAGCCAATTCGGGTTTAACATAAATAGTCTATGCTTCAAATTCTAACCCTTACCACTCAGATGCTGCACTGGACATGACATCGCTGAGTTTGTAGCTATTACTAAAAATAATGATAACAATTTCAAATTTAAAAATCTGACTTATTATCAGATGTTTTGATAGCCCAAGGAAGAGTGTCCGTTCTCCTCTTTGGTCTATGGCTACTCTGATTTTGTCTGTTAGATTATTTTTATGCTATGGCACTTGTGTTATTCTCTTGTCACCTTTGTATTTATTTCTGTTTTTTCTTCGCCTCTTGCCTGAGGGTTTCAGCACTTTGGTCCCAATACACTCTTTTTATATGAGAAAAAGACTATTCATCAAATAAAAAAAGAAAGTATTATTAATACACAGCCTCACTAAATTTCTGTTATTGTAAACCTGTTGTTGTAATGTGAAGTATTAATGATCTAAGTTTACTTTATTTTAAGTTGTTTTGAGCCACTTTTACTGCATAGAACATAAGTATTACTGTTGTGTTTTCCCATTTGAAAACCTAATATTAAACCTATATGTATATATTTTTTTTAAATTACAACGTTTAATTTTTATCTATAGCTGAGTTAAATTTACCAATATTTTTACGTGGGATGTTAAGATTGACTATTTTGTATCTTCAGATTATTGGCAATGTCACATGTACTTTTGTCATGTTTTGCCTGGTTTATGTAGAAACATATTTTTGACAATAAAGATAAGTATTTAGATTTGAAAATTGTGTATCAAATTGCTCTTCTGAAACACTATTTGGTACAAAAGTTAATTATTTTTATGGAGTTTGGATGTTAATTTTTGACATTTTTACTTTGTTGAAAGGATCAATGAAAATGCAAAACTCGGTATTTAATATTGTGAAACTTTCTCCCCTTTTAAGTAAAAAATCATATATTGCTGTCATATTTCTTAAAAGTAAATGACGCAGTAACCAATAATACAACCAAGTTTTAATTTAATCATAAAAATCATGTATTTTTTTGTTTCAAGTTGGACACTGTTGAAAATGAGGTACGGTCTACTGAGTGATGGTAAAAGACAGCAGAGAAAGCAGTGGAAGCTTGACATGGAAGCCCAAGTTAAACTTTTCAAACAAATCCTTATGACAAAAGAAGTCGAAATGAGACTCTGCAACTCTCGTTTGGATGATTTGCTGGAAAAAACTACAGAAAGTAAGATCATTTTTTATTACGTAAATTAGCAAATATTTTTAACTGAAGTATCATTGTTTGGATCAAAATAGCCAGTTTACTCCAGCATATTTTAAATAAGAGCAAGGTTTTTTTATCGAATTCCCTTTTGAAAAATGAGATGTTCAAGCCGTCATCATGGTAAGACCCAGACCCAGGACTGTGAAATGAGCACCGATCCTGACACCCAGAACACGTTATGAGCATTTTTTCAACACTTTATATACATATATGTATGTATATTTGTGTGTACTTTCTACAAGTCACATTTTTTGTCAGATTTTCACAAAATTTGATTCAAATGTTTCTTTTGTCAATATCTTGGTCAAGTTAGTTAACCAGCAAAATTGGGCTACTGGAAGTACACTTTTGGGGGAAGAGTTTTGGTCAAAAAAGTGGTTTTAATGGCCTAAAAAGTAAATGCTTTCCGATTTTCATGAAATTCTAAACAGATATGTATTTTAAAAGTATCCATTAATGTCAAATACCAAAAGTTATGAAAATTCATTGAGTCATTTCAAAATGGCGGCCAAAAAATGATTTTTTGATATAAAAGCGTTATGAGTAGTCCGATTTTAATAATATTTGAAATTCTATTTCCCTTCATGATTTGTAATAAAAATTGCAGTAAAATAGTATGTAAGTCTACGTCGTACTTGTGATAATGAACCACGTAAGTCTCAGGCCGAAGGCCTGTGTGACCGTAACGCAAGCGGAAGGCTCGTTAACGGCGAAGCGAAGCGAAAGCCTCGTAACGCACAAATTCCAAAGTGAGACTGTGAACGGAGCTAATAAGAGAAACAAATTGCAAAGTAAATTCGATTCGCTTATGCAAGCGGCCTTTAGCGCTTAGTTGCGTGTCGGTCTGGTTTATAACTCTAGACACTCAGTTGTATTGTATTAGGAGCAAGAACCAATGCTCGGCACTTACTAACAGCCTGGTAACTGTTATGGTTTTGGACAAAGCGTTAACCTTTTTACTGTCAATTTCTAACTTATGTTGTCATATTGTATCTGTTCACTGTTGAAATGATATTTTCAGATAGCTCACGCAACAAAGATCTGTTGGAAAAAATTCAAAAACTCGAAGACAAGTTGATCAAGTACATCCAACGTCCAAGGCCGCCAACATTCTCCAATGCATTTTCCACTTCTTCACCCAGTGGATTGAAGCCGGGAGAAAATCGGACGCAACCAGTGAAAAATGTGTTTTCTTGCCCTTGTCCAACAATAAACAACAATTCTACCAACTGGACTTTCGGGATCAACTTTAATGATAGAAAATATTGTAAGTACTGTTGATACCTAAATAAAATGTTGCATATCCTTTACCCATTTTGCTGAATAATACTAGTTTAGTATGTTTAATATAAACAGCATTGTTGGGATTTATTTCTCTTTAGTAAAAAGAAAGTCTACTAGTAGGGCAGCTTCACATTTTGGCTCAATCCATACACAGTGGAGAAAAGGGAGCAGATTTATTGTGATAGGAAATGTTACGTAACAAACTAAAGGGCTGTGTGTGTTGTAGAATAAAAGATTATGTTGTGGTGGGTAGATTGCACATAGATGCCACATGGCTGAGGCAGGAAAATCAACATAGTTTGGCAGCCCAGGCACAGATAGCGCTGCAAGGGAATTATTTAAAATCTTGAATAGAACCACTGACACACGTGCAAGTATGTTCATACTAGAAAATTGCACGATTTGGTCACATTTAAGTAATAAAAATCAGACAAACTGCATGAGGAGCCATTGGTGTAGATAGACTTTTATTAAGGGGGTGATACAATTATAGTACAAGGGGGTCGGGGGGTATGGACCCCCACAAAAGGGGTCCGGGGGAAAAATTTGAAAATTCACATAATCTGAGTTGCAATTTAAGGGTCATTGGGTCAATAGTTTTCATTCAATAATAAATTTTTACCCGCACAAACTTAAGTACCAGAAGTAGCTTGGTAAAATTCACGCATATTTCCCGGCAATATACATATTTTCCTGGTGCAATTCCACTGTTGCAGAGGACCGTTTTACGCCCGCAGTCTGTACTAATCCTTATTTAAAGTACGCAACCCTTTCCGATCGCTGCTTTAAACCGCCTTTTTAAACCCTGCGATACATTCCGAGAACTGTTTATTACCCACGTAACTTTCCAATTGCCCTTTTACGCCCGCAATATGTTCCGACCGCCTTTTTAAACCTTTTGATACTTTCCAAGAGCCGTTTCGCGGGCGCAATACGTTTTGACGGCCGTTTCATCAAATCAAATCATCTTTATTCAACAAATTGACACATAAATATACAGGACATTTCTATGTACAATTCCTGAACGGCGTTATTACATAATTAACAATAATACAATACTCGCAGTAAGCTTTGAGCACCCAATTATGTCCACGACACAATATAAGGGCCGACTTTTTCCCAGTTACACCAAATTTATTATTTGGTATTTGTTTTTACATTTTACGTGTATATAGGTCGCTTTTAAAAATATGAATGTTAGTGAAATCAATGTGAGATTGATCAAACTGTTGTGAGGTATTTCAACGGTTTTTCCTTCTTAATACAATTTATATTTGACTTTGAACTATTATTTTATTTTAAATAATTTGTATTTCTTTGGTATTTAAATTTGTAGTTGTAAACAATATATACACACTGTACGTCTTTTATTTCATAACCTGGAGAAAACCTCCTTGTGTCACCTTACATGTTTTGAAATCAATGACACCCGTGGAAGGTTAACGGTATTTTGGAAAACAAGCTAACTGTTGACATCAACCAATATTTCATTATAAAAAGCTAAAAATAAATATGTTTCTCAATCAGTAGAGTTAATTTTGTTTATGACTGGTCAGTGTCTGAGGGAACACACAAGGGGTCATTCCTGCCGATGGTGATCCAAGACGACAACACCTCCGGAACACCACGCAGCTGGTGTGTCTCGGCCATGCCTGCTTACGAGAACTGGTCACTGGAAGAGTTGCGCTACCAAGACTACAACATCGATAAACAGTCTAAACTCTTCTGTCCTAACCTGGGTAAGTGAAACTTTAGAGCTAGAAGGTTGGGTCGAGGAGGTTCGCTACAAAGATGGCATGTTTTAAACTGAAAGTTGAAGCATGTTGTAATTTATTAGATACACTCAACTCTCGATTAACCGGGATCTGATTAACCGCGTTGTAGCTTAACCTGGACACGTTCAGGAGAGAAAAAAAATCACCGCGATTCGCAACGCAAGTGAACGTACAGTATAACGGGTGGGTGTAATAGGGAAGACAGGTAGAGAGACTGTAGAGGGAAGACAGGTAAGCAGTCTGACTCATTCACCCTGCGCGCCGCACCACCACATCCGCACACCTGCACAATAATTAGTCATGTTGCGTCTTTGTAGTCAAGTGGAGTGTGACTGACCTTGTGACAAGTGCATTGTCTTGTATTGTGCGGAAATGGCAACAAAACGTAAACGCGTCATGTTGACATTTCAACAGAAGTAAATATGAAACGTACGTCATGTCTAGTACATAGGTTATTGTAAATAAAAAATAGTGTGTTATGAAAATATATTTACGTAGTGAGTTAGATTATTTTGTGTATGTATTCTACAGTACTTTGTTTTCTGCTTTAAAACGATCAGGTATGTCAACTTAATACATTTCTGTTACTTAAATATAATTGATAGTCTGTATATTATTGTACATATTTCATTCCCCCCTTCCAGCGCTGTTTTTAGACTTTTTGCGGGGTTTTCCGTGATTTCTCGTAGCCGGGAAGCCTCAACCACACTTTATCCCGGATAATCAAGAGTTGAGTGCACAGAGAATATATGGTGATGATAGGAGCAAGCAGAGAAGTATGGTATTATTGACTGCTGAGTCAGGCCCACATGAATAGTCGGGAATTTGGCTGGCCCCGAAGTTACAACAGGACATGGAGAGTTAAAATATATCTTTACGTGGCCACAACATTCCTGTACCAGTTTTTAAACAATCTATCCTTCTGACCCAAAGAAGATGCATTTATTGCTCTCTTAAACATTCTTTTCATAAATTCCTTCATTTTACATCTAGGCAAGAAGTTCTTTCAGGAAATCATGTGTGCTTTGGATAGCAGACAACTCACTTCCACTTAAACATCAAATAGCTGGACAGTGAAGTCTTTTAGACAGTTTTGGGATTCCAAAAATATGTATTCATCTTTAGAAGTGTTCCTGACACTGTGGTTTTATTTAATTTATGTTTATATTTTATAAGAAATAATATTGTTTATATTAATTAAAGTTGTCCTTTCATGCAAGACAATAGTTTGGCAGTAGACTGGCTACCATAATCTCTTTTTTTTAAAGTTACGCTTATTAGATTTATTTTTGTAGCTATGTTCGAACCTACAACTTTAAACACTACTTTGGTTACAAGAGATTTGGCTAAAGGCGGTTCTAATCTTAGGGCCCGTTTGCCCCAACATTGGTAATCTTTAAACCCAAAATGTATCCTAGAAAGTGTGTCAACAAACAGTAAACTACAACAGAATATTTTAAACTAGCCACTAATGTTGTTAATGTACCCAGTATGAAATTGATCCACAAAAGTGAACAAAACCAAACCCTCAGTCAAATAGCTTTGTTTATAAACTGGATCAGCAATATTTTGAAGAAACTGGGCCTTGGTGTTACGCTGTTTGAAGTCACTTTTAGTAGTTTCAAGCATAAAATCTCAACATTTTATTTGTTATAAATAATCCAAGCCAATCGTTATCTCTTGAATAAATAAATTTATTTAATTAGATTTGTTAGGGGTTTATTGAAATTAACACTTACATAACTAGAGTACATTTAAATAAAATTGTAATTAATGTTATATTACTGAATTGTGTTACTTTCTTTGCAGGAACAACTGTGTACAAATTTACACCAATCAAAGCGACCGAGACTAAAGTGGGATTTTCATGTTCTCAAGTAATCAGCACACAGATGATGAACATCACGGCAATGCCACTTTACTCCAACAAATCGCCCGAGGAACTCAGGCTTGAGGACTATATCTTGAGGAAACCGGCATTTATCAACCAAAAGGTGAATGCTCTCACATTCTATTTGTTTCATTTATTATACTTGAATAATTACTTAAATACTGTGTTGAATGAAGCCTGTTCAAAATTACTGCATTCGCTTTATAATTTATTTTAACTTAGGACATCACAATCACATTCCTCCTTACTTTGAACAACTTTCCATATTCAAAATAAAACCTCTTTAAAAGTATCACATCTTAACTCTTCTGTACACCATCTTCAGACTGAAAATGCCTCATTACCTTTTAGACAAGTTTAATTTTATGTTTCAAATTAGTTCTCGTAACACTCGAAGAAGAGCTTTACTTTTGTCGATTCCTCAGCATAGATTATCAATTTTCGGTAAATCATTTGTTGTCACATCATGTCGCCTATGGAATACTCTTCCTGATAAATCACTAAATCACTATTTGAGATGCCGACCACTCTCATGAGGGTATTTTAAGGCAAATATGTGGTGAAGGATGAGTGTGATGAGTGGTAGTAATGAGTTATGAGGTGTAGTCTTGTTACAAACTAAGGCCGACTCTTCCTTAGAATGGGTCATTAATTAATAGCCTAATGACCAATGGAAATACAAGGACCAACGGCTAAACGTGACTTCCGAACCACGCAGGTGATGGTCTAAACGATGGTGGGAGTTGATGCGGGTATCATCAGATGATCACTGAGACTATCTGAGCCGCTTTATACCTATATCATCCTCAAAACCTGACCTCCATGAAGCTGGATTACAGGACCACGCCACAAGTCCCAGTCTATGATAATCTGAAATTAATCAAATCTCGGGCTCGCTTTGGGGATGACGGAATATTACGGAGGCTGTTGTAGGGATGTTTAGGATTGTTGGTGTGCGTTTAAGGGAGTGGACTATATGAAAGGTGCTTTGACTGTTTTTAAGTTTATTGCTCTTTTAAGTTATCCTTTTGGTATTCTCCAGACGGACTAGTTAAGTTATCTTATCTTAAATGTAAATATAAAATGAATTAACTAATTAAAACTATTAAATATTTACTTTTTGAATTTAAATTAGTTTAATATTTTACTAAATCCAACATGCTCTACTCTACTTGAAGCTACTAGATGTTCTTGTATTAAAATGTCTACGTGTTTTTTATGTTTCAGCCAGCGACTCCAAAAAGTTATGACATGCGAGTGTTTTCTAACACACCCAGTAAGTTTGCTTACAATTCAGTCAAAATCAACCATGGAGTAGAAAAACGTTACTTTTGTCAGTTACGTTACAAAAGACAATATCGGCCAGGTTATAAATATTCTAGCTGTTGAGAGACCATAAAACAACTATCTTATTTATTGTTAGTAATTTTATTTTTCACACAACACTGTTTGTGCATGACAAATCATTACTGTTATTGAAAATATAATAGGGGATAACAGATAAATATTGTACTGTTAAAGTTGATTACAAACGGTGATTTTTTGTTTGTTTGTTGTTAATACATAAAATTCAGACGGGAGTTATTCTGAAAATATTGTTTAGTGATTTATTTCAAATCAGTAGCGTCCAACTGAACTTTTGCATAGACACTTACAATGGCTGCAGCTATCAGTTTGATAATACCTCAGAGAGAAATCAACAATGTTTGAAATTTGAAAGTAATAATTAACATTAAGTTATTTATAAATACGCCAAGTTATTAATGTACTCCAAATTTCTGTCTGTACAGTTCCTGGTACATCCCGTCCTACGCCTAAGTGGGTTCCTAACCACGAGTTCACTCTGTTCACTGTAAGTATTCTTATAATTGATGTAGAGGAATGCGAGAGTAAGTTTTTTCAGGAAGAGGCGAGATCGAGCGGATATTACATGATAACATGAAATTATTACTTTATTTACTTTGTTATTAAAAATGCTATGTGTTTACTTTTTCTAAATATTCCTTTAGTTTAAGGATAGTAAAACATTAATAAATATAAGTCCAGTTTTTGATTAAGAAATCATCATTTAATCTAATTATTTCGTATTGAAAAGAGTAAAATATTCAGGATATTAAAACACGAGTTATATATTTAATTGAATATGCTATTAATAAATTAAAACCAAATGAACATAAAAGTATAACAGTCGAAACTTGGACGGTGTCGGTTTCAAATATTTGCAGTTATCTGTTCTCTTGCTATTTTTTTCCTGTTCTACTGCTAAATACCACCTGGTAATCGCCAAAGTCACCTGTAGGTCCGATATTTGTTTAATTTTTTGGTCTGGATAAATTTTTGGTATTAGGTATTAGATCATATAAGCTATTAAATTATCCGTGATATATTCTGAACTGTCAAGCTGTAGCAAGCTAGGCGTAAGCTATTATAGGCTATTGCATCTTGAACACCTGGTCTGTTGATTACTTCGTAGCATAGTGGCTGTGTAATATTGTATTCGATCTTGTCAGTCCTCAGTCGGTACTGGACATCGATGCCTAGTACCTAGTTATTATTCAAACTGCTGGCATTTAATTAATTGAAAACTAATCTTTTAGTTACAGCGAAAATTGTGTTTATATCATTCTCTTCTGGCCAATATTATAGTATTCTTATTTGTTTCCGTTTTTAATTTTACTTCTTGTTTCGAATTGTTTGAAAATAAAAATTCTCTTCGTGAAAAGTAAAGTCTCGTCTCGAACTCAAAATATCGAGATCTTGCACACCTCTAGAATAATGTTTAGTATTACATTTGTTAACCGCTAAGCAGGAGCCACGACCAATTAATATATTGAAAACATTACACCATCTTGAAGTGTTATAAATAATAATGATTTTGACTAGATTTTTATTATTTCAATTTTGAATGTTTCAGCTGCCAACTGCAATGGATCAAGGAGAAGCTTCAAACTCTGGGTATCAAATAATGTTTCCTGGTACACCAAGTAAGTTGACTCACCAATACCGGTAGTTTAAATATAAACTTAATTTAACATTCCTTCTTTAGACGTTTTCCTGTGAAGAGTTAGGAGTTTCAATGGTTTCTATACTTTTAGTATATTTGCTTTGTAAATTTAATTAAACACTAATTCTTGATCATGTGATTTCAGAGAAACCACCTTCACCTTCTTTGGGAAAGAGTTTCTTCAGGAGGCAAAGTCCTTCTAATGTAAGTATTCTTGTGAATAATATTAATACTGAAGTTGTTATGTGTGCTAATTGTGCGTTTTTACACACCTTAAAACAGTGGTACAATGACGTTACTTTTGTGAAGTTGACAAAACAATGTGATTGTAATTTCCGAAGAAATAAGATCCAACGGTAGTTTTTCAATGACCCTAATTAGTATTTATTTCTATCGAGAGCTTGAAATACCTATGGCCTATTTAGCTATGGGTGCCAAAGAGACTTTTGTTTATGCAATTGAAGTATGGAAGACTCTGAGGTTGAAGACTTGCAGCAATCCAAGAAACTGTTGTTGGAACACAACAAGGAGAGTGTTGTTGGGGAAAGTCCCATCTGCTGTTACAATCTAAGAGATCAAACCATACGTTAGCTACGTACTTGAGAGAATACCACCCGTCTAGTTAGATCCAAAGTGCATCGAGAGCATAACTGAGACAATATTATAGCCTGACTAAATTCTGAGACAAGAGATTATGTCAAACTTCTTATTAAGTTTTGCTCCAAAGTATCTATCTAAAAGAATCTAAACCAAAGTAATTGTTATTTAAAATGTTTACTGCCAAAATTTTAACGTTTCTTGTTACGGCATTTCAAATGTAAGTTATCCAAATACTAACGATTACTCTGAATTTTGGGCATTTTAAATTTATTACATTCTTTTAATCGATATTTGCATTTTGTTATTTGTTTTAGAATCGACATTGGAGAGTGAAGACCAAGGACGCCTCTACATCAGTTGAACAAGCCCCAGAGCAAGCAGTTGCCAGCGAAGACAAGCAGTCTCAACTGATGCAAAATATCCTCACAGAATTAAAAGGGATAACTGACCGGTTTGCCTCTCTGGAAACTCGTTATACCTCCTTGGAGGGAGGCATAGCGGATGTATCGTCTCGATTGTCTGTTATGGATTCAAAGTTTTCATCAGTTGACATGTTTTTGACAATGGAACGATTTGGAAAGAAGTGGAATGCTTTGGAGTCGAAACTGGCTACACTTGAATGTCCCACTGTTGAGAATGATTTAGAAGCATTGAACAATGACAAAGAGATCCAATGTTCTCTTCTCAAGGATGATGGAGAAGAAACTAAAGTGTCTTCAGTTACAAAAGAAGATTCGTTCGTTAAAAGCCCTGAGATATTTTCTTTTGGAATTGGTTCCAAAGAGGAAAATCAGACACCATTCAAGTTTTTTTATCCAGTTGAATTCAAGGATATACTCACATCTACCGATCAACAAACAGGAGGCAGTTCAACTGTGATTACTGACAGCCAGGTCGATCACTTGAACAGTTCACCTTCTGTCAACAGGGAAAATGTTTCTGATGAGCAAAATACTCTCAATGATAGTCAAAATATGGATCAGATCATTGGTGTTGATAAGATGAAGAGTTCAATTAAGGTTGAAAATGAAGTCAACTCATCTGAAACCTTCACAAAAAGTAGCCTTCAAGAAATTCAAACAGGATCTAACACTCCCACAAAAGAAATCAACCAAAAACAAGAAGAGCCACTAGCTCAATGCGAAACCAACAGAAAATCTCGAGCATTAAAAGAATGTGAAGAAAAAGATGAACAAATGCATATGAAAACACCATCAAATGAGGAGGATGACTTTGTTGTTGTTGAAAATTCCTACTTTTTGAATGCTTCAGAAGAGATTGGCGAAGGAGATGATTCCAGCAGAGAATTGCACCTTGCTGACGTCACAGAATACTTGGAAGTGGCCTCTGTCAAGAAGATCAACAGAAAATTTGAACTTGGGGTTGAAGCTACCGACACCACCATGCTTGAACTGTCCGCAAGCAACAGTGAGTTGCAGATGAGCTTGGATTCAGCAGGAGGAAAGAATTCAAGTGTTCTCAATATGTCAGCCGATGTTTCTTTGAGTGATGCTTCAAAAGATGTTCCCGTGTTTGGAACTTTCTTTCCAGTTCAAAGTCTTCAACAATCATACATCAAGCAACTTGCTGAATCATTTTTGTCGGATGATGAGTCATCAGAGAATAAATTGCTACATTAACCAATAGTAGTTCACGAGAAAGTTATTTGAATTAAATCATTTTGGTTTTCTTCAAAACGTCTAATCCATTGTGAGCAACTAATACTCTCCTGGTATATTTCAGTGATTGTAGTTCAAAGTCTAAAGTTGTCCTAAGGATATCAGCAACAAAATAAACGTGAAGTTTGCTGATGACTCTCATGTTATTGTTACATTTAAGAGTGTCCTTTTTTTATTTATTAGTAATAATGTCTATCATATGTTAAGTTTCTCAAGTTTAAATTTTCTTTCCATTAGTTTAATAAACTTGTTTAATTAGTATACATAGGAAGTTACACTTTTTTAGTTAGAGTTTTATTTTAAAGGTTTGTCCTTGAAAGTTTTTATCTTTAACAACTTGTCTATTCTTGTATAAATGTTGATATCTTGCTGTCATATGAAACAGTGATCTTTATTTATCAAGTACATAGAGTAAAATATAAAAATTTATTTAGTCATTTTATATGTTGGTGGAATAAAAATTGAACAAAATTGAAAGTGGCTGTTCTTTATATACAGGGTGTTTTTTTAAAACGCAACCCAATGTTCAAACTATAGTACATAAGTTATTTTCTACGAACGCTATATGGTCATAAATTGTATCATTGGTTTTCAGCTCAATATCTATCAGATGGTATGTATTGTTACAGTAATATAGTGGTTTTGGTTTCATAATTTGATTTTATTGTAAAATAAACGCAATCATGGTTTTTAGCAAAGATCAAAGAATGTTTGTTGTTGAAGAATTCTTAACCACAGGATAATTTTTTTGTATGAAGAGGCGTTTGTAGTCAAGTTTACAGGTGTTAGTTTTCAAACAAATATAAAATTCACAGATTTGTTAAATAGCTTAACGAAACAGATTTTGTAGGGGACACAAAGCATAACAGAGGGCGGACTGTACTGAATGAAGAAGTGATGGAAGATGTTAGGGTTAGTTAAGAAAATTCTCCTAAAAAACCTTTAACAATTTTAAAACAACAACAAAAATAGTCTACACATGCCTGCAAACTTGATCTCAAACGCTTCTTGACACAAAAGAAATTATCTTGCTCTTAAGTATTCTTTAACAATAAACACTCTTTGATCTTTGCTAAAATCATGATTGTGTTTATTTTACAATAACATTAAATTAGGAAATCAAAACCACTATATTCCTGCAACAATACATACCATCTGATAGATATTGAACTGAACAAACCAATGATACATTTTATGACCATATAGCGTTCGTAAAAAATTACTTACTATAGTTTGAGCATTGGGTTGCGTTTAAAAAAAAACAAATCAAATCAAAATCTTTATTTGTCCAAAAACAATACAATTACATATGGAACATAAGTAATGTTTGTATAGACATCATCATAGTAAAATATAGCAATATATACAAAAAAAGTGACACACAAATTATATACAGAAATACAATTATCAAGACTAAAAGTACAAAAAGGAAAAAGAAAATAGTTAGAAAGAAATATACACATTTCTAAGCTCTCGCAGCTGGTGAAAAAAACAACGGTACTAGTAAAAATAACAATAAAATCACAATTTAAAGAAAATATTTAAATTCAAAAAAGTCCTCTATCTTATAAAAACATTTCTTGGTTAAAATATCCTTAATTGTTTCCTTAAAGGTTTTTGGATTTAAATTTTTAATTGTCTGAGGTAAAACGTTATACATTTTGATTGCTGTAAACTTAAAACTGTTCTGAGTTTTGGAAAAACTACAATAATCTTTTTTAATATTTTTACTCTGCCTAGTGTTGTAGCTATGTACATTTGAGTTCAGTGTAAATGAATCAATATTATTTTTGACATATAAAAGACATTGAAAAATAAATATACAGGGAAGAGGCATAACACCTAATCTAATAAATAAATCTTTACAGTGACTTTTGGGTGCAACTTTACAAATAAGCCTAATTGCTGTTTTTTGAGCTATAAATAACATCTGAGAATAACCTGTATTACCCCCAACAATAGTCCCATAAGTTAAATGGGAATGAACACTCACCCTTCACCCCATATTCACCTTAAAATACCCTCTAGGAGTGGTCGGTGTCTCAAATCAAAGTATTAAATATATCCATAATAAATGGACAAAAGTACATCTTCACTCACATTTGCCTGAAATTGTCTTAACATATAAGTTCCCTTAGATAATTTTGGTAAAAACACCCTGTACAACTGTGATCAATGTTTGTTTGTTATGTTCTATACCTTAAAAGTAAGGTTTTTTGAACAAACTAAAACAAACTACTTTAATTACAGAATCTGAAGAAACTGGTAGTATGTCTTCGATTATTTTTGCTATCAATGAGCACATACTTGCTGGAAGGGCCGGACTTTTTTGTACAAGAAAGG
Organism: Matsumurasca onukii; assembly: GCA_018831715.1. Taxonomy (NCBI): domain Eukaryota; kingdom Metazoa; phylum Arthropoda; class Insecta; order Hemiptera; family Cicadellidae; genus Matsumurasca; species Matsumurasca onukii. The sequence continues at coordinate 31,045,052 of CM032059.1, read as the reverse complement.
GCCTACTATATCTAGGCATAAGGTCTACACCACACGATGGGGAAAGTGTTCCAAGGCCAGCCATTGTACCATTTTGACGTCTGCATAACAAAAACCAGGCTGACACGCAGCTCAAGCATCGCTGGCATGAGTGAAGCGATTAACCTTATTACCACGGAAGTTACGAGCCGCTCTGTTCACAGCCTCACACTTACAGTCATGGTCTTTTGTGGCAAGTTATACTACGTATAACATGAAGGGAAAACGCATATTTCACTAACTTGGACCACTCATTCTGATGTTGTAGCAAAAAACCACTTGTTTGGTTGTCATTTTGAAATGACTCTATGGATTTTTTCTTCTTTTATTTTGGTATATTGATGGATAACAACAATAAAATACATATTTATTTCAAATGTCATCAAATTTGGATTGAATGTACCGTTTTTTTATTTGAGACACCGACCACTCCTAGAGGGTAGTTTAAAATGAATATGGGGTGAAAAGTGAGTGTTTTTTGATAAATGTCTAATCCAGTTCGTAAGTCACGTTAGGCCGTTGGTTCATTCCATGAGTTGTTAGGCTATTAACTAAATTTGGGGAACAGTCGGTCAATACAAAAAAATTCTCAAGGTAGGATCCTAGGTCAACTTAGCTGCTCCTATGGTAAATACTATTGCCGGTGCAAGGTCTTGCAACTTAGCTGCTTGTTTGTATACCATGGAAAATAATACCACTGAAGCAGTAAAATAAATAAATAAACCGGCGAAAACTAAGATATCTTCTAATTAACCGTTTTATTAGATATAAAAGAACCGGGCGTTACGTTTCACGGTATAGTTAGCTCCTGAGCGGTCGGTCATAGCACTGTCGCTAAGCATACCTACAGGAGTTTTACCAAAGATTACATAATCTTTGGTCCTACTGATTTACCTCTCCACTACCTTTATGATTTTATCTCTGTGCTGTAAGCTGTCTGCTAGTTGTTTTTACATTGTTTTGGTTTATTCCGAATTTTCTACTCATCGATTGAATGTAGGATGTATATTGTTTGTACTATAATATAATGCATGTTATAAAAATCACCAATTATATTTAAACATTTGTATTTAAAAAATCAATAATAATATATTTATTTTTAAGAACTTTCTTGTACTTGAAATGAAAGGACTCTAGACCAGCCTAACCATTTGAGGTTAGAAACTAGACATTATTTACTTTTAGCCCCTTAATTTTGAGCATTATGAATTTACTTCCAACTTGACCTTTGGGTAGGATTTAAACCAACTTCACCTAAATCCAAAATAATTACAATGTTGAGTGGCATTCAGGATGAGCACTTCACTGGCAACATAACATGATCTATTGCAGGGCTGTTATAAAGCGCTAAGGTAACAGCCTCGCTTCAGCCTATGACATCAAGTTTAAATACACTCAACCTACTTTAGGTTGTCTTGACCTTCCTCATGGCACACAGCTTTACATCGGCCTATGGCTTAACCTACAAAATCCAACTACTTTGCAAATAAGTCCTAGAATTCGCTATGATTACAGCCTAATGGTGGCCTACAATTCACGTTATCTATAACCAGGGTTTTACAAGACCCACAACCTCGCTTCAGATTTACGTTCTTTTAAAGGTTTTGTCTTTTATAATAACCATTTCCTAGAACATTATTAAATTTTGTTATAATTCAAAACAATAATTAATTGTTGATATGGCATATATAAGAAATCCTCAGAAAACTGTATCAACTATAGTTGTGCAGAAGCAAACTCCACCTTGTTTGGAACACTGACGTCATCATAGGTGAAATTGCAGAGAATTATGCTTTAGTGTTCCAGCCAGGCCAGCTGGAGCAATCCTCTATATTTTATTTTCAATTTTACATTTTATTCATAATATTGTAAGAGCTGATAATACGTCTTGAGAATTGTAGTTTGCCATTTTACTCCATCGTTAAGTACTTTAAAGCTGACAGTACCAACTTCAAAAAATAGGCCATACAAGCCAGCCAGAAAATATGTATATAGTTTTAGTTCTCATCAGGTCAGTGGTAAAGGTATACGCAAATAAACGTACTGTTGAGCTGCATTTAAGTTTTTTCCCCACTTAGGATTATGAAATGATTGTTGCAGGTAGCACTAGGCCATTCAGATATATGGAGTTGAGGAAAATGTCAGTTAAATTGCATTATGTTAAATAATGGATTTGTAGATTTAACACTAACATTTTTACACCAAGTCTAAATTTGGAGTTGCTGATGATCAATGTAAGACTGTACAATGGACACAGAACCAGTAGAAAGGACAAATGAAAAAGAAACAAAAAATGTGGAAACAGATCAAATACAAAATCGTCTTTGTGTTAGAGAATCAATGCTAAGGTGTCTGTCTACAAACGATAAAGTTTACTTTGGGCACGTAAAGGAAGGTGAAGATGATTTTAGCGAAGAGCAGAAAAGCGCATTGGCTTCTGAATTACTTGATCGAAGCTATGGACTCTTTTTGGCAAAATTTGGGAACCACTTGCTTGAAGAACATCTGTGTTATTTCTCTGATAGAAGTGAAGAGGACAGTTTGATTGTCGATATGCATGTGAAACAGCTACAGAGAGCTTTTGAGCAACAAAGAAAAACTAAATCTCCTAAGAAGGTAAGCCAAAGTACTTAATAGACTCTTGTAGACTGAGTCTCCAGTGATTAAAACACAGAGTTAATCTTTATATTTTAATGAATATTTCTCGTTAGAAAAACTTAGTTATTTATTTTATTCAGATATTGACTGAAAACCTATATTTCCTCTATTTTTAAATACATTTGTTTCAAAATGTAGGTCCTCAAAAACGAAACAAAGGAGGATCAGATGGAAGTTGCTTTGGAAGTGGACACGGCAGAGAAATCAAGACTGAAATTGCGAGAAAAGCTGTTACAACATCTATGTTCCTGTTCAGATGCACATTTCCGCAGTCAACAGGTTTGAAAATACTATCGTACCAAATCAGTATTTCGATTATGGATAATCTAGTGAAAGAGGCTGAATATTTTATTAAGTAAGTTGAAGATTTACAAATGCAAGTAAACTAAAGTTGAATCTTCTGATAAACTTAAAACTGAGGATAGAAAATACTCTCCAAGCAATCGATTAATTGGTGCTAGTAATTGTTTTAGGTTGGTGAGCCTGATTTGAGTGAGGAAGAGAAGCGAGAGATCGCTGAAACCTTGCTGGAGCGAAGTTGCAGCCTGTTTCTTGCAAAGTTTGGAAACAACCTTCTGGAAGAACACTTGGAGTATTTTGACAAAGTTCCCTGCCCAGACAACTTTGAAGTTCAATATTATCTGAAGAGGCTTCGGAAGACTCATTGCAAAAGTGTTTCTGAGGTTTGTTTGAACTTTTTGGAAGTTTAAAAAAATGGTTAAGTTTTTGGATGTAGATATGGCTTACATTTTAGATTTCAGGGATTGAATGGGAGTTTAAATGTGATCGGGAATTTAACATGGGACAATTTGCAAACGATGTTTTAAGTAGGGTAATGAACTAAAACGTGGAAAGTTTTTTCTCTGGAAGCATAACAACATCAGTGCTGCTGCACATAAAAACGGAAAAGTTGAGTTTAGTTATAAAATATAATTTCAATTACTGAATTTTTATGTTCTTATAGAATATAAAGCTTTTAATTCAGAAGTACAAAATTTATTTGATGGCAAAAATAAAAGTTTTATTGTTTATATGCGTAGTATCAATAGATGAGATGTATGCTTCCAGAGAAAAAATGTCCACATTTAGGTCAGTTAACTTGCTTAAAATGTAGTTTTTAGTTTTAACCCCACACGGCCACCTCTTAAAATAATCTCTAAAAAAACACATCAGTCTATAATGTTTTGTTTTTAATTTTAGGTTGAAATCAGAAACAGAAGATTTGAAGCTTTGAAGAAACTAATTGAAAAAGGTTCATATTTCTCTGAAACGGAAATGAGAAATAGAAATCCGCTTCTGTATGAACAGCTGGTAGGAAAACACTTGTCTGCAGAAGAGAGAAGAGAGCGACTTAATAATATTGACACCACAAATATAACGTACGTGTTAGTTTGTAAAAGGATTTGTACAACTATGAATTTTAACCCTTTGAGGTCTCGTGTCGACTATAGGTCGACAAACGCTATTTCTTTTTGAATGCTTGGATGTGCAGTATAGGAGACGGTTGAAACAGTCTCTGATATGCGAGGACTACGCTACACTAACGGCACCTAGCAGAGAAAACCGAAACTACCACTCCCTCCCCCCTCCACGGCAACTCAAGTGTGAGTTTTACAGCCCACAACAAACAGCACGGTGGTTTAGTGGTTATAGTGACGGACAGTTAGCCCCTGTCTGTCACAGCTTGGGTTTGAATCCCACCCGGGTGCGCTCTGGTACGGTGCAATGCTAGTGCATTGGATCATTCAGTCTTGAGGGCCACAATAACCGCTGAGGATCACTGAAGAGAAAATGGCTCATCAAATCCAGTGAGGCGGAGAGTGGCACTTTTTGAGTTTAGGGAGGCGCTAAATCCCCGAGCTTAGAGGAGTAGTTCAATGATTAGTAAGGCACCGTAACAGAGAGTAGTTTTGCTGAAATTTTGCTTACAGGGGACTGGGGAAACCCATACGGGAGACCTTATACAAAAATTTAAAAATAAAATGAGACCGCAAAGGGTTAATGGGGAACATTTTACAACTATTTTGTTGCATACTTCAAATCATAGTAGTCTAAATTGCAATAATTGGAAGTATTAACCTTTTAGTCCTTTTCAGAACTGTGATTTTGATATATGAAGTTACCTCCCCCAGACTTAGAGAGTAAACTAGCAATTTTCTGCATAACTGGGATGTTGAGTAATCCAAACAATGACAAGTAGCATCTGTAACCTACTTTTCTAAAAAATGGACTTTTTTCTTTTGTTTTATGGCCAACATTGGAAAATGTCCCAATTATAATACTTTCTTCAGAGGAAGGCTTAAGTAATAAGACATTTATAAGAACAGTTTCATTGATGTAACACTAAACGTCTTGAAACATTTTGTTTTAATTTATAGTTCTACATCCATAAAACTGTTCTTATATAATGCTTTCTCTTTACACTATAAAATAATGGGAGAAACTAAACATAATTATTGACATCAGAGATTCAATCTAGCGCAAGATATAAAGTTCTATTAACACAAACTTACCTTTCCAGGTTTGTAAATCTTTTACTCGAACAAATGGACAGAGAAGCTGTTAAGAAATTGAAGAAAGAACAAGAAGATGCTGAAGACGATGCAATGGAAGAGGAAGACTCTTCTTCTGATGAACGAATGGAAGACGAGGAGTACGACTCAGAAGAAGATAACGATTTAGACAAGTCTTTGTGGGGGGAAAATCTCACAGATGAAGTTCCACCAAGTTCTAGAAGAAATAAAGAAAAGATAATGCAAAAGAAAAAGGTCAAAACTCAAATAAAGAATATCGAAGAAGAAGAAGAATCTGAGTTGACAGATGCTGAACGATATTTACTATTGGAAGAATTTAGAACAAGTATGTATTCAAGTTTTCTTCAAGGAAAGGATGAAGATTTTGATTACAAGTAAGTAGTAAATCTTTAAAAACCTTCATTTGTGTCTGCATTGCGGAAAACAAGAATTAAGCATTCAGTACATAATAAAATGCATACAACAAATATTTTGAATGTTGCTTTCGGTTCCAACTAACTTAACAATATTTTTCTTACAAATTTAGGTAGTTGCCATCTAAAAATATAAAGTATAACTTATTCTTAATTTTTTTATTTGTACTGACAAAGCAGAAGTCATTGTCATACTTATGCCTCAATTTTTGAAAATGAATTTGTGACGTTTCAGAGCAGTGGACTACAACTCGGACTATGACGACTTGGAAGCTCAAGGTCAAGATGAAGAGGACAAATACTTTGATGAAGAGAGTTCTCAGAGTGGAAGCTGCCATCGCATGTCGGAGGATGAGGATTCCTTGGAGAGATTCATGACGAAACTGAAGCCGGAACCGACACCAAGCCAACTCGCTGAGGAGATGCAAAACTTGAGTCATCAAGAGAAATGATTTGGTCCGTCTTTTAATTTGTATAAAATGCGATTGGTTTTTACAGAAGTGGCTAGTTTGCTAATTTACATTTGTTGATCACAGAGTTTTGCGCTATTCTTAGTAAGTATTAAGTTAAAAACAACCATCAATGATTGACAACAGAAGTCTCATTGATTAGGCAGTTTCTAGGAGCCTAATAGCCAAACGTAACAAAAGTAGTAAAAACACACAATATTATTTTGATAACTAATTTTTACGATACAAATTTTAGAAAAGTATCAAGCCTCATAAAATATAATTTTTAAAGTGACTTTTTAGAAATTGAACTTGTTAAGTAAAATTTTCTAAAGTTTTTTAAACCAATCTCAGTAACCCCAAGAACTTCATGCAAAATGTTTATATAAGAAGAAGAAGAGACGTTCTTTGAAAAACTTCCTAATCATAACAACACATAGTTTAAATATTTACTAGAGAACGGTTTAAGAAAAGTATTGTAAGGACTAAAATTATAAATAGTGTATATAGATTTTAATAATAAGAAACAGATCTAGATCAGAGTCAAAGTGTCTACTCATTTCTAATCCTTGTTGCAAGTTTTTAGGTAGATAAATCATTATTTATTGTCAAAATATATAAAAAAATATTATTTTTTGACATTTAAATAGAAAATTTTTTGTTTTTTATACATAAAAGAATTGTTTAAACACTCTGTTTTACTGTAGGTGCTTATCCTCCCAACTTCCTCAGGTTTCTGTTCCAAAACCACAAGCAGGAAACCGTTGAAGCCTCTTAATCCTGTCTTCCATGTGGGGCTACTGCAGGCCTACTTGGTAAATAATTAAAACATACCTCAAATGTTACATACAGCATTGTTCTAAAAAATAAAGACCTAATAAAGGAAGCCTAGCTTCTGAAAGATCTAGTCAACCAAAATAAAGTTTAATATTGGCAGATAAGTGTTTTTTAAATTATATTATTATTCTAAAAACCTGTAAAAAACGTTTAATCTCTCTTTTGCCTATGTTAGATTATCGAAAGCCCAGATCATCGTATGTCTAATTTACACACTTTTTCATACTTTGCCAAAAACAGGTCTTTACCTTTGATGTAATGATTAAATAAATATACAGTACCGAACAAGTAAATGTTTAGGCACTTCACGGCATCTAAAAACATTCTTTTTTAAGCCTCTGACAAGTTGGCAACCAAAAATATGGTATCTGAAAATCTGCCCTTGTACTAAACCCGATATTTGCATCATAGTGGCAAAACACTTGCGAACACCCCCAAAATACAAGGCAGCAAACCGAGTGGGGTGTGGGGGGGGCGCATCCTCCCAGCGATCCCGAAGGCGAGTAATTAAATATATAATTGTATATTGAAACATTTTTGAGACAGCTAGCTCATTAGATAAGTTCATAACAGGCTTACAAGTATTGTCTGTTACTAAATAGTTGTAAGTTTCCTATTTAAAGCTATTTAGTATGAGACATTTATCCAAATTATTGCAGTATGTAATAGCATATTTTGTCATACCAGGCCTGTTAGTTTTCATTTTTAGGTGTGAAAGAAGGGGGAAAAAAACTAATATGCATGCTTTCTCTATACTTTAATATCTTTTCACTAAAGTGTTGTTTAATTATACAAAACCTTCTTAATGTAATAAGTGACATATAAATGTAAACAGTAATGAGGTTGTCGCAACTCCCGTCAAACAAGCCCTGATGGCATTGAACCACGGAGGATAACCACTTGAGGTCAGATCCAAATAGAGAGCCCCGACAAGTCCAGACGATAACACTAAACAACCCACAGGTTCAGGAACGAGCAGAGCACTCCATGCCACAAGAGAGGGAACTGTACTAAAACCTATCTGTTCATGGGAAATGTCCCCTTTGGCTACAGCGTTTCCCCATTTCACACCACCAACAAACGCCAAAATTGTTGCCCCATACATTAGCTGTGATGTTGCTAAAAAGGGACTGAATGAGTTCATGATGAAATAAAGAGGTGGAAAAACAAATGGTACAATTCCACCGAATCCATAAAGAATAGCAGGCAGCGGAGCACTTTTTAGTTGTTTAATTTCAACAGTTTTTAGAACTGTGAGAGCTTCATTTACATAGTTCTGATAAGAGTATTTTTTGGACTTAAATGCTGATGTGTGTATGTATCGTGGTATCGGAGCGGAAATTGGCTCTGAACTGTTGCTGAATCTTGACCTTTCATTGCTTGTAAAATGGCTACAAAAAAAGTAAGTAGTTGGATGAGACCTTTGATAGGTATTTAGAACCCTCCTAGTTATCAAATGAAACATTTTAATGATTTTGTACTAAGCCTAATGATTGTGCAATGAATATGCCTATGCTATGCAAAAGTTAACCTCTCGCGAAAATTGCACTAAAACTTACTGAATTTAAGCAATACACAGTAATAAGTCATAACTAAATATATTCACTGAATAATTAGAACTCATTATCCATGATAATGCACAGAACATTACACAATATCGATACCGTATCAACCTTGGAACTTAAGTCCGATGTTCATATTTTTTGAGTTGACATTTCTTTGTAAAACAAAAACCTAAAGTAAACAAAGTGTGAAAGAAGAAGTAGTTATCGGTCTTCTGCTAAATTGTGCCTTTTCGATTAAGGAGACTTTCACTTTGAAAACAGTCCTACAGTCTGAAAACTAGCAATGCAAATCCACGACCACTGTCTTTTTAACGCACCGTCAAACGCGGGTCTTATTAAAATACCTCGCTCTTTTTTTACTATAAGTCAATAAGTCATTTATTAAGCAAAATTAACAATACAATATTGCATTAGTCAAGTCAAGATAATACATTTTTTTTCATACTTCAAACTTCCTTATAAAGTAAACATTACACATTGAAAAAAATTGTGCTAAAAGCTTACTCTAAGAGACTCGCCAGTAAACTCACGGACACTGGAGTAGGCACCCTGAACCAATAGACACTTCAGACGGGACCTGAACATCCAGCTGCCCTGGTCGTGTTTAAAGTTTTGAGGAAGGCTGTTGAAGAGCTGAACTGCATTGTAAACAAAATGGTTTTTGAAAAAAGTGGAAGAGTGTTTGGGGATCGAGAGATTGGCGGAATTTCTTAGTGGATATCTTTTATTGTTGGGCCTGTCAAAACTATTAAGATGCATCTGTGCAAAGGAAAGTGTTTCGAGAATATAAATGGATGGAAAAGTCAGAATTTGGTGTGATTTGAAACAATCTTCGCAAGATTGACGTCTTGGAAGAGAAAAAATGATGCGGACAGCCCTTCTTTGAAGTCTAAATAGAAACTGGGTTCTCTGATTCTCACCCCCCCACACCGGCACTGCGTACGCAAGGTAAGGATAAATGAGGCCGTAATAAGCTGATAGGAGCACTTCCGTATCGACTGTATGTCTCAACTGTCTTAGCATAAAAATGCCAGTGGAAATCTTTTTAGAAACATACTCGAAATGTAGGCGGAAGTTTAGATTTTCATCAATGACTACACCAAGAAATTTGGCGTCATGTGAGGCACTAATGATGTCTTCCCCCAGGAGGATCTCAGAAATCCCTTCCTTGGCCTGGTAAGACCTCTTCGAGATCGAGAAGTTTAGAAGTTGGGTCTTCCCAGTGTTCATGTGGAGGTGGTTGTCATGACACCATTGGAGAAGAGTGTTAAATTCTGAGAAACAGTTTTGCTGCAGGATATCTTTATTGGAATTTGATAATACCAGGGACGTGTCGTCAGCAAAAAGACAGGGGTTGGCCTCTTTCAAACAAGATGGAAGATCATTGATAAAAAGGAGAAAGAGTATTGGCCCCAATATAGACCCCTGGAGGACTCCATTCTCGATAAGAGCCTCTGAATTTTTAAAATAAAATAAAATAATGTATATAGTGTATATAATTTTAATCTCTGACGCAATCTATCCGACAATGTCGGTCAAAGATACAGCACCCAAGTATTCAAGTAAGTATAAGTATTCAAGAAGATACATGGTTTCTTAGGAGACCCCCGGGACCAACCGCAGGCAACACAACAAACTGCCTTCTCATGTGAAGGTATGATGTGAACTAGTTTAAAGCGACTTTGGTATTTTTTACTGGTATTTTTACTAACGTAACCTAGAATTTGTGGGATCACAAAACGCCTTTAGGAAAAGCGGTTCAAACCTTTGAGCCTGTGCCGGGAATCGAACCCCTCGACCTTGCGCTTTACAAGCCGTGACTATACCCACTGAGCCAAGGACGCAGGCAAGTTGAGGGGGTACATGATCGTGAGGTTCTTTCTAATTATTGACTAGGGAAGTCTGGAAGGTATGGAATAATCTTAAGATAAAAAGAGAGCCAGGAGTCTTCTTAAGGTTAACAAACGATATTAACCCTTAATGGTTAACAAATGAACTTGCGAACTGTCGCACTGACTTGTCACCGATTAAACTAACCTTTAGGACTGGTAGGAAAGTTAATACTCAGTATACAAAGAGCCTGATGCATATTTTATTTTACATTCCAACGGCAAAAACCATAAAATAATAATTTTACACATAATACATTGCTTTAATAAGTAGTAAAAATGATACACAATCCAACAGTTTATTCGTTTGAAAATTAAATAAATAGTGTTACGAAGTAGTGTGAAGCCATTGATTTTAAATGTATAATTAAAGACAATGGTGAAGCGATCAATAAAATCAATTGCTGTCGATTTTTGGGAGTTCAAGGGAAATCGGCTTGATATGTTGGCAGCGTTGTTTGTTTACAGATTTCAAATTGTTACTTTTTTTCAGTTTGTTTGTGGCAAATCTGGCAAAATAATTGATGTTTTGTTAATTTTTGTGTTTGTGTAGCAATTGAATTTATTTTATGAACTAATTCTGACTTGCTAAATGCAAATAGTTAGTTTATTCTAGCCTTTTTTCGGCTCCTTAAAATCGTTTAATCATTGAGAAAAAATGTTGTAGGCCTAATTTTTTAACTGGTGATCTAATTAAATCCTTGCTCTACCTTAGATTTACAGTCAATGGAGACTTAGGCTAAACAGGAACAACCCTAAGTTGCATTATTTTTCTAGGAATATTGGGCAAGGTCTATGGGCAAACGTAAAGACACAAGTACTGAAGAAGAAGTAATTATAGGTAAGAATGTTTTTATCTAGTTTGGCTGTAGAAAGATGGTTCAACCTTTTGCGCTCTTAACTCTTAGGACGAAGTCGTCCTCTGGCTAACTGAGAAGTGCCAGAGTTTTTTTGGTGTTTGGCACAGTCATGCTTGCTGTTAAATCTAACTCTCATGCATTTCTTACTTTTGCTGTATTGTCTGGGCAGATGGTTCTGTAAGCTTAAATTTATGATTGCAAATATTATTACTTTTCCAAACAGTGCCATTGGCATGAGTAATTAAATTTCTCAATGATGATCTAAGAAACTTGAGTACTAAAAACTTAAGCGGAGCAGAGAGCGATGCTGACCAGTGAGACAGGCGTGGAGAGTGGGAGGAGAACTAGTGCGCGTTCATCTACAAGAGCCAGGAAAACCAGCTAAGACTATTTTTCAGGTCAGGTGAGCGCCAAGGGTTAATTTAGTTTATTTATCGTTTCTCACCAACTTCTTTCTTTCTACGGTTATGTTCAAGTTTTCTTGGTATAAACGTAAAGTAGTAAAAGTGTGCTAACTAAGCCTTATGGAACCTTTTCATCTCTAATCTCTCTTTGGCTGTTGTCTTTCAGTCCCATGTCTCTGCTAGCTTCGTCGCGAGCTCCGGCGTATTGCAAGGCTCCCATCTTGGCCCACTCTTGTTTTCAATCTTCATCAACGACATTAAAGACATTATAAAGGTGCCGTTTCTACTGTTCGCTGATGACATAAAGCTGTACACTGAAGTCAACTCTCACAATGACTGTCAAGTACTACAAGAAGCCCTTGACAACGTCGTCAGATGGTGTGTAGCAAATGAAATGTCAGCTAATCCTGCCAAAACGAAGGTTATATCGTTCAGTAGAAAAAAGAATACATTGGTAGCTGACTATCTCCTCGACGGGAACCGGGTGGAAAGGTGCAACATTATCAAGGACCTGGGCGTTCTGATTGATGCGGATTGATGCTCGTTTGACTTTGGACCGCACATAAGTCATATATGTGCCAGGGCGTCACGCATGCTGGTGCTGATCACTCGTACGTCAAGACATGGGTTGAGCACCAGCGCTTCAATGATCCTGTTCAAGGCATTGGTTCGCCAGCTGCTTGAGTATGCGTCTGTGGTCTGGTCTCCCTACCTCCTCTGCCAAATAAATCACCTCCAATCAGTCCAGAGACGCTTCGTGAGATATCTTGGCTGCCGCGCTGGGTTCAACTTCATGGACGTCCCAGTCGAGGCAATATCTGCTGCTAATGATACCAAAGCTTAGAGTGTAGAAGAAGAGTTGCAGACATTGCATTCCTCTTTAAGCTTCTGAATAACCAGATCTGGAGTCCATATCTGCTGGAGAGGATCAATCTTCACGTTCCCAGCAGAACCAGGCACCAGCGCTTGTTTGAGCTTGACCATGCTGCGACCACCTACCTTCGCTTCTGTCCCATACCACGTCTGATGCGCACCGGGAACAAAATTTGTTCTTCACTTGATTTTTTCACATCCAGTTTGTAGGCTGTTAGGCGAGTGGCAGCGGAGGAATTGGACTGACTTAGCTGCAAAACACAAATCTCTCTGTTATTGTATGTGTAATTTATTGTCGTTTTGCTTTAAATATTTATTTTCATTATTGTTAAGTCATTGCTGTTCAGATCTTTATCGTACTGTTATCTAGTTTTAATTAATTTATTGTTAGTGTATGTGTCATAGTATTCAGTTTCAATTATTAGTAGTTCAACATCGCAAGTCATTTGTTAAACCAATTGCATGTTATTGTTTTGTTTGATTTATTGTCGTATTGCTTCAAATATTTATTTTCATTATTGTTAAGTCATTGCTGTTCAGATCTTTATCACACTGTTATCTAGTTTTAATTAATTTATTGTTAGTTTATGTGTTATAGTATTCAGTTTCAATTATTAGTAGTTCAACATCGCAAGTCATTTGTTAAACCAATTGCATGTTATATCAACTCTATCATCATTCATTATTTATTATGTTAACTAAGTTTAAGCACAAATATCTACTGTGTTAGTTTTCAAACTTGATTTTTGTAAATTGGTGTATTGCCGTTAAACAATAAAATAAAAATAAAAGAAATCTGATGTAGACTGACTACTTGGCTAAACACCATTACATAAGACCATTTTAAACATCTGTGGAGTCCTAAACACAAATATCTTTTGAGCTCTGCTATATCTAAGTATTAACTTTAACTAGCCTAGGCCCTGCCTTCTTGGTCTTGATAGGTAACATTTCAATTTGTTTTAAGAATTTCTATTCTATTTATTAAGGAAATTACAAAGAAAACACCAAGTAAGCACTCAAGTAGGCTTAGTGTTAGTATTTAAAAGTCCTCTACCTTACGGCCCTCTGGTTACAAATAAAATTCTGTACGATATCTTTAAGATAAAATAGTATGTTACTCTGACAGTTTCAATTTTATAGATGGTGATTTACTTCCTGCGTCAATCAAGAAGCACAAGAAACACAAGCATAAGAAACATAAAAAGAAAAAGACTGAAGTTGAATTTGAAAACACATCAGATATATTTACAATGGCAATTTCAACACAAAATGAAGAAGACCTTGATTCTCTGGTGTAAGTTAAAGGTGTTAGGTTAGGGCACCTGTCTAGTTTACTCTCACGAGCTGAGGTATCTGCCGTTAAGGTGACATGCAACTTGTAGTGTGCCTGCTACAGCACCATAGCCGCCGCAGGTGGTGGTGTTTTCCAGATAAACCTGACTATATAACTCCCGATCCTTTCTTGTCTCCGTTTGCTGCCCCACGCCATTACGGCAAAGAAATCACCCAATAGCTATTTTATCCTATATTCTTCATGCTGGTGTGTATAAACTTGAATGTTTAAACTTGAAGCAATAGACTACAGATCCTGTTAAAATGGCTGCAGTTGAAAACCAAATAAAATCAACACTTTTAATAAACGTATATCTAAAGTAAATAAATTACAAACTAAGGAGTTTTAAAGATAAGTCTGGTAAGAACTGTCAGTGTTTAAGCTCTAAAAAGTTTAACTTTGATCCAACAAGAAGATTTATAGTCAGCCAAATTAAATCTGAGACTACTAAGTGAAATAACAAAAGATACATTTAGAACCTTTTTGTGCTGAAACTCTTAACTTATAAATATTTTTGTTCAGCATTGCAACAAGCCAACCGAAATTGAGTTTATCAACTTCATCAACTCCACCTAAAAGTGCCAAAAAGAAGAAGAAAGGTAAAGACAGCGGGACCTCGAGTGAAGAAGAGCGATGGTTGGACGCAATCGAATCTGGGAAGCTTGAGGAGGTGGGTACGGTATATAAGAATAATAAGAATTTTATTCCCTATTAAGAATACATAATAAAAAATTGTACAAACTTGAATAATTCTGGTTATCTTATCAAGTAGCGATGACCAGCACAACTTTAAAAATCAAACCATCTTCAATCTACAGTCGAAGATATGATGAGGAGTAGAAGATTGCTGGTCAAAATCATAACAAGATGTTTTAGATGTGCAACCTAACAATATCATATGATCGGGATACACACTACAAACAGGCAAAAAATCCATTAATCATATTCTTGAGTAGGCTACCTTTTCCCCATTTTTGTTTTAGAGTAAATGAGTTAAGTAGTTTCTAAAAGTAACAGACAATAACCACCAAGTAACTTTTTGATTATAGTTTTAGTTTTAGGCTTTACTTGTGTTAAATGAACATCGTCACCAAAAATACTTTTTACTAGTTATTTCTTATTTCTTTCTGTGGAGAGAAAGGTTGCCAGTTCAGATATTACTATTTTGACCAGAAAAAAAGCTTAGCTTTTTAGTTTTAAGACACTTACAAACATAAGGAGGCTCAGAAAACTGAATGTTTCACACTAACTTAAACCAACAACTCCTAGGTAAGGTAGTCAAGAGGTCAACGACTGTGAAATATTCAGTTTTCTGTGCCTTATTTGGGTTTCTATCTGGAAGTGGGCTTTTAAAAGGTACGTCTGCTTTCCTGTCAAAATCCTAATACCAAAAAATACTAAAATCCTTTTTTTACTTATTAAACGTTCCTATTGAATTATTGTAAATCAGTTCTACATTGTTGATAGTGAAGCCATCAATTTTGTGGAGCTCATGGGTGTTAATTTGTTATAAATCAGTTCACTTTACAAGATGTCTTATATTATAAGTATTCCAACTCTTAACACATAAAACTGTATTTGAAGCAGTGGTAGCTTCTGGGCACGGTTGCCGTGAAAGATCCGGTTTGATATTGTGTAGCAAGATATTCATATTCCATTGATAGGTTGATGATGAGCTGAAGAAGATCAAACCGAAAGACCCGAAGCTGATGACGGCGCGACAGCGAGCGATGTTGGAACGCAAGATGAGTGACAAGGAGCCGAGTTCTAGTGGGGAACAGCTTCTTGCCTTGCCTTCCGGTACGTAGTCTCTTCTAATCATTTCCTGCTGTTTCTTGCACATCAATGATAATTCTGGATGTGAATTTCTGTGAAAACTATCTTTGAAGTTATTTATTTTACTAAAAGACCATGGAGTTTTATAGTTTTAAAACAGTATTTTCTAGCCAATCAAATTATAGTCAGCCACTAAAAACTACTTTTTACTTTGGAATATAGTATTGAATATTTTCAGGATACAGAGAAAAAATAATGACGCCTGAAATGGCTCTTAAGGCTCAGTTGAAGTCTCAGAAAAGAAAACAACAAGCGGATGAAAAAAGAGAGAAAGATAAGGTACAATACATTTTTGTTTTCAAATAGTGAAAAATGCTATTTAACCAGCTTGCTTATTTATGTCTACTTCAGCACAAATATTAGTTACTTTTGGCTTTTTAATCATATTATTAAGATTGTTGTAAGAGAAACTGATGTAAGAGGCCAGTTAAATTTCAAGATTGGTAGAAGAAACACAGAAGGTAATGAAATTAGATGGCTGGGTCATGTCAAAAGAATGAAGGATACACATCAACCAAGTGGAGAAGAATAAAGAAGGATGTGACGAAGAGGAAGGCCAAGGAGAAGATGAGTGTAGGAAGTGAAGAGGATGTTCACAGGAAGGAGTAGAGTAGAGGATCATGATCTGTGGAATGGTCGACTGCAATGGCAAAGTCCTAGTTATAGTCCTTGACCTACAAGAATAGGAACGGGACTTCAATATGTATGTGTATTCAATTTTTGAATTTTGTTCTAATATTTATTCCTATTTTTGTTCAACAGAAAAAAACAATGGAAAGACTATTGCGAAAACAGGAGAGTAAAACGAGTAAAGCGGCCGGTGCCAAATCAAAGGCTTCAAAGCGATTGACTCCCTCCGTCACTCTCACCAACTCCCTGGACAGCATCACCATCTCTCTCCCCCCGGGCATGGACTTCCCTCTGGCTGCTGCTAGGTAACTGAGGATACTCTACTCTACCTGACTCGTGTTAATTGAAAAATGTGTAATAACACTCAAAGAGAGACTTTTTAGCATTTTATAGATTCGCTCAAGCAGTTACCTTTCAACTATTAAAAAAGATTGCAAGTGACAAGTTAAATTAAAAAGCTTAAGTTTAATTTGTCGCAGGTTTATCATGTTTAAGTCGTAACTTCAGTGTAATAATAAGTATGCATGAATTGCCTTAAAAGGGTGTCTGCTCAACCAAGAAGGTCCCTAAACTTTTGGGAGTTTTAGAGAAATTGCATTTCCTGGCAGGTTGGGCAAGAAAGCAATAATTTCGGAACGGGGCATTCTTTTTTTAATTAACCAGAAACCAAACTTAAAGCTCACTGGCAATTTTAATTGTCCACAAACTTGCCAATGATCGTAAGCGCCAATTAGCAAATATTCACAGTCGTATTAATGTTTGCAAACACGCTTATCAATGATAACAGACAACAAATTATGGTTACCTTAAAATACCTTCTATTAATATAAAAATATTTACTTCCATTGTTGTATAGCTCGTAGGCGAGTGAAACCGTTTGTGCAAATCATACTTTGTTGGACAGATTGACTCATTGTGAATCCAAAAGTATGCTTGATATTTCGTTTTGCCATTTTTACGATCTGAAAACATCTTGACTTGCAAAATTCCCGCCGGTATCATAAAAGCCCTATTGACTTACAAAAAATAATTTTAGCATACATTTTGCTAAAGGGGTTTCTAAAACCTTTGTTCAGTCAAACACATTCCAACTTTGTTTTTATCTTTAAACATTTGCGTGTAATCCAGCATTTTGCAAACTTTGACAGGTTTATGAGTAAGTGCTTCCGTTCCTCTGAAGAACACTTGTAGTGGAATGACATGCAATATCGTAGAAAACCTTGTGCCTTAGTTTGACAATAGCTCCAATCTCTAATGTAAATATGCCAAATTATATGTGAAAATAAGAATGCTCTTTAATATGAATATAATATAACGTGTCCAGAAATAGTATGCGTTTTAGAACTTTTTAAAGGAACTTAATTTTAGAACTAGGATTTTTGAACAGAACTTTATTTAAAAACAGCTCTTGTAGCAACTATAGTCAAAGTATTTTTATTTTTTAGACTTAATCCAAATTGCCCTGTCCTGAAAAATGTTGAAATTTGCTGTCACAGGGTTGAAGAGCCCCCGCCCTTGAAGTTGTGCGGGGCCCCGGGCTGCTCCAACATCAAGAAGTACTCTTGCTCCAAGACGGGGGTGGCTCTGTGCAGTTTGCAGTGTTACCGCAGAAACATCGGCAGAACAATTTGATGTTCGGTATTGTCAGGTCCAGAATTACTGTTTTCAGCAGACTAGGCACTTAAAAATTCCCACCCCTACCTTAGGCCCACCACGCCTATCAAACTTAATATTTTCAAACAGTTTTTCCAATAGTTCTTGATCTTGTAAATTAATACGCCTAACAAGATTAGTATTCAGAATATAAAACACAAAAATCAGGTTTTGTTTACATAATTATTTATACGTCAAAATATTTACTTTAGAGACTTTTTCTAGCTTTATAAGATGCAAAGCTCTTACCATATTTCCAAAACTAGTAGTCTTTGTCATGTCTGCCTCAATTGTCAAAACTGCCGCTGCAGAAAACCTCTCTGCTTTCGTTAGGATTTTGAATAAACGACAACTAATACATTTGTCTAGTTTTATTCTTATAGGAAATAATGACATGTAACCTTAATATTGATATATGCATTTTTCTTTTTTTCCCTCCCTCTTAAACAGTCGCCCCTGAAAATTTGCTGTTTTCGGTCAGTGCCTAATCGGTCTAATCCAGGCCTGGGTATTGTCTATATGTTATTGATTTCTCAGGATAAAACTACTTGTAGAGGAAAGTTTTAAGAAAATTAATAATACAGTAAACCGTTTGGTTTATTTTCCCACAAGATCTAAAAGAAACCAACTTAATTCTGACTAGTACAAATGGTAGATTGAAGTTGTTTGTAGTAAAATAAATATTACTGTGACACAATAATCTTATCAAGAAAAAGAAACAATGAGCACCGAAGTTTTGATGAATAATTTTGCTTTCTTGGAAAGATTAAAACGAAGTTTTCCCACAAATCATCGTAACTATTCCATCATTTGTGTTGCTTGCAAGGTTGATTCTGAAAAGATAAACTGACAGTTTCAAGTACTTGTAACAAAGAAATATTTTCCAAGGACAAGAGTTACTGAAAAATAAAGATGTCAAGGGGTTTCAGGAAGTTAAAGATTACTCAAACACAACAATTTTATTGAAAATAGACTTACTCTATTTTAAAACCGTTTTGTTTTTAACTAATGCTACTAATAAGTATACAATTGTATAATTTCAGGCTTCATAAAAGCGTTTTAAAATAATTTCAAAAAAGAATTTTTTTGAGACATTAAAAATATACAAACCAACATTTATAAAGATTCTGTTGGTTTACATAAGTACACAATTAATGATATATTTATATAGTATTGCACAATTAGTTATTTTTTCATATTCAACACCGCCACTTCGTTTCTTAGAGTAAACATAAAAAGAGGAGTCCCTTTCATCAAGAATATATAATGATAATTCCCAACCAACTCCAGGTTTTACAGAACATGAATGAGTCTTCACTATAAAGTCTTTAAGTCATAAGAAATACTGTGAACTATAAATATATACTACTTATAAATGCAGGGTGCAAAATATACATTAAAATAAGTTATAAACAACACATATTACAAAAAGTAGTTTATAAAATCTACCTATATTTCAAGGGCATAAAGTCCATCACCAAAAGTTTTTTTTCAAGTTTAACCGACTAAACTTTTTTCCTGTTCTCGTCTTTCTCGATGTAGCGGAAGAGGAGAGTTTCAGCCTTAGGGTCCACCTCGGAGAGAACTCTGAAGCTTTCGTCATCAACAAAGCAAATTTCATGTCCATCCTGGAAAAAAGTGAAAAGTTTTGTCCAGTAAACTTCTTCTGAGAGATTCCATAGATTGATAATTGTGTTCCTAGGTTTCCTTAGTTGAAAGAAACTCACACCATTGGCAATGTTTTGTTTGTATTGAAATTAATAAATTTAAAGACATATTCAGAAAAAAATAAACAAACTCTTGGTAGTAAAATACTTTTGTAACTAAACATAGTTTCAGTTGAAAATTTACTGGCGCTGACTTCTGATTCAAAACTTAAGTTAAATCACTTAAAATTAATGGGGACCTCTCAACAAAAATAATACCCAGAAAATCTAATGGGCATCGCCTAAAAACAAAATCTTTTTAGAGGAGGGGATTTGAGGGAATTTTCAGCAGTTGATTTTCAAAGTTGATACAAAGGGTCAAGTTGATGAAAGGGGTTTCAATGATCAGACTTTTTTGTAATTTTAGGAATGACCCTTCTTTTTATGGAGTAAGGCATAATATAAGTTTCATTGTTTGAAATTGCCTTTAATTAATGCAAAATTTTATTAATGATAACTTGATATACCTTTACTACAAATTAAAAAACTGTCAAGCAATTCCATGACACATTGTTTTAAAGAAAAAAAACACACACATAGAATGAAAATGTGGTATTTTGAGAGTAAGTGTTTAATTATTTATTTGGTCAAATCAAGAAAAACCATATTTTTACTGAATTAATATATCAGTTTAGGACCTTTTTAAGATCTAAAAATACCTGGGATCTACAGGCTAATAAGGTTTTTGTAGTACTTATTATTATTCTTTCAGAACGGTTTTTAATCTTGCCCGAAAGTGATGCTGGTGTTGTGTTTTCCCTACAACTCACCGGGTCGGCCAGGATGATGACAGTGACAGTGGCTTTGCCAGGAGTGTCGAGTGTGATGAGAGGAGTCAAGATCTTGTGTCCAGTCTCCTGGATTCTCTTGTCAATGTCTGGCTGCTCGGCGTGAGGCACTGAGAACGCAATGCGTCCGTACGCGGTGGCGTGCTCTATCGGTTCTCCTACAAGAGAAATATATATTGCCATTTTTATATTGTGTATTCATGACAAAAATTGGTTAAGCTGCCCAAGAGAAAGTCAACACTGACTGGGAAGTCATTTTAAAGTCCTTAGTTGTTGTAAAATAAGGTAAATTTGACTTGAACTTTTTGTTTGTCAGGCATAAAGATAAACCATTATCCACATCACATTTTATACTCCAAAACTTGAAATGGTTTCAAAAACAAAATTATGGAAAGGAAAACAGTGCAGTTAAACTTTTGTTTTGTGAGAAAGTTGTGCAATTTAATATTTTGTGTTATACGATTAAAGAAAATCTACTTGTTTAGTGTTGACTAAGTTTGAGGTTGTATTGAATTGCTGGTTCTAAAGCTTGAATATTATAAAATCCCAATGAGAAGCTATTTCCTGATGTTCTTTTTAACTTGAGTATTAATGATGAAAAGTGAAAGACAACTTGTTTGTCTGACAAACTTACCAATGTCTTGCAACTCCAGCTTGGCCTGAGGTTCAGAGAATCCGACGACAGCCTTCTCTTTGTCCTGGGAGAAGATTTTGAGTCCGAGGATTTGGTTCCAGTAGGCGAGAGAGCGAGCGAGGTTGGAACAAGAGAGGCTCACTTTCTCCACAGGGTCTGCAATCATACAAAAATTCATGCAATGACGTTACGTCCCATTCCCACATTACAGATGAGACTAAGACAAGGCACGGTTTTCTATTTTAGCAGTTACTACGTCGCTCAGTCTTCTTTCGCTTTATAACCACTTCAGAGATGGCTTTGAGAGCCTTAAAATTCCTACTATTATTGCCCTCTACATTAGAGAAGTTGTCTGTTATGTAGATAAAGAAACAGCACTAAACAAGGCAAGGGCATGGGGCAAGAAACAAACTGCAACACCATCGAATCACGCTTTATGAGTGAAAACCATTGTACATTGGCGGAAAGCTCCACAACCTCTTCCAGAAGAAGTGGGAAGCTTCAATGAAGCAAACCTCAAGAAACCACTAACCGACAGTCAGTGTAGCTGCCCTTTCTATAATGTGGATGAATACTTTCATCGTGAAGAACATTTTTATAACTTATAATATACACTAGTGGAAAAGATTAGCATCATTGGTAAAGTGTTAAACCATTCATAAACAAAGAGTAGTACCATCCATTTTCTCATCGTATAACTATATTGCAAATCATCTTGTTGCTGTTTAGTTGAATCAAATATTTACTTGCATATAGCTCAAAAACTTCCAATTTTAAAATAAAAGATGGATGATTAAAATTATCAGAAAAAAGTCAAAAACAGAATGATGCATAAACTTTGTATAGGAATGTATTAACAACACCATTACAGGTTTTGACATTTTGTAAATAAAGGTGTATAACTATGTTAAATTTACTGCAAAGAGAGTTGAGGAGTGTCCAGACAAGTTTTTATTTTTTATTAGCAGATCTACAAACTAAGCCTACAGAACCTGCTTGGGCAAATGTTTCTAGCTCTGCAAGCCCATCAATGGGTTACCAAATACCATGTCCCACCCAACCTCAGCCGGCTCACAGAACACCCATTCTACACCTTTGGAGAATTCTAAGAAGAGGTTGCTGGACTAGAGTCTAGTGAAGAAGGCCAATTGACGGCATCCGTGCTGGAATCATCCAATCCCCGATGAAGACAACAAGTAACCTAAACCTTAGATAGCCTACTCCCTTTCCCAAGCTGGTTCTCTAGGCTTAGTTTGAAGATCTTTTAGTTTCTCTTTGGTATGTTTTTTTTTCTTTAACTTTTAAAACTTCACTGTTGTCAACACTTATTTCCATATTTTTTGTTGAGCAAGCCTAGTTTGCTTTTACTACTCTTTTAAATGCTCTCTTTAGGGCTGAAATGTGTCACTAAGTGTTTCTACCGTACCCAGGTGAGCCTGCTCTCCTTTCTATTATTTTTGGTGGTATATCTAGGCCTAGTGCTCTATTTCCTAAATCTCACCATTGTACAACACCGTGAGCCAACTGTTATCTTTCAGTTTTCTTTCCCTTGTTAATTATTGGTAAGTTTCAGTATTTGTTTTTATCCACACATAGGCTACTACTAGAGTTATGAAAGGTTGTATTGTCGACAATAGAATATAACCTCTAAGATTCGACCGCTTAAACTCGTTAATGAGCCTTATCTCACAACTGATAAGTCTCTCATTCAAAACTTGTAAATCCTATCCTCTTAAAATAGTAGTTGTAATCCCGCTCTACTTTAAATAAAACTAATCTATGCACTTCCACTTTAGATTACACATTTTAGGAACACCGCATTGTTTTAATTCTACTGACTCAATCCGGTTAAAGTTTTCAGAAAAGATTAATTAAATAAAAGTTTTATTGCACAAACCAAGTGTCATGTACTGATTCAAGGTTTCTACAAACTGGTTTTATTACTAAATCATTTTTTTATTACTAAAGAATATAGAGGGTAAGGAGTATTTGAAGGAAAGGTGATGTTTGACACTATTCAACATGTGTGCATTTGTACATTTATGAATAAAGACATTTTGAATTTGGAAATTTCAATAGTTTGGCACAACGGTTTAATCCGCAAATAGGCAGAACTATAGGCAAATAGGAAACTTTTTTTTCTATTTTAAAAGTTTCCTTGTTGGGTTTATTAAAAATCCATTGATAAGACCTTTTTCTAAGAGGATTTTCCTTGACAAATAATGGATTGGGTAGGAAACATAGGAAAGAGGCTTTAGTATCATGTACCTGATCAATAGTCAAAAACCTGTGTTTTGCACAGAAATTTTCCTCATATCTCTCTTATTAATAGATTTTTGAAATTCATTTAACTAACCCCTGAACTGCAAAAATGTACTTTGAAATTATGTGCTACCTCTGTTCAACATATTTTACATTTAAAGTCTATGGGTTTACCTTTGTCGGTGGGCTGAGGTTCATCGATGAGGTAGAACTTGTAGCCGCCCGGAGCCTGAACCACACTGAGTCCGTTCTCTTGTGTGATTGGCCAAGCGGCTGCCTTCGCTCTCTCAATGGCTTCCCGAGAACGGATTGTGATTCCACGGAAGTCGTTCCCTTGCTCGTAACTGTGCACGTTGTAGTTGTAAGTCAGTTCCACGACAAAGTGAGTGTCTTCTGGCCCGTAACCAACCATTGTTTTGCTCCACCGGTTGTCGTACGGCCTGCCACAACAATAAGTTGCACTAAATATTTGTATTTAAAGGTAACTTTTGTAATTTTATGATTAGACAATTATAACAACCCTAACTAATATTATACCAGTGAAATTGTTCCTTATAGACAGTTGAAACCTTCTCAAGTTTGATCCTTCCCTGTCATTGGTTATAGTAAAGACATTACTTAACATGCTACTTAATTTAACAAATCAAACTTACCCATTACAAGCAGCATCACAACCTTCTTGGAATTCTTCATGCCTCAAGGGCTGAAACAAAGTGGTGCTGTAAGATTATGTTTTACAATGTTTACTGACTTAATTGGATTAACTTTTTCAATATCCTTATTTTAGTTTTATGGTGTATTTTCACTGTGTACATATCATATATTGTCAATCGTCAGAATCTGAGGCCATGGAAAGAATAAAACGTTCCCCTAGTAAGTTATAATCAGTATTGGGTAGTAGCATAGGCACATGCTACTTTTTCGTAGTTTAGTAAGTAGCGCCACCATTTCTTTTAATTCTTAGTTATAACGTCAGGGTAGTAATAACCCATTCATTATCCAGCGTGAACCAAGCTAATTGCTACGTTCAGTAATAGTCAAAAGTAAAACATAAGGGCCTCAGCTCAAGTGATATAAAACTTGATACGGCATGATGCATCAAACCAGAATCACCAGACAACAATCGCGTGTACAGTCATGTGCCATCGCAAAAGTCGGCAAAACAACGCGAGTTTCAAGTTACCAACATGCTCTAGTTCAAACAGCCATTTTAAAATTACTTACAAAATTGGCATTGTTGAGACAAAACCAGACAACTTTCTAACTATAAACTCTGCCTTGCCTATGCCAACTTTTAAATGTGCAGCTCCATTTAAAAAAATAACAATGGCACAGATTGTTGGCCATACCATGTAAAACTAATTTTTAAAGTAAGTGAAATATGTGACTTACCTTCATTCCCAAAACGGAAAGGTAAAATTTTGTAGTCAGCGCTCTATCCGCAACTTTGAAAACAAAGTGAAGGGCTCTTCCATTTTGCACAGCCATTGTTAAATGTTAGAGTATGTTCCGATCAGATCTGAAAATGTAGCCTAAAAGTTTGTAAGTAAGCTTAACAATAACCACATTAAAGCTTGGGCTAATTTACTAAGCACAGTTAACATCTGTTATGTTCTAATCAACCATGAACCAATACTCATTTAATAGGGACTAATAGAAAATAATTAAGTGGCTAACCTTGAATTAGCTTCTATTTCAAGAATGCCACAGCACTCAGCCGCCTTTTGGTGAAGTAAATCAAAGAAGTAGATAGTAATTTACCTATTACAAGATAAGATATCAAGTTGTGGTATTATGTAATGAGATGTTAGTACAGAATTTAGTTTTCAAACTAACTACTGGGATGTAATACACTGCAATACCTACTCATAGGTAATAAAATCAAACCAGCTACTAAAGTTGAAATTACCGTTATATTCATTAAATATAAATCACCTTTAAACACGTCTGGCAAGTATGATGTTCAATAGATCTTCCGCCTTCTTAATTAATTGCTAATCTATCTCTCTGAGCTCACTGAAAACTGTTTTGTTTTCAAAATAATTATTATTGTGTATGATGAAATCACGTGATTGCCACGAACATCAGCTGCTCTTGACATTACTACTTGTCTATAGATAAAACTAATCTTTCTTTTCACCTTGTACTAACTTATGCCTCTAGATTGTAGTTTCTAGCTGGGGGATAATGCGGATATATATTTCGTCACACTTGTAACCTTGGGTGGTTCCTTCGGTGCTCTTCTGTCTTGAAATTTACAAATAATTCCAATTTTGCGCTACATAGTGCTATTTTTGCTCCATTTCATATAAATATTACTGTATAGTGTGAAGGCCACAACATTGATTTTAAATGTATAATTAAAGTTTGTTTGAAACTTTATAATTAAAGTTTCCAAAACACAAGGGTTTGGACCGCTTTCCCTAAAAGCGTTTTGTGATGCCCACAACCCCTAAGTTAAGTAACTCATTAAAAATGCCATTGGCGTAGACAGCAAAAAAAAAGTCAATGGCCACAGTCAACAAGTCGAAGATTTAAAGATCAAATTTCGACCTTTAAAACCTGGATCTAATGATCCACCGCCTCATATTTTGTTTTCTGTTCTGTTTTTATTATCGTTTGTTTTGCTAAATTCCTAACCTATAAGGCTATAATCAAAATATTGAAACCATGTCCAGTGCCCACTGTTTTTCAACCATCAAATTCACCTAGCTTTCAATATTTTTACTATGTTTGTGGATTTATTAAAACAATATATCTTATGCTTTTCTTATTAAGGTTTGGCTGTTACAATAAATAAATCTAGAACTGTTTCCTAAACTAGTCACTAGTTAGGACACTGTCCTTATCATTAGATAAGCTCAAATGCCTGTTTGGTTTACTCACAAGTACACTTGTTTTAATAGTTCTACAATGTTGTTGACCTGGACTGTTCGTTTTCCAAGATTTATTTCCAATGGTATGACTAAAGATAGACCTTATCAACAGTTGCCTAAGAATATATTTCTATTTGACTCAAGAGTAGTCGGTGATTGTCAAAGACTGTTTGCAAGAAATTACTGGACAGGACGAAAACATTCTAAGGTCTTTAAGCCAAACGGTGAGCCTTATGTTGAACAGCGCTTTGATGATTTGGGAAGACAAACTTTAAAAGGATTGGAACAGCCTATTAAACATGACTCCAATAAAAATAATCAACATGGAAAGAACCAAAGTATATTTCCACCCAATAAGACCATACAATCATTTGATGGAATAGAGTTTGTTTCACTAAAAGATGAAGATCCCATGTTTAGGTGAGTAACATTCTTAACACGAGCTACTGTTTAGTGTGTTATTTTTTCAGTAGACTCACAGTTAATAAGGTAATATTTAGGCAAAAACTAAAATAATGCTCTTAATGACGAAATAATGATTTGATTAGGATGAGAAGAGTCAATTTATATATTCAACTGTGTGTTTATGTTCGCTAACATGTGTCTCTAGCCTATTAGATTGGCGGGGCTTTGTCTACATTCAATCCTCAGGACTCACATGGACCCGTTACCTCTTATTGTGTGAATTACGCACAAACTCAGTCTCATTATACCATACTGTTTCAGTCAATAGCTTGTCTGACTATCTGGTTCTATTGTTGATTACCTCGCACATGTTTGGGTAGTCAGTTATGTTTGATTTACAAGGGTTTGCACGAACAACAGGCAGACAAAAGAATTTTTAATCTCTTCTAAGGTTTAATTTTATAGAATTTTCAAATTTTAATAATAATATTTTAATAGTTTTAAGTTCTATAAATAGTTTCATTATAAAGTAGTACATAATGTGGCCCCACGTCAGTACAGCCACAAAAAATCCTGGGTTTTCCGTATCTGAGGTGGTTTTGGTTTCTAACGGTTTTGTTATACAAGATATTTATTGTACTGCAAGTTATTCATAAGCTTGATCCAAGTTCCATCATCTTAGAATTAACAACAACTGGTCCTGTGTGTTTGTTTATTTCAATGTTTTCTGCCACTTTCATGCAGATTTTCAATGATGTGTTTAATGGAACCTTACAAGTCCAAATACAGTGCTTGAACAGATTCGATTAAAACATCAAAGAGGTACCAGACTCTCAAATCTAATAAGAAAATATCAACTGAAAATGTTTCAATAATTGGCTTTATTTATTGAGTTTTAATTACTTATTTATACTGATAAATAATATTTATACTGACTGCGTTCTACACACTGGAAGAATTTCTGCACAGGGACTCCGAAGACCTATTGTAATTTTAAATTACTCTGTACAATTTGACGACAGTACATTTCTTGAAGAAATTGTAATAAATATATTTTGACATCTGAGTATTAGTTTACTAGGTAACAGTTAAGAAAACCCTTAACTAACAGCTTTTGTTTTACAGCAAATCAGTGACCAAAGCAAGAAATCGTAAACAGAGGAAAAAAAATAGTTTGATAATGTTGGAAGGCAGGAGATTAAATCAAGATGCTTTGAATGCAAATCTTGTTCCCAAAAAAATATTCTTCAATGATAAATCTTTCTTGACAGAGCTCGATTTTCCTGAAGATATGAAAGTTCCATTGTTTAAGATTTCCTACAAAGTAATAAAACTTTGGTCTCAGCTTGAAACACCCCCAGGAATAATTGGTAAGTCTTGTGTTTTAAATTAAAGTTCTGTACTTATTTTATTTCAGGTGTGTTGTGATAATTTTCCTAATCTCATGCTAACCTAAAGTTGTACTGTAAAGCATCTTTACTAACTTATTTCCTTGAAACCATTGACGGAACTGTTGTACAGGGTTCTACGAGATGCCCAAGACAAGTGATATCAAGTTGAAAGAGACATTGCCGTTGCGTGTGGTGTGTGACAATGTGCGCGACCCTGGCAACCTGGGCTCCATCCTGCGTGTGGCGGCAGGTGTAGGCTGTGCACAACTCATCCTCATGAAAGGTTGTAGTTACAGGTTTATAGATTAGTACTGTTTAAATAAATTGCACAAAATTTGATTCCCGGATGGAAATTAAAAGAGTAAGATTGTCTCAAAAAAGTAAGCAACACAGATGTGTGTTATAGCTAAATCACTATTTGAGATGCCGACCACTCTCATGAGGGTATTTTAAGGCAAATATGTGGAGAAGGATGAGTGTGATGAGTGGAAGTAATGAGTTATGAAGTGTAGTCTTGTTACAAACTAAAGCCGACACATCCTTAGAATAGGTCATTAATTAATAGCCCAATGACCAATGGAAATACAAGGACCAACGGCTTAACGTGACTTCCGAACCATGCAGGTGATGGTCTGATATGTCTAAACGATGGTGGGAGTTGATGCGGATATCATCAGATGATCACTGAGACTAACTGAGCCGCTTAAGACCTATATCATCCTCAAAACCTGACCTCCATGAAGCTGGATTACAGGACCACGCCACGTCTTTGCTCTTGCAGAAAGATGAAGCTCGATAGTCAAGAGAGAAAAAGGAACCTTTCAAAACCAGCCGACTCAAGAAAGACGGGCAGCCACCTCTAGGTTGCCGGCAGCTCTGTTTATACCTGTTAGATTCTAAAATTGATATTAATGTACATTTTTTTAAAGGGAGGCATTTGTATCAAAAATTCTGGAATAAATATATATTTACTTTCTTACTTACTATATTTACTTACTAAATTGGAAAATGGTAGATAGCCGAATCATGTTTGTTTGTAGTAACAATAAAGTGTTTGTTCTCGAACAGGATGCACAGACCCGTGGGACTCAAAAGTGCTCAGAGCCGCCTCCGGAGCTCATTTTCATCTTCCGATCAAGCAGGAAGTTTCGTGGAGCGAGCAAGCCAACTTTGTTGCACCGGGAGACTCAGTGTTCGTGGCCGACAGCCAAGTGAACAGAGTCGTAAGGCCAGGACTGACTTTATCACAGAGTCTGTACCACAACGTAGACTTCACCAGCTGCGCTTCTATCACGCTGATCATCGGTGGTGAGACGGAGGGGGTGAGTGATGACGCGTTGGCGTTGACAGCGCAGCGAGGTGGGCTCAGACTCCACATCCCACTCTCCAACGCGGTAGAGAGCCTCAACAGTGGCTGTGCGCTCAGCGTGCTGCTCTTCGAAATCAAGAGACAGTTTTTACTCAGTGAGAGAAATAACAACCAAGAGGAGTTAGTAGTTTGTCAGTAAATACGCTGGCCAACGGGTCAGTTACAATGAGCTACTTAATAGTTGCTACTAACCATATGTGTGAAGTTGTTGGCCAGTCAACATTGAATCAGCTGATTTTTGAATAGTTAACAATATTGTGACATGCTGCAAACTTCGCACATGGCTATTAGCAGCTTCTATGTATGTGACTCCTCCATTAGGAGTTATTTTGTAAATAAGGAAATAGTGTATAGTTTTTGCGTAAAAGATGAATAAAGTTGTTTATGAAAAATGTCAAACAGTTAGTTTCTCCTCAATTGTTAATTAATGAATCTTCCTTCTCTAATTCACAAGAATTTAGTACTTTGTTAGGTTTTTATCTTTGTAGCAAACAAATTTCTTTCTTTTAGCTGTTCTCCAAATTATTATAGTTTTCAATGTTAAAGTGGTCAAATTCAATCACTAACTTGGTGTGGTAACTGTTTTCCGTTGTGTAGGCATGGCATCAATTGCTAAAGGACTTTTATTTGAGCACAAAGTTATTTTATGTATCTGTTTATTTATTTTGTTGGTTTAATTATAATACTAGTAATAATTTATTGTCGATATACAATATTCATTGTGTGACTGACAAGAGAAAAAAACAATAAAAAAGTAGTAAGGTAAGTAAATTTACCATAAAGTCTCAACAAAAATGTTTGCCTTCTTAGTTTGTTAGTACTACAGTATAAAAATAAGCCATTTGTAAAATTTACTTTTTAAATTATTTATTATATTATATTATTTATTTATTAGCAAACACAAATTGCAGTTTTGTCATCAAACAAAAATTTAAATACAAACTGTCTACCACGAGTAAGACTCAAATAGAACTAATGCTTTTTAACGCTATACAAAGTTTAAATTATAAATGCTCAGTACACTAAATAATTCACTGTAGTGATATTAATGTTCATACAATAGAAATAATTTAAGAATAATGCAAGTTCTGGCTATTTTTTGCCAATAGCTTTAAAAAAAACACCAATTCTCATTTTTGAAAGCCAGTAAACTTGATGCATAGTTCGAGGAAGCACTGTGCCAACTCACAGCTTGGTTGTTAACTGTAACTAACCGAGCAAGCGGTAAGAAGCAAGGAAGCCGAGAACTGAGATCACGTTATGAACGAAGTTGCTGATTTATGTGAGAGTCAGATGGCGCGAGCTTTCTTACTTGTTCAACAAACTCATTACATGTGCTGCTTTTTCCTCTTCTCATTAAACCTCTCGTTACAACAACTTATTGAGCATTTTGAGCATTAATACTATTAAAAGTCCTGTGTACAAAATGTTGATGATGTGTGAATTAGTTAAATAAATCTAAAACGTATTGAGTATAAAGAATATGTTTGCCACTTTGGTTTATTTCTCGTTGAGTAGATGGGTATTGTGATGCTCTTACATGTTTAGGAATTCTACATGGAATGAAAATCATCTACAAGAAGGGAGTTTCACTGGTAATTTTATATGTTTGGAGAGTGAAGGACTCTCTTTTCGGAACGAGGTAACTCATAGGAGCACACCCCATGGTGGGAGGCTTAATTTCCTCAAAGGCTTGAGTTTAGAAGATGAAGTTTTTCTTACTTCGGGTCGGCGTTGTACAATGGGCTTCCCGTATTAGGTATTTTTAATTTAAGTTAGTCCTTATTATTAGAAAATAACATATTATAGTTAGTTTAAATTGTAAATTAAGGGATTCATTTTATGTTGACGTGAGTTTCTGAAAAACATTGTTCAGTGAGAAATGCTTGAATTACCGTAAATGCATTTTATTTATTTATTTACTGTATTTGATTTTTTAATATTTGGAAGAAATTAATGGATTTAAATCAACTATTTAAACGACAAAACTCTTTTAATTGGATTTTGAAGAACATCACGCTTACAAATTGCAAGGTGGGTGGAGCCCAACATGGTCGTGTTATAAACAGAATTTAAAATAAATAAATTGGTTTGAAAAAATATACTATTTATTTTTTAGTTGATGGAAAACGCAAACAATTTAACACAACTTTTTTAATAGCTGGTTAAGTTGTTAAAAACCATATAATAAAAAAGTGTTATTAGATGGTTTGTGTTTTCCATAAACTAAAAAGTTGTAAATCCAATAAGGAGATACTGCTGTTTTTAAATCTTATTTTTTATTTATCATTACACATTTTGATACACAGTATGCAAGTAAAGTCAATTATTGACTCAGAGAGTTACTAACTTGAAGGATATTTAGTGTCAAGTGCACAGTATTTACCTGTACAAAGTAGAGATGCTGGTGCCAGCGTATTTACAAGTTATAGACTGCCAACTTAATTAGGAGATTTGCAAGCAGAGAGCGCTACTTGACAAGTTGCGCCTTGCTCGGTCGAAACTTTGCTCATTTGTAAACGCAAGTAGTCCCTCAACCTCAACCTTACAGCGGTCAGCAAACTTGGACTCTCACTGCAGGAATCTCAGTTTGATGTAAATCAGGGATTCTCAACCTGGGGTACGCGAACCTCTGGGGGTTCGCGAAGGGTCGGTAGGGGGTTCGCGGAGAGAAAATGGGTAATGGCGGACATTAAAAAAAAACATATTTAAAAAGTATGTCTATGTATAATCTGTAAAAGTTTTCATGACTTAGTGTAATAACAGACAGCGCAGCGTGCGTAGCGTAGCAGATTTAAAACAAAATCATGATTTAAAATTGAGACACACTGGTAGCGTATTGGGCGTAGGCGCTGGCGATATACTGGAAGAACAAACTATTTTGGTGGGTATTCAGTGGAACACGCCGCGACAAATAAAGTGCTATTTCTCATCAGATTAGCGAAAAACTATAAAAAATATTACTAGGCCTAGATATATAATGCTTAAATGTTATAGCCTACCTCAAAGTTACAAAGTTAAAAGGTATTTTCGCAAATACTATACGAGCCGCTTTCGGCAGAGCCATCCTCTATACTAATGCGATGAACTTCATGATAACCTAGTAATTTATTATTAGGCTACTTCTGTGTTAATTTATTTAAAGAAAACAACATTTTGACTATTTAGTATTTACTCTTTATATATCTACGAAACTTTAACATTCATCAAACAAATTCAACATCATTTTTAGATCAAAATATATTAGAGAAACTAAAAACTTGTGATAAATTCAAATTATCGAACAACTTATTTAAAACAATTCCTATTTATATATGACCCAACTTTATAACAACCTTCCCAATTTCATGAGAAAAGAAAAAAAGTATAAATAAATTCAAAATTACAAGCCATTGTGTACAGCAATTATGAATATTTTTGAAAACAAACTAAATATTAGTAGTTGATACAAAATTTATATTGTTTAGTCATTTTCATTAGGTTAATTATGTTGTTAATTGTCATTACAAAATTCCTTTGTTCATGGCAATAAAATATTATTTATTATTTCATTTAAATGCTTCATTTCTATGCTGTACTACACTTAGTGTTTGTATCAAAATTTATTTTATTTACAAGGGGTGAATGGATCAAGTTTACAACAGTTATGACCGATAAAAAAGTGTATATCAGGCCACAGAAGATCGTAGTTTCTTTGAACGTCTTTTGAAACAGAAGAATGTTGAATCTTATTTTGGAAACATTAATAAAGATAAAGATAATGCGGTTGAAGCATCATACAAAATTAGCTATTACATCGCCAAATCGGGTAAAAATCACACAATTGGTGAAGATTTGATTTTTCCTTGCATCAAAAATGTTGTGACTTGTATGTTTGGAGAAGAATATGGCAAGAAAATAGATAGTATTCCGGTTTCCAATTCAACCGTATCTCGTCGAATCGGCGATATGTCTGAGGATATTGAGGAAACTGTAGTGAACAGGATAAAAAATATTAAATGCTTCGCCATTCAAGTTGACG
This sequence comes from Matsumurasca onukii, assembly GCA_018831715.1. NCBI lineage: Eukaryota > Metazoa > Arthropoda > Insecta > Hemiptera > Cicadellidae > Matsumurasca > Matsumurasca onukii. The sequence goes on along the minus strand of CM032059.1, from coordinate 31,011,645 downwards.
AAAATACAGATGTTACAAAATGTGCTGTACTTCTTGTTATTGCTAGATATATCTATGAAGGGGACGTAGAAGAAAACCTGATGATATGTTACCCATTACCAGAAACTACCAAAGGCATTGACATTTTTAATGTCATTGATAGTTACCTTATTGAACATGACATGACCTGGGAAAACTGTTATGGGCTATCTACCGACGGAGCCAAATCAATGTCAGGCTGCTTCGTTGGACTTCAAGCTTGTGTAAAAGAGGTGGCACCACATGTATTGTGGACTCACTGCTGTATTCACAGACAAAGTCTTACCTGCAAAGACCTCCCCTGGAATTCAAAACTGTTCTTGACGAATCAGTAAAAATTGTAAACTTTATAAAGTCACAGGCCTTAAACTCGAGACTTTTTAAAGCCCTCTGTGAAGAAATGGATAGCCTTCATGTGAACCTACTTTACCACACTGAGGTCAGGTGGCTTTCTCAAGGCACAGTTCTTCAACGATTGTTTGAGCTAAGGTTCGAGGTTCAGGTGTTTTTTCAAGAAACCCCATTTCCCTTGGCGTCAAGATTTTATGACAGTGATTGGATGCAATGTTTGGCTTATTTAGCAGACATTTTTGATCAGATTAATAAGGTTAACTTAACCCTTCAAACCAGTTCAATTACAATCTTCAAGGTTTCAGAAAAAATACAATCTACCATTAAAAAACTAGACTTTTGGAGTGAATGCGTTGTTAAGAACCAAACGGAAGTATTTGAGACATTAAGCAACTTCCTAAAGGAGAATGAATTGCAATTATCCAACAACACTAAATTGCAAATAAAAGAACATTTGAAAGGATTAAAATCATCTTTTGAGAAGTATTTTCCAAATCTTGGTAAAGGAATCCTTTGGATTCAAGATCCCTTCGATGAAGAAAACTTTCAAACGTCACAACTAAACGCTGCTCATAAAGAAAGTTTAATTGAACTATCGACCGACAGATCATTGAAATTATAGTTCAAACAAAAACCACTCACAAAGTTTTGGTTGGACGTCAACGTGGAGTACAAGGACTTGTCAAACTTAGCATTAAAAGTCCTTTTGCCTTTTACTTCAACTGTTTTGGTAGAAAGAGCCTTTTCTACTTATGCTTTCATAAAAAACAAATACATGAACAAGTTGAATGCTGCACCAGATATGAGAGTTTATTCGGCTTCTTTCAAACCAGACTTTAAAAAGTTATGTGCCTCAAAACAAGCACAAGGTTCCCATTAACAAGTAAAGTGATATTGGTCAAAGGCCAATATAATGACAAAGCGAGTTAAAGATATATTTAATAGACTCTAAACACTAAAAAACTAGCTGTAAAATCGTTAATTACAATTTGTTACATTGCTAATCTCATTTTGTGTAATTTTGTTACTAATTATTGCTAATTATACTGTAAATTGTAACTAGAAATTTATTTTTATTTTTCACCCTATCTTGACCTTTAAGTGTAATATTGTTGGGGGTTCGCATGGAAAATGTGTGTTAATTAAGGGTTCGCAACTTGGTAAAGGTTGAGAACCACTGATGTAAATAAATAATATTCAAATGAAGAAACAAAATATTTGTTATGAAATTGTCACGGTTTTGTTCAGTTAAGACAAAGTGGTCATTTTTTGTTGGTTTACGTTGAAAAAATGTGCACAATGGTAATTACGTTTACAATGCATGCGCTCGGGCTCTTTCCGCTACAGGAAATCCAACATGGGAAAATTTGCAAACGATCTTTTAAGTAGAATAACCTACTAAAATGGGAAAAGTGTTTCAATAGAAGCATAGAGCCATTAATTCTGCTGCATATAAAAGCAAAAATGTAAAATTTCCTTGCTAAACAAAATATTAATTATTTTCATTTGAGTTCTATGTTCTTATAGAAAAATCAAGTTTTACTAATATTCTATTGTATAAAACTCAACTGTAGCGCTCACAGACTCAACAATTAATAATTATTTTTTGATGAACGTACAAGTTTCAGAATTCATATGCAGCAGCTTCTATTGAAACATATTTTTGATTTAAGTACGATACCTAACCGGTTAAAAACAGTGTTTGCAGATTTTTGCTCCGTGTTATAAATGGGCCGCTCTATCTGGCAGCTTCTTAAATATTCTAATGGCACAAAAAAACGTTATTTTATATTTTTATCCTGTTTAAAAACATAAACTTGTAAATAGTTTTTATTTGATTTTAAACATTGAATCACACAGAGATTAATGTAGATAGTTATTTCAGACGGAATTATGTCAACAAAAACAACCCAAAGAAAATGTTGAAATATTTCAAATATTACCTGAAAAAGTAGTATGTAATTACAACTAACAAATTAATACACAACTTCTCTCATTGTAGTAGGTTCTTATCTGTGGTTAAAACATATTTAAAAAATATATACAGTAGGTATAATCTTAAGATTTTTGCTGTAACTTGCCTTATCTTTACCGAATCAGATGTGAAACATTAGTATTATGTTTAAATGTTACTGATACCGTATTAATATTTTCAGATTAGATAACAGGTTATTCATTAATAAATTCAATGCTATATTTTACTAGATAGAATTGTTACCGAATTTTTGGTTCGCAGGATTTCACAGCCTTCAATGGTGACACGCAACAAACAACACTTTACAACTTTGTTGTAGCAGCGAGAGTTTTGAAGGCGTTTCGTGAATGTGACTTTGCTCCAAGCTAAACGTAATGTTTTTAGCAGTACCACATAAAAGATAACACTTGTCCTGTTCATAATTGTGTTCTTTGTCATACATCTCATAATAAGTTGTCATATTCTGTATATTAAAAAAAATATATTTAACATTTAATTTGAAAAAAATTATTACCATCGTATAATAGTTGAAAAAACCAAAACGTACTTTTAAATTATGTTGATACTCACACAATTAAAACGTTTAAAAAGTGTTTTTGTTTCTTGATTTAGAATTTTATTAAAGTATAGAATCAAACAACACTAAGTACTAATATTTATGATTAATTGTTGAGATTGGATTGCGCTCAGGCTGATACCGACTTAGTAGCGCGTACACCTACAGTAGTTTATTGAACACTTTATGTCTTTGTTGTCGTGATCGGCACCAAATAAAGCTCTCTCTCTGTTCAGTTATTATTTTTCCAATTAAGTTAAAACCTCTCCTCCCCGCCATGCCCGGGACTACCGTCGCTCGGTCAACAAAATGTCAGGAGTTCATTCGATAACAATATCCTGCCCACTTTCCTGCAAAAACCATTCTCTCCGGAAGTTAACAGTTTTGTCTGTGACGAAAACGAATTTGTAATATACTTTTTAACGTTTACAAGTAAAGGTACAGTGTATTATTTCATTTAAATATCTAACGGTTTACTTATTTACGGTATTAATTTTTCAGTCTTTACGACCTATGTTTCTTAGACTAGGATTTAGGTTTAAAATAATTGTTTACAATAATGCAGTGTTAGGTTAGGCCCTTGACAACGGTTGAAGTTTCCTAACTGTCAAAAACGTAATTTAGGGAGCAGTTTTTGTTACAGTATGTAGTATTTTGACATCGATAGGTGTTTTAGTATTTGTTTTTCAAAATTAGCTAAACTGTATATTTCTCTGTGGGCTAAAGTTAGCTGGTCATGCTGCATTTCTACAATTTACGTTGTTAAAAAGAATAATGGTGAATTAAAATACAAAGTCTTTCTATAAGTGTTTTAATAATTTAAATAGGTACCAGCCTTTCAATTTCTAATGTTTAATTTTTGTAATGACTACCAGCCTTTCAATCTCTAATGTTCGGTTTTTGTAATGACTAATTTTCAAAAGTTTTTAATATGATTGTATGCAGCCTAAATTGTACTATTAAAATTAAGCACTGAAAAGGTCTTTTAGTATTTCATTCGCCGTCTGCAGGTAATGTATAACTTGCCATGAAAGTTAAAAATAGTGATGAATAATAATAATTTATACATAATAACACTTAAAGCCAAGCTACGAAGGGGAGGGGGAAAGGTTTGGCAACCCCTTCACTCCATGTATAAAATTTTCACGAATGTATCTCAGTGTATTGGACGAGGGCTTTGGGACCTGTTTGCCGCAAATGGTATATTCTTGCAGTCTTCTTTGCTTTATGTATTCTGTTCCAGTGCACATAACCTAGATGTTGAGTAAAACAGTCACATAACCTACACAACTTGGCATTCTTTCGTGCGTTTATAGTCGTGCTTGTATTTTTGAAGGAAGTACTTCTTATTTGCTCTACTTGAGAAATAAATCAGTTAAATTTCATTACAAATCTTTTGGAAAAACTGTAACCAGCAGTTTCTTAGTATTATGGATTCATTTCAAATAGAACCATAAGCCCATGCGCTACCGGTTTGTGTTGTTAGTTAAAAATAGCAGTTTTGTAGGTACGAAATTATTGAGTAAAATGTTAAAACTGCTATTTTAGTAGGTAAAATATTAAAAAACTTCAGGAGGGCACAGGTCCCCTCTAGGACCGGGGAGTGCAGAGCCCCCCGCCCAATTTTTTGGACCTTTTTCCGTCCCTGCCTGGAGGAGCCCTGGAATGCATATTTTCTGTGCTGAAACGGAATGAAGATATTTCTCTTCCGATGAGAAACTGACTAAGTCGAAGTCCATAATGATAACAGTATAATATGCAAGCCAGAACCCTACTAGGACACAGGCTGAGAGCCTTTTAAGTTTTAACATAGAATAAGCATAACAATACTGTTATTCTGTGCTTTTAATTTTAAATATACAGACTTTTCCGACTTTATCGGACATTTTAAAATGTTTCAGGCTACAGCTGACAGCAGGACAGCTTCGGTTCAATACAAAATATCAATCATCACACAGTGATAACCAGCAGCGGGAGAAAATCCCTGCGGAGGGAATTTGTGGCCGGTGCGTTGGCAGCCATGCTCGGGTCAATACTTCAGTGTAGCCGGCGGTCGTCGTCAGATAGCACCACTGCCGTGCTTCGGGCGTGTGTGTGTGTGTGTTATAATGTGAAACTGGGGTGATAGGCACAGGTGTTTCACTGGATGGATAGTGTAGTGTTGTGGTTTTAGTGCTGTGATTCTCAAACTTGAAGATGGAAGCAGGGTTTCCTCACTGAAGATGGATTTGTGGATTCTGTTGGTCTTCACATCAGTTGCTGGTGAGTACAAACATCTGTTAGTTGGGTTAGCTTTCTGGATGTGGATAGCCCACAGATACGGAACCTCTATCAACGATTGCGCGGTATTTTTGGGGTTTGGTTGTTTTTCATTTTGGAATGTTTCTATCACTGTTAGGCAGTATGAGAAGATTAATAAAAATGGATAAAACCTAGGTCGGATTTTGAAAATATGGGCCCGAGCATGTGACGTACAGAAGGGTTGGGGTTATGGAATTGTTATTGGGGTCTGGGGGTCCTTCCCTGGAAATTTGTGTAAAATGACAAGCTTAAAGAAAATGTACACGTTTGAATATTTTTATGCCCCGTCTAATTGGAAAATAACCTTAAAAATTTCAGTTTTGTTGATGAAAACCACAGACTGATTTGAATATGGCTGTATATCCAATTGTTAGGTTATAGGTGGTAAGCTACTGTCTAGCCTAGGTAATTTATTGACAACCAGCCTTTCTAACTTTGACTGCAAAGGAATTTCATTTTGATATCAAAGGAACAACATACCTAACAAGAAAACGGACTAACTTGTAAACTATGTTGGAATTATTTGTATTATTTGGAATATAGTTTTAAATTTAGACCTAAACCATATCTTGGGCACCATATGGCCCTTCATAGATACACCATCTTCGGCCTCAAATAAAATAACTTTCTGGTATCAAATTTGTATTGTATCGACCATACTATTAAATTTAAAACAATGTAATCCAGTAGCCTATATGGCAACAAGCTATATTTACACCTCTATTTTCCCTCCCTCTATTAAATAACCTATCGACATTTTACCCGCGGAAATGTCCTTAACCGAATAACACCTCTTAATAATTAACAAATATACATTAGTAGATTACGGAAAGTAAGACTATATACACTGGTACATAATGTTATTATTATCTTTACAGTTTCAATCATTATTTATTCCATTCGCTTTCTTTGAGGCTAGTTACGGTCTTTACAACTAAAATATATTTTTATAGGTTAAGTATTAAGTACTTAATAATATATTTTGGTTTTATATTAATTGATACACAAAATATTTTTACTTAACTTTTGGATGCTTCTTTAAGAAATAATAAAAGGAAAATGAAGAAGACCAGTAGATAATTTACATTGTAGAACACCAAGTTATGTTTTACTAAGTATTTTATGAAAACAGCTAACGTATTTTTGCATCTATTCGTCAAAAAGTAGAGCATAATAGAATAATCTGTATTGTCTATACAATAATATTATTGTGTGGCATAGGAGAAAAAAACACCAAACAAATTAACAATAAACACTTAACAATTATGTCGGTTATATCTACAGTATAATCAATGTGTGCGTCTGTATAAGAGTTGAATAAAATACGAACAATGTGGGGAAATTAATTAAAGCACGATTGGAAAAGCAGCCCTGGGAATGAACGAGGCGCCGTGCAATATCTTGATAGGCAAGTACCACTGCACTGCTCTGTACTTGTTTTGCATGTGAACCCCTTTTCTTTTCACGCCATCAAGTCAAAGGGGAAAACTATGTAATGTAATGTTTTTAAAGGTATCGTTATTTTTTGGAGCAACTTTTAGTAAATAGTATATTTTTCTCAAACCACGCCCTGTTATTTTGGGTTTTTTTCTGCGGCCGCAGGTCCAACTCTGGGTACCGCTTATACACACGACGTTATAGGGTAGTTAATTTAGTCGAATGGGAACATTTTTTCTGGAAGGATAAATCTACTGATGCTGCTTTAGATAAACACTAAAACTTTGTGTTTTCGTCATCAAATATCATCAAATAAATAGTGTACTTCTGAACTAAAAACTCGACTTTTCCATAAGAACATAGTACTCGAAATTTAGTAATTAAAATTATATTTTGTAACTAAACTCAATTTTCTTTTTATATTTAGTAGCACTAATAACTCTGTTTCCGGTGAATAACTTTCCATTTTTTAGTTAATTACTTTTCTTAAAACATAGTTTGCAAATTTTCCCATGTTAAATTCCCTATCTCATTTGAACGCCGCTCGGGCTCAAAACGGCCGCCTCTTAACAACGCGTAGTTGTTTAGAGTTTGTTGTTGACGATGATGGAATTTTGAGGTTAAAATATAGGTCTCTAGGTTAATTTTCACCTGAAGAAGGGATCAGATTCCGATCCTGAAACGTTGTGTTCATCTTGTTAACAACAATACAATTTACGAGTAAAAAAAGTCCGCAATAACGGGTAGTTAATAAAAAGGAGGGAACCTACGTTCATGGTTATTTAAATATAACAACACATCTTATCGACTTTTTATCCATTTTATCTGAACACAATTATCTCAGTTATTATACACTCAACTGGAACTTATAGTACTCGTAGTTGGCAAAAAGATAGATACAGCAATGTTATTTGTTCGGGTTTATAAACAATTTTTCTGGTTGAACAATGTTATTGAATAAATATTTTTACAGTATTATTTAAATGTTTTGAGTATTTCTCCCCGAGTGCGTTTAATGTCTACTGACTCCCCACACGCACTAGGCGCCCCAGCTCCCGAGTCGACTTCCCAGAACGGTCGCGCTATAGAGGCCCAGGTACTCCACGCACAGACAGATCACGTCCTTGTCTACGACCCTCCCCCTCCCCACCGCCCCTCCGGACCATTCTTGTAAACCAACAGCTGCTCATGATCCTCGCCTTGATGCAGCACTGTGAAAGCGTCTGCCACGAAACGTCGGTAGACTCATTGACAACAAGCTTAATTTGATACAGGGTGTTATTATGTACTGTTGCATTATGTACTTTGGTTTGAATTTGAAGGGTCCCTTAACTAATGCAATTAATTAATTTTGATGTAGTCTACTGTGGGATCCGCTTTCAAACTCGTTATTAAATGAGAAGCCTCATTCGGCTTGGAAAACAACAAATTAGGGTTCTTATGGGTTATGTACAACAACAACAATTAATATAAAATTTAGTTGGGTCATGGACTGAAGCTGGCGTCTAACTGGCGAATTTTCAGTGCATAATTCCTGCTGTAATTTCCAATAGTTTCAACAGGTTTTTATTTACAGTACAGACAAATTGTTAATACATGACTGGAGAGCGTGTACTGAACAGAACGGCCATTGGGCTCTTTAGTGAAATAATTTGAATGAATGCGAGTAGAATGGAAATACAGTACCGTTTGTTTGAAATTAACTTCAATACCAGAATTAATGGAAAACTTTCGCTTAGTAACAAAACAACTTCCAAAATAATAGTCTAGTTTTTAATGAAACTAAAACAAAACAGCTAGTTTTTGGACCCAGGCGAAAAGCCATTCCAGCACAACCTAACATTGAAACTGTGGAGACGACAAAATATTTAGGAGTGATTATAGATGATAATTTGACGTGGCAAGCACATATAGATGATTTATGTAATAAATTAAGTTCAGCTGCATTTGCTCTCAAACGTATGAAATCTATAGGAGACCACAATGCCATTAAAACAGCATATTATGCTCTTTTTGAATCCAGGATCCGTTATGGCATAGTGGTTTGGGGAGGTTCGGCATATATCAATATAGAACGGCTTTTAATTTTACAGAAAAGATCAGTCAGAATAATAGCAGGTTTAACTTCGAAAGATAGCTGCAGAGAAGTATTTAAGCAGTTAGAATTCTTGACAGTACCAGCTCTTTATGTATTAGAAGTTGTGACGTTTGCATTAAATCAACCAAAATCTGTATACTTAAGGAACGACAACGTACACAGCTACAATACAAGAAATGCTAGCAACTTTCATCTCCCCACCCATAGATTGACACTATTCCAAAAGAAGCCATCTTACATTGGGTGTAAACTGTTTAACGTTCTTCCACAAGAATTGAAAGCAGATGGGTTTACACGAAAGAAATTAAAGAATTGGCTAAAGGATAAACCTCTTTATAAAGTTGAAGAGCTATTTAACTATCTTTGACAACAAATTTATCTATTTTAGACCATTATTTTTTTTACGTGTTTAATTTATTATTTTTGTCATTTTTTATTTTATTATTATTATTTTTTATTTTATTTTTACATTTATTATTTATTTATTGTTATTTATTCTATACTTAAAGTATTTTGAATAAAAAATTGTTCTTCTTCTTCTTAACCAGGTGACGATTGCAATAAGTGTGTGCAAATACAGTCATTGTGCGTGTTTCAATACTGGATGTTAAAACTGTGTTTTTTTGAAAATGTTGTTAATAAAACAGTTATTGTTTATACCAAGTTTCACAAACATAAAAAGTTTTGAATTTTTAATTATTTTCAAAAAATTACAAAATGGTGGATTACGGCTAAACTAAACCGAAATCCAAAAAATGTTACCGGACATTTCGACTTACTTTTGTATGTAGAATCCGGTTCTGCAAAGCGCGCAACATATTTTTGTGACACACTGTATATGTTATGTGAATGCGTTACACGATCGGTTTTGTATTTTTATTGGTTGAACCCTTTTTGGAGGGTTTCGTTTAGAATTTAAGAATCGGTCAGTGGTCATCTATTTAACTTATGACAGCGAAAACCAAACGTGATACAGTACAGTTAAAAGTACGCCCAGTTAAAAATTTATTATTTATAATTTTATACCCTCAACAAATATAAACAATACTGTATCACCAAATTCACTGATGCACCGATCACTACATACATACAGCAGAGTGCTTGGTTTAGAGGTTATGGAACATCGGGCCCAACTTCCGGTCTGTGTCAAATGTAAACAGCCCAAATTGAGCGTTTTGTCGCCCGAATACTCAATTCCTTTCCGTTTCCGGTAGAGTTGGGCTTTGTTTGTTTATCTAGTGGCAACGGAACACCGCCAGCGCCAGTTCCAGCAGTTCACAGCCTGTTGTGTGTGTTGCTCAATTGAGTCAGCTGTACACTTAGTAAGTTAATTAGTTAATTGGTGGCTAATTATGGCGCCGTTTTGTGTGCGGTGGTAATGGTGGCGTCGTTTTATTGCATGAGTATGTACTCTAGCGGGCAGAGACAATGAATATGATCGACAAGCGTGTAGAGCTTTTTTAGAAATTGTTCCTGCCAAGTACCAAGCCTGCCAAAATAGCGTAAATCCCCGGGAATTTATCTTTTCTTCGTCGTTTGTAGAATAGTAATAATCATCAAGATCGAATGTCGTATACATCTCTTTAAGTTTCAAAAAATAACCGATTGGTTGGTTTAATTATAGACTAACGGTAGAGTCTCTAGTCTGTGGTTTAACATTATATTGAAAAGTGAAAATAACCCGCGCAAGCGCTTTATTAGGCCGCATCCGTTGAAAGAAAGCGCGTTGTTTAGCGGACCCGTGGCCGGTCGGTGTCGCGCGCGAATCCAGGGCTCGTCACCCTGATGGTGGGGTTCGATTCCCCACTGTTATACCACTAATTTGAAAGTGCCTTGAAGCTTGTTAGGGGTCGAGGTTGAGTGGTAGAGAGGACTTTGTGGTTCTAACTTCGCTTCGTTAACAAGACAAACCTTACCTGTGTTGTTTGTTACGTGTTTGGTTTCTGGTGTCGTGTGTTCCTTGTGCGGACGAATTTAGGCTTTCACTGAGACGGACCCTTAAGGACAACGAAATCATTTTGAAATTAATAAACATAATATATATTCGGAAACTAGAAGAGTTTCCCGGCACGCAAATAGGAGCGTTTTTTTTCGAAATTAGGTGCGTTTAGGTGTACAACATGGAGTTGAATAACACCAAAACTAGGAAATTTTCCAAGTTTATTCACGAAAAACACATGAAAAATCTGGCTGTATACAAGCACGTGTTAGGTTTCTTTTAACTGATGCCGCCTAGGCCGGTTTCATGCATAGGAGTCAGTGACGCGCGACGTCGCTCGTTCTTATGTCCATTGGTTCAAATGGGCGCATTTATGCACTGTTAGGTCGCACACAGACCGGCGACGTCGCGCGTCCCTGAGAAACCCGAGTATTGAGCGTCAGTATCTCAAAAGTAATAATACTAATTTTAAATGACTTCGGGAAAATTAATGTCGATGGAAATACGCCACTGACGTATAGATATTTTAAAACGAGATTAAAATGTCGTCACCTCTAAATACATTAACTATTTTTTATTTTACCTGTTTCAAATCGGTGTATTTATGCAACTGCGACGTCGCGCGGACTACTGGTGTTCTATAGACCGCTTCAAGTTTAAATGTGTTGTAATCATGTTTATTTATTTATGCGCGTAAGTCAATTAATAAGTGTTGTATTTTTATTTCGTTGTGATGAAATATAAATGATTTTTTTCCAAACACCTAATAATAACCTATAGTTTAAAGTGTTCAGAAGCAGTAATTTAACGTTTAACTTACTCGTACTATTAAAAATCATGATCAAAACCCCAAAAGGTACATTTCCTAAGCTTCATTGGATGATAAATTATTTTCGGAAAAGATGTTTTTCGGGCAGAATAAGTAATTATAATACTGTACATTTGATAATCTGATAACGAACTTAATACATACAAACATAAGGGCTGTTAAAAAAACAACAAACTCAACAAATAAGTAAACCAATTAAACTATTATTGTTCTGTTTTGTAAATACTACAAATTTTAGTTTTTTTTAAGTTGTCTTTTTTCCACTAATGATATTTTCAACCATTCGTTTGTTCTTTATTGTAATTTTTCAATGTCTAGTAATTTAGAAATAGAAATTCTTTAATCCTTACGTCTTTTTAGTACTATACCTAATACCTACTAATATGTTTAGAGCCATTTTTCCAATCCTACAGTTAACTCCTGCACCAACTTATACAAAGAGTACACATAAACCGGGTCCATCCTCCCTACTTACTCTTGTGCAACTGAGTCAGAAATGGATTAAAACAACGAAGGCGGGAAAACACTTCCGACGCGCGTCCCTCTCGATGACCGAAATGTCACGCGACTCCTAGTCGCGCGACGTCGCGCGTCAGTGACGCCCATGCATAAAACCGGCCTAACTGTCAAGCCAAGCGCTTGCAGAGGTTTACGCTGGCATTTTTTTCACTCTTAAAAATAATTAATCAACATAACATAACCTATTTGGATCTAGAAAATGTACCTAACACGTGTAGCCTATAGAGTCAGATTTCTCGTAAGCTTTTCACAGATAAACTTGGAAATGTTCCTAGTTTTGGTGTTTTCGTGACTGGGACTCGTGGAGTGGTCCTGTAATCCAGCTTCATGGAGGTCAGGTTTTGAGAATGATATAGGTCTAAAGCGGTTCAGATAGTCTCAGTGATCATCTGATGATACCCGCATCAACTCCCACCATCGTTTAGACATATCAGACCATCACCTGCGTGGTTCGGAAGTCACGTTAAGCCGTTGGTCCTTGTATTTCCATTGGTCATTGGGCTATTAATTAATGACCCATTCTAAGGAAGAGTTTGTAACAAGACTACCACTAATCACGCTCATCCTTCACCACATATTTGCCTTAAAATACCCTCATGAGAGTGGTCGGCATCTCAAATAGTGATAGTGATATGGTGATATAGTTTTCAACTCCATGTTATACTCGTACACCTAAACGTACAATAAAAAAAACGCTCTATACACTTGTCGGAAAACTCCTCTAGTTGTTTAGCCAGTTGTTACGTGCGCGGTGTCGTAAGTTCCTTGTGCGGACGAATTTATGCTTTCCCTGAGGTGTCACTGAGGCAGGCTCTTAAAATCATTGATCTCTTCATTCTCTGCTCTTGCGCGCAAATACCCCTTACATCTATTTCTCAAAACTAAAACTAGATCTGCCAGATGCGCGCAAATGTGAGATGAATCATGCCGGGAGATGGCGCCACCGTCGGTACGTGGATCAGGTTCTACAGAGGCGCGCGGAGCGGGCGTGTAATGAAATAATAACAGGCCGTGGAACGTGGAACGAGGGAACCGGTCCGAGGAACAAACAAACCCGGGGAACCGTGGAACACGGATTGAGCTGCCCGCCGCACGTACTGTGTGAGCTCGGAGTCGATAACCACTTACTCACTTACCTCGTCTATGTAATAAGAAGGGGTTCTTAAAAAATCTACCTGTGTTTATGGGGGTGGCTGTAGCTATAGTGCGTGCTTCGCACCAAATCTGCCCGGGTTGAATCTACAGCTCTGCTGTAACAACTTCCCCACCGTGGCTGCTCCTCGTGGTTCGGAAGTCACGGGTCCGCCTCCGTGGTCACCGCAGTCCGCAGAGAAAGGCTGAATTCGTCCGCCCAAGGAATACACGACACCGCGCACGTAAAACTGGCTAAATGGTCTTTCTTTCAACTGATGCAGCCCAACTGTCAAATCCTCCGCTAGCAAGGGTTTCGTAGAAAGTAGATAGCGCTCTTATATTAAAGTTTCATTCGGATATGTTAATTTTTATGGACACTATATTTTTTAACTTTTATCTAACGCTTAATAGCATAAACACTAAAAGACATTTTGAAAAAAGAACTACAGGCAAACCTAGATAATTAATTTGTTTATCTTTCATTTAAGTGTTGTTTCGTCAAAATAGCATCAATACTAAAGTCTCCATTTTATTTCCCGCTAACCTCTGCAACGACGCTCTCCCGAAGCTCTCCCTGGACCCAGCGTTGATCTATTCCATTACTCGTTGGGGTATTGATGACCCCATCAGAGGAACAGCCGGCCTTAGTTTGTAACAAGATTACACCTCATCATATGTCAAAGCACGCTCCATTTATCTATTATTCACCGTAAAATAAGAGTGGTCAGTGTCTTAAATCTATGTACAGTATAATACATTTTGAATAATGTGTCTCAAAATTATTTTTCCCGGACCATACTAAATACTGTTGCACTGAAGGAGGGTAAACATGCAGAAGCGGATCCGTGGCGGATTGGTATCGCACGTGACTCCGTAGCTCATCACTCCGGTGGCGCGGGTTCGATCCCCACAGTCACCACTTACATTTGTAATGTGACTAATGCGGTGACGCTAGGTGAAGGTCGAGGTTGAGTGGTAGAGAGGACTTTGTAGTCCTAACTTCGCCTCGTTAAACAAGACAAACTTCACCTTTTTACCTTTACCTTTTAAACATGTCGGACCCTTACCTTGCCAAATTATGGTTAAATCGCCCTTAGCTCCAATAAATTGCCGTAGCCTTTTTGAGCCAAACTTGAGTTTTCGATTTTTTCCCCAAACGGCTCCTCAAAAATTGCTTTCTTTTCTTCTTTGAAAAGGGTTCGTACTCAAATTTAGCACTCAAATCAAGGCAGCGTTGTGGCTACGCAACGGCCATGTTCTTTAAATTTCGTTTCCGTAAGTAAAGACCTGGATTTCTAAACTCTTGTAAAACCAAATGAAAATAACATGAATAACATAGCATTATACATTACAGTAGTGTGGCGGCGAGGTTGAGTTGATTTGTGTTTTGTCCAAGGGCCAAACTCTGAATAGAAATAGAGACTGTAGCGTTAATGTGGCGAGATATTGCTACATTAGATGGAAATATTAGCTTTGAAATTGACTATAAATAATACGGACTGGACTCTAGGTGACATATTATGTCTCGCTTATTAAATTATCAGCTTTACAATATACTTTAAATACATTTATAGTTTATTCGTATGCTGCCATTTGAGATGAAAAATGGTTATATTCATGTTTTGAAGAACGGATGAAAATCTGAATTCTCGTCACATGCATGAATGATGAGGGTGATGCGACTATTGTTTCTCTACGGTGGACGAGGAGTAGGTGAAAATCCAAGATTATAGTTTAGTTTGTTTCAAAAAGATCAGCTCTACTGCTCTAGTAGGGTTGTCTTGTCTAGCTCATTTATTAGAAGAGTCGCGCGTGCCGCTGACCTTGCTAGTCAAGATAAATGGTAGTAGCGATATTCCAATTTGGTTAAACATGGTTTCGTAGTCCCCCTTTTCCTACGCCGTTTATGAACCGAAACGTTCAAATGTGGGTTTGTATGATATGGTAGGAATGGTTCTATGTTCCTTATACACGAAAAAAGTTAAACTGCTTGTGAAAAAAATATATATAATACACTTTTAAAATAGCCTATTTCTGGCCAACGTTTACATTTGTTTGCTAATTTTGGTGGAAGATTTTTTAAAAAGCCACGTTATACAAACCTAGAGACAACCTTTGAGAACGTGGAAAACAACTTTTCTTATCTCTTCACACAAAAATAGTGCCCTAAACGGGGGACTACGAGAGCATGTTTTGAGCAACTTTTCCTGGGGAATGATTAATTCTCTTAACAGTCTGGATCAACGGCTTAACGTGACTTACGAACCACTTTTGCGCGATGACAACTTATTTGTTAAATTTATGTTTAACGTATAAATTTTAGGCTACGTCAAGAAAAAAAGGTTTTATAAAAACAAATTCTCGAACATAAAATTTAAAGTTATAATACAGTTTAAATTCTTCCAAGCTATGTAAAAGTATGTAAATAGTTTACACAAAGGTTGTGGTGAAACTACCGGCGACAATGGGGGTGGGTTTATTCCGGGGCGAGATAAGATGCGGTGTTTTTGCCCGCAGGTCTGCAGAAAGGAACACTTATTTACATAGTTTTTCACGAGCCCCAATCTCAATGAAAAAGCGCTTCTCCTTTATGTGCCGGCTTGAGCTAATGTATGCCGTGCCCCGTATTTTCTCGTCTACTATGTTCACATCATATTGTGGTAAAATTATTGTTTTTTTTTAAGTTCAATCCACAACAGATTATCTCCGAGACCTGTAAGGCTCAGTTTTGATTTTTCTAATTTACGTGCATTTGTGTAGTCGTTATAGGTTTATTTGTGCTATGCTCGTTAGATATTTTTGTTACCACCTCACTGACACAACTGACTTGTTGCTGATGATACTTACCTTTCGGTTTGCCTTGTAGATCGCACTGTACAATTGTTTAAATTAGATGCGCATTTCGTAGCGGTTGTGCTACATCATCAGTGAGTGTGTATTTACATAACGAAACAAAAACTTATACAGGGTGAATTTTAAATATCCCCCCTTGTGAAAAGAAGGGTTTTTGAAAACCCCTTTAAGGAATTTTTTATAAAAGATAAGAATTGTTTTGAAAAAGGTCCTACAACTAGGAATATAAAATATTTAGACTGATTACTATCAGTTACAAGACGCTAAATCAAGTCGGAGCCACCTCTGTTGTCAAATGAAGGGCGATATAAAGGTAAAAGGTAAAGTTTGTCTTAACGAGGCGAAGTTAGGACTACAAAGTCCTCTCTACCACTCAACCTCGACCTTTACCTAGCGTCACCGTATTAGTCACATTACAAATGTAAGTGGTGACTGCAGGGATCGAACCCGCGCCACCGGAGTGTTGAGCTCCGGAGCCGCGTGCGATACCAATCCGCCACGGATCCGCTATTTGATATACCAGTATTTGAACGGTTGACTTGTATCAGACAATTGTCAATTTTGGTTGGAATTTCAATGTCAAAAGGTTTGGACAGTAAGTTGATTTCGTAGATGCCATAGCATGAGGATATTTTCAGCAATGAATAATTTATTCAATTTCTTTGAAAACCCAGCGCCACCAGTGTCTAACCTTAGGATCGGTTGTCCCATTTCGGTGCAATTTTGACAAGTGACATTCTCAGCGAAGTGTCGTGACGGGCCTATCTACCACTGCAGCAGAAGGGGCCAAGGTTCTCTGGTTCACCCTGTATAAGGCGAGGTCGCTCACACATTCGCACATTCACTCGCACCGCACCGCGTTCTTAATCGAACTTAGAACATCGATTTGCAAATACAAATTGAACTATTTTAAAATATTGCATGGTTTGACTTTTTTGATTTTCCACATGGTGGATTTTGACGTGTGATGTGGGGTTTCTTCTTGTTTAGCGAATTTTCTTTGAAAATTTAGTTATTTGTTTCTCTCGCCAAATAGAACGAAACGCGTAGAAAGGTGCGGTTTGCATATAAATATATATTAATACAAAATGAACATGTTATTCTAAAGGGTTTCTCACACTAATATCCTCAAATTGACACAAAATATGATATATATATTTATTTTACTTTATTTTAACGGACAACACAAGTTATAAAATATAGTTATAGACTCCACTTACAGGTCGCATTTTCAAATTATCCAATTGTTATTAAATTTGGTAAAAATGTTCCTTTTGAAAATATCTAGGTTAAGTTCCAATGTTTCGTTTTGCCTATAAAAGTGTAGTTACACAATACAAAACTCACCCTGTATAGTATAGTTTTACTTTTTCAATCGATCATAATAACTCTGTTTGCTCTAGAACCTACCGTTTTAAAGTTATTTCAGTATAACGTATTTGAACTCTATTCTTGTTACCAGTCAACACCTACTAACTGCTAGTGCTCACGCGATGAAGCGGATTCATACTTTGTGGGTAAACTCCAAAGTTATATATAATTAATCAATTCATTAATTTATCTAATTAAAATATTTTTAGTCGTAATGTCGTATCTTCTTT
This sequence comes from Matsumurasca onukii, assembly GCA_018831715.1. Classification (NCBI taxonomy): domain Eukaryota; kingdom Metazoa; phylum Arthropoda; class Insecta; order Hemiptera; family Cicadellidae; genus Matsumurasca; species Matsumurasca onukii. The sequence goes on along the minus strand of CM032059.1, from coordinate 30,994,034 downwards.
AGTTTCCTTCCTGATTTTTATTTTTGAAAATAAGTATGAAACTTGGTCCGTGGTGTTTAAATAAACATAATCCAATCAACGATCGGATAAGTAACCGTCTACTTCACATATTATACAGAAGTACGTTTTAAAATGTTACATACAAAACTCTATTTGTTAAAGGGTTGGTTCAGCTTCAGTTAGCTGGTGTAGGTGCTGGGAGGGGAGGGTCGGATTCAGAAAGTTTAAAAGGGATTAATGTTTAACAACAACGGAAAGCTCAGCATCAACAATTCCAATCCACTACCTCTCATCCTCGTGCAACTAACACTGAAAAAATGTTCACTGTCTGCTGGGGATTCAAACATTCAAGCACAGACAATATAGCTCTCTGCAGACGTCCAAGCTAGTTCAATCACCAGGTCCATCACCATGCACAGTTGCAATATTGCACTTCTCGATGTGACAACCCCGCTTGGTGATGGATTTGACGACTAAGATCGTATCACTTTCCCTATCCCGGTGGATCTCTGTACACGTTCTGTTCCCCGTGTTAAATTGTCGGGTTGTATATTTATCGATGACTGGCTAATCAATGAATTTATATTATTTCTCTGAAACAGATATCAAAGAGGAACAAACCATATTTACTGTACATAGAATTTTCCAGCGCGGTAAAATTGTTTTTTGTTGTTGTACTTTTGATGTTTATGGTGTTTTACACTGTTACTAAAAAGACACCAACTACAAATGGGTGATGCTGGAGACACCAAAAGTGTTTGCCTTACATAAGGGTTTTGTACCATACTGTTTATAACCTTGAAGTTGGAAAGTAGATTTCACCCTTAATCTTTCACCAATGGGGTTTCACACCCATAAAACCCCTTCCCATGGCCTGGTCGGTGAGTAGTGAATCAATTTCTGTAGGAAGTCGCCTCCGAAAAATTCGAATCCAGGTCGAAAACGTCGAAAATGAAGTTACCAACGGCAACAACATATTTATTAAAACAATTCCCACTTTCGCCAACACAAATACAGCCCACTTGTACACTTAAGAGGGCGTGAAAGGGCGATAATGGAGCGCAAAGTAAGTGTGAATGAGAAAACCGGTTGCGACAACGCCCATACAGATACAGTAGCGTGAGCCATCAACTTTGCACACGAAAGCAAGCTTTGAGGTTAGGTTTAGGAGGTGTTGAACATGTGTTTTATTATCAGCTGATTTGTCCAGCCCACTCCCCCCTCCACCTCGCAAACTCACAGCTGTAATCCCACAGATCCGCGTTACCATTGTTGTCGCATCTGTGGTAAGCTGGCGGAGAATTATTTTATCGTTATTGTGGTGTAAATGTGCTGAACGCCGTTATTTTATGGAGTTAACCTTTTGCCCGTTTGTTGTTTTGAGTGGGGGAAAATTGTTTTGTTTTGCGGTAGGCACATTTTGTGAGGCTTTTGAATGTTAAGCTAGTTTAGGTGTTGCGTGGTGATCTATGTGCAAAGACGTTGTTATCAAAGTTCCCGGTGCTGCAAAGAAAGTTTACATGAATTTATTATACATAATTAACTTTCGTCTTTCTTGTATAATTGGGAACGCCGGAAACCTTTTTGTGGCCGGGACAAGAGTGCTGTAGATTTTGTAGAGTGAAAATAAATTCCTTTTTTAATTAACATAATTCTTTTGAAATTTTATGTTTCATTTATTATTTTGGATTTGTATACACAATATTATACAGGTAAAGTGTAAAAAAATCCTGGTAACAAATAAGATCTGGAAAAGTTGTCATTATACACTAAATTTAAGTGTTACTAGACATTATTAAACTTTCCAGAAGTTAGCAACCAATCCTAAAGAATTCTTTTTGATAATGTAACAGTCAACGAGAAATTGACAGTTGGCATCCCTGCTGATAGCAGACAGCAAGTAGCTCAGTTTCAGCCAATCAGTGGCTAGAGATGGTAATCAACAGCGAGACCGAAATATGTCTAACAAATTATTTTAACGCAGTGTGAACAGGAAGAACTACAACAAATAAAACCGACTCCTGTTTTGTTTGTTGAATAAAACCCCAAATTAGAAACGCACCCTCGAGAGCGTGACCAGCCCCTGAGTGGAGCGTGCAGTTCACCCCTTCCTGCACCGCCGAGAGCGCACTCAAGTAGCGGTATAAAACAAACACTCACTCCTGGGCTTGGGGGTGACAAACTGCCCTTATAAAGGGTTGCGTCGCGCCCTCAGCCCTGCGCTTAATTTTCACCGCCCTCTTCCCCTCTCAACCCTTCCTTGGCAGGTGACTAGGGCGGGCACGGTCAATTGATATTTAAGGGTGCAATCTAAGAAGTCAAATGATTTGTATTTAAAATTGTACATTAAAATATTATGTAGAATATAACTTCATGCGTCACTTTGTTTTGTTTGAGGTTATGGTGTTGAAGTCAGTGGACATACAATGAAATATCGAATTAAAAGAGAGCCAGGCAGTGGTGTGGAATTTTAGGTTGTGTAGCGGCACTATTACTTTCGCGTTATACAATGGCTGTACTTGTGATTTGGTATGAATCGGAGTTTAATACCGAATACTTTGAAGGTTTCGACAATGTTTACAGTGCTATTATTGTAATATGCATTGCAAAATTGGGCTCTGTACACATATTTCCGTAAAAAAATAAAATAGGTTAGTTAAGTTTTTAAGTCTTCCAAAATGCAGACGAAACGTTTCTAAATTCCCTTTTCCTTCCTTCGCAGTAGTGCTACCATAAGTTATTTCATACAGTGTGTCCCGTAATTACTGGTCACCCTGTATAAAATGTCCGCCACCTAAACCTGCGCCTGAAATTTGCTTCAAAAAATTTGGTGCTGAGAAGGACCTAATATAAATTAGTTAGAATTTCGCTGGAAATTTATGCTTTGAGTGGGTGACAGCAAAAGCGGAGGGACCTTAAATAGATGTTCCATCTACAATTCAAATATTATTCGTGGATTGTTAATTACGTTGCTGGTGTAAGTTAAATTTAGTTTCGTGTTTCTGAGCGTCAAATCTTATTTCACCCTTGAGTAATTACGCTAAAGATATTATTTCACCATTGTACAACGCCAGAGCACTGTCCGGCCGCAGTGGATCCGTTGCGATCACGCGAGCACCTGTGAGATGACAGCTGGTCAGCTTGGACTGGTTTCTCCACTCGGCGACAGTTTCTCTAGGTTTTAACTTTTTATTGCAACTAACGGACCTGCAACGCTCGCCAGATGGCTGCCAGCGGATTTCGCTTCGATCACAACTCTGTATTAAATATTAGTTCGCTCTTCCTGCTTGAAACTGATTTTCCGGTTTCTGTACGGTGTTGATAATGTTAAACGGTGTCTGGTTGTCAAACATGAGTGGATGGCACTAGGTTGTACACTTGCAGTTACTTTCTTACCAATAAATGCGTTGTTTGGGTTCTTATTAGGAATTGAAAACTCAGGTAGGGCAAAAATTCTCTCTCATAGAAAGACAAGTGGCTCTATTTGTTAGGGTCACGCGAAAGTTAAAGGGTCCGCCTCAGTGGTCACCGCAGAGAAAGGTTGGATTCGTCCGCCCAAGGAACACACGACACCGCGCACGTAACAGCGGGCTAAACATCGGCTTTCTTTCAACTGATGCGGCCTAACTGTCAAATCCTCCGCTCTTATATTATGAAGGCTAAACTCGGATATGTTATTTTTATGGAAAGAAAAAGAGTTTGCCTGTGTTTGCCTGTGATTAGATTTTTGATAACCCTATTTTTAGCTTCTCAAATATAAGGTATTAAAACACTATATTTTCTAATTTTAATCGTCAATAGCATAAAAAGTTGTTATTCGAAATAGCAGTAATACTGAAGTCTCCATTTTATTTCCCGCAAACCTCTGCAACGAAACTCTCCCGAGCACCTAAGGCTCGGACCTTTAACTTTATGGTTTTGATATGTTTCATACATTTTTACTGTAATATTTATATAAATTTCACACATCAATAATCGTATGTTCGTTTTTCGTTAATGAATAATTACGATGGAATTTGTCATGCCTTAGTCAAAAACTATATGGTTTCCTAGGACAGCATGGTAAAATATAAGATTCAGCCCCGGGACATGAAATGTGCACCTCCAAGAATACGTTTTGAGTATTTTTTCAGAACTTCATATACACATGTATTTATGTACATGTGTGTGCTCTTACTGATCGCATTTTTTGTCCGATTTTCATGAAATTAGGTGCAAATATCTCGGTCAAGCTCGTTAACCAGAGAAATCGTATTACAATTTAAGTCCCCTTTTGGGGGTTTTCTTAAAACAAAAGGTTTTAATGTTTTAAAACACTTAATTGTATCTGAATTTCATAAGTATTTGATAGCATTTGAAATAAGTATGTATTTTAATAGTATCTATAAATACACCAAAAATTATTAAAATTCATTCTTTCGTTTCAAAATGGCGGCCAAAAAGTGATTTTTCGCTATATCAGCGAAATGAGTAGTCCGATTTCAATGAAATTTGGAATGTGTTATCGCTTTAAGATATGTAATAAAACTTGTAGTAAAGGAACACGTAAGCCGGAGGCCGAAGGCCGAAGCGAGGCTGTGAACGAAGCGAATGAGAGTAACAATTTGCCAAGGAAATTCGATTCATTCAAACCAGCGGTGCTTTAGTGCTTAGCTGCGTGTCGGCCTGCTCAAAGGAAATTATATGAGAGCGGCCGTCATTATTTAAGAAAACGCTGTCATATGATTGATTTAAAAATAAAACCTTACAGCTGTCGCATAGTGGTCACCGTTTTCTAGGAAACCATAGCTTAAGAACCGTGATATAGTCAATTACTATTTTATATTAAAATCCAGTCTTTATATCAACAAATACTCACTGCTAATCACATAAACGCGTCAGTTGCGACACAATTAAGCGAGGAAAGAATGAGCCACACGTTCGACAGTTGGTTGCTCTCCGAGTGCAATGAGCGGACGATTGTTGTCGTATAACAATCAGCTGTTGACAACAACAATAATTGTGGTGTGGAACAGCTGTGACAGACGTCCCAGCTGGCGACAGCCGGGGTAATTGCCAATTGTAGCACACAGAGTAGCACCAGTCTCTTGCAAACTGAGGGTGTATAGTAGTAGTAGTAGTTCTAGAAATAATCCACGTAGTGTTTTAAAAAATCGATCACATGAAAGTTCTTTGTACATCAAGTTTGGAAAATTCAGTAATTCAGAAAGCAATTAGTAATCTAGCGGACCTGTAGCCGGTTGGTTTCGCGTTGGTGTCTCTCCGGTGGCGCGGGTTCGATCTTCAGGGGGAAACTTTTGTTTACTCTAATAAAATGTAAATGAGTTTGGTTGTGCTGGAAAAAATGGTTAACAAGTTATAAAGGCGTTTCCACACTTTTGCCTGACTCTGTATATTGCGCATCAAACAATTAAAGACAGGAGACTCCAACGTGGGTTTGAATTTCGCCTCATGATTTGAATTCATAGCAACATTTCGAACCGCAATGACAATTCACTGTAGTTACGAGTGTATAGTGTCTGTACGACCTCGATGCTGGTTTTGTTTGTATACAGTCTATTTTCGCCACACATCCCCCTCTCCTCTCGGTCATCTAAATCTACACACTACACACTACACAGTGTGTACGCTATTAACTCATTTCACACACTGCTCGATCCACCACGGCCAATTAGCGAGCGCTTAAACAACTTCTTTTTATCGACCGTGTAAACGTCTGTATGACTTTGTGTCATTGGGCTCTTAATTTAGACGTATGGGAGGAGAAATAACGTAAAACACGTGCTAGCGGACCCGTGGCGAGTTGGAATCTTGCGCGACTCCGGAGCTGATCACTCCGCTGACGTGGGTTCGATCCCCGCAGCAAAATGTGACTACGGTAACGCTAGGTAAAAGTCGAGGTTGAGTGGTAGAGAGGACTTTGTAGTCCTAACTTCGCCTCGTTAGACAAGACAAACTTTACCTTTACCTTTTTCGCCAATAACGTAGCTAAGCACGAGTACAACAGCTGCAATGGCCGCAGTATTTCAAATCAGAACAAGTTGGAAGCTAGAGTATACAAGAGTAGTAACTCTTAGATAACTAAGTAAGTAGAAAGTAACGTGGTTGTAGCGGCGGGTTATTTATGCACGGGACGTAGTTTCGCATGACAAGTTGTATGCAGCAGCAGACTGCAGAGTTATTCTATGATAATCCACGCCAATCGTGACCTAACCTAACCTTACTTTACCTTATCTAACCTAACCCAAACTGCCCGGTGTGCTGAATTCAATAACCGAGCAGGTAAACTTAGGGATGAAACTATTCAACAGGCAATACAAATGAAAGTACGTATTCCCATTATTAAAAATTATTAAAATTCCCATTATCACCCGAGAGTCAGCCGAAAAACATTAAATAATAAAAACGATAATAACTTTAATGAAGAAGCTTCAAAATTACGTTCCAGAAGCTGGCAACCAGTCCTGGAGAAGTATTTTAGATAGTGTCACAGCCAATGAGAACATCGACAGTTGTCATCCCTGCGGTTGGAAGCCCTGCCCCAATGCGGATATCAGGCCGCTAGTAGAGCTCAGTTCAGCCAATCAGTGACTGAAGATGGTACTCCACCGCGAGTCCGAAATATTTCAAGCTAATTATGAAGTTTGGACGCGGTGTGAACCGGAAGAACTAGATTATAGTTGTGACACCGGCCGCGAAAGCCTAAGAGTTAAACAACTTCTTGTTTTGAACGCATAAAATCGTTTTTTCGGCACCATTTTGGTCTAGCTAAACATGTTGAAAGCAAATACTAGGTTACATAAACGTGTACATTCGAAATTGGATCGCTAATACCGTTGTTATGGAACAAACCCATTGTGGAGGGAAACCCCTTCTCAAGGAAAACCGATAATTCGCTAGGGTTCACGGTAGTGCTTGTTATAAACTCTAAAGCAATAATTTTTAAGAAGAATAAGGAACTTTATTGCCAGACAGTACAGTTTCATAGGCATTACAAGTGTAGTACGAAAACAGGAACCAAATTAAAAACATGGATGTTAAATTTCTTCGTCTTTTTCTATGCGTCTGAAACTCACCATATTGTAAAATTTGTTCTCGTTTTAATCGGAAATATTCATCATAAAAATTATAACAACACTTTTCAGTGAATACAAAAATATCACTGAAAAGTGTTGTTATGATGTTAGTTAGGCTATGATTAAGCCATGTAATATGGCGAAATATAAGCCATCTTTTCTTCAAATGTAGACTTTTACTTTTACTACTGTTTGTTTAATAGAAGAATATATTAGCCGATTGGCAATACCCTGAAATATTATACAACATAATAATTATGTAGACTATAATTGTGTGTGAAAATTATTTAAGAATAGTTGATTATTATAGCTTTCTTTTTGTTACTGACATGTTTGTGTTTTTTTTTAATTTCTGTTTTAAGGGATCTACCTAGAACAGACATTTCAGGACTCGCTCACTCTCAATTAGCTAGACTGGGTGGTCTGCAGAAATGTCACTCGATTAGAGCCAGAACAATTTGTGGTCAACAACAATTATGTTTTTATCTCCGGAGCAATTGCAGAAACCACCTGCGCATGCGCAAAGCCCACCTCTCCACACAACCGGGAATTAGACGTTGTAAAACTGTGGTTCAGTTGGTACTGTCAACAAAGTGGATAACTGGATATTCTTGTTGTAAATGACCAATTATTGATGGTTTAATGACTAGTAATAATATCTTTTGTAGTTGAAATGTTCGACGTTGGAAGTGCAAAGCTAATAGAATAGATACAAAATGTTTCGTAGCTCGCTCGATGTCTGCGTGTAAAGTCTTGGAAATGATAACTTTCAAAAACTTTCCTATGATACTCGTATATACAATCTTGGTAGGATTTTGAGGCAACTGTCCGAATACTGCCCAATTACGGTACTGATGACGGCGAAATACGGAGTAATCTACCCACACCTTTCCTACGGATTGGCTTTGTGGGGTGGATGCTCAAAATCAAGTTTTCCTGAGTTTTCATTCTAAAAAAAACTGACCGAACAATTGCAAAAGTTTAGTGGAGGGAGTCGTGTAGACTTGCATTCAAAAAACAGAAATTGTCGACACTACCTTGCCTCTATATCTTAGAAACGTGTCTTTTTTTCAAATCAAAATGCGGTTTCGTGAGAGGAAGTGGCGTTCACTCTTATGAAACTAGAGGCAGGGAAAACTACCGAACTAAGAGACAAAGAACGGCAGTTTATGAACGATTACCTTCTCAGGTAGGAGTTCAACTCGTCAACAGGTTACCAAATACGATCAAAAGTGCCCCAGAGCTTTAAAACTCTTCTAAAACTTTTAAAACTTGTCTAAAAAGGTTTTGGCCGCAGAAGCATTTTATAATACAGACGAGTTGATGGCACATGACTGGGAAAACGGGGAACCGGAATTTTGACACAGGCGGTCAGTTTTCTGTAGGAAATAATCCGAGGACTCTCATAATCGGCATTTTGACACAGGAGTAAGGGAGGAAACAGGTGTAAAGTGGGGGTATAGAGAGTTGGACGAAGAAGTGTTGCCCGACAGGACTCCTGATGACTCAAACAAATCTCAAAGCACACAATACAACAACAGAGATTCTTGACTAGTCTAGCAAACAAACCGGCTACAATGCATCATAAGCCGCGGCCGACCGAATCGTTAGCACCACGTAACAGATTCCGGTACGGCTCACATTTTATAAACTGCATAATACCTATACAATTTAATTTTACTTTACCTTTTGTTTTGACACACTATACCAGTAGTTACAGTATTGAAACCACACGGATAACTCCAGTTATTCTGTGGAAGAACCTTTGATTACGCTACACAGCCAAAGTTAATGTAACTGTGTGCGTTTCATTGGGTACACAGTTGCCTATTTCTTTACACACAGTTTTCACAGTTTTATCTAAGATAACGTTTTTGACAAATCGATATTCGCAAGGTATTGAGGCACAAGAGTTGTAACATTGTGCAAATAAGATCAGTGCAAATTGCGTAAAAATCGGGATTTATTGTTTAATAAAATACCGTAATAATAATAAATTAAAAACTAACCAGATGCTCGTCATAATAAATAAAATGTGAGCGTTGGCTCAAACGGATCAAAGTTTCTTGCTACTACATTCTTGGACTACATTTAAGTCTTCAAACACATAGGCCTACAATACGAGTATACAATTATTACAAACGTGCAGTAAACTTACACATCACCTTATTTATTCTGGAAGTCAAATGTAGAGACTCAAAACAACGTAAGTATCTGAGAATAAACCAACTACCATTTAAAAGATGGACCAGAGCACTAATTGTGTGTTTAGCAAAAGTTGATGCATCAAACCACAATTCATTGTTTGTACGGGTAAAATCAACACATATTTTGCTAAATCAATTACAAAGGTTTTGAGATAAAAAATATTGACAACTTGTGAGAATTGAGTTTTCAAGAGTCTCAATTGTAAAATGGGTGGAGCCTGGTTAGAAGGGTAATTAAAGATAGAAACATCAAATTGTTTTGGTTAAGGAAAATTTTGTGTTCTTTAGGGTGAGGTTTGGAAAACTGCAAGTTTGAGCTTCCCAACACCTACTGAGTCTAATGGCACAACGTATGTAGGACAAATATAAATAAATAAAAATTACTATATGTTATATGACCTCACTACATATCGCATTTGTATAAGATTTTCACGAAAATCGGTACAAATGTGCCTTTTGTAAATTTCTAGGCTAAGCTCGTTAACCAGCGAAATCGGTCTACTGGAAAGGCTTTTTGGGAAGGGAGCGCGTTTCACCTCAAAAATGGATCTTAAATGTGGTGTATTAAAGGTTCTTAGACCATAGAACCCATCATTTTTAACAGTTAATATGTTTTTTATAGAAGCAGTTAAAGTTCAGTTCCTAGAAACTCGCTAAGACTTACAGTAGAGCTTGTGGCTACCCGTCGGCTTTGTTTTTATTTCAATTTACTTTAAACCGTACAAATAGTTACGTGTTAGAACCTGGTCTAGGGTCATTGCCGACCTCGCGCAGTTCTTCCCCCACTCTGCCGCGATTTTCGTACCCCTCTCGCGGCCAAGCTGTGTCAAAATGCCTACTTTGGCCATATTTTGGGATTTTGACCTGCTATTGTGTCCTTCCTGTGTCAAAACCCCTAAACCCAAAACGGGAAAACGCGGAACACACTGAGGGTTAGAGTGGTACAATTTGACTGAATGAGAGAGAGCGAATGCCAAAAATGTACGTCTGATTGGGATTTTAATGGTAGATAGTGTAGACAATTTTTTTAAATTACAGTAATTGACGATTGCATAACACGTTAAATTTTGACGCAATAAACAATTTATTTATTTAGTTGAGCGTCTTAAGAAAATGATAGTTCAAATTTAAAGTCTTGATCAATTGAATAGATATTTTAAGGAAATTCAACTCAAGTGGGAATCTTGTTCGCTGAACTTGACTTGCATCACTCCTAATCAACTTTGAAGATTTGGTAAATAAAATACGTTATACATTATATCTCTAGCTGTAAAAATAAACAAAGAAGGCACCTAAAACATCCAGGCTGAACTACAAACCAGGGAACAGCCGGCCGTAGTTTGTAAAACGTCCACACATCTCATAGTCTATCAAAACACTCATCATTCATATATATATATACCTTAAAATATCCTCCAAGAGTGGTCGGTGTCTCAAATCAAAGCATCAAAGTACGGGGTAAATGGAAGTAGGCTAAGAACAACCTTTAACATTTAGTTAAGAAAAAGGTTTGGAAGGGTCCGCCTCAGCTGCTCGGGAGAGCGTCGTTGCAGAGGTTTGCGGGAAATAAAATGGAGACTTTAGGATTTATGCTATTTTAACGAAACAACTCTTAAATGAAAGATAAACATATTACCTAGATTTTCCTGTAGTTCATTTTTCAAAATGTCTTTTAGTTTTTTATGTTATTAACGGATAAAGTTAAACAATTGTTACGCTCCCCTTTGAAAGATAAAGGATTGGGAGCTAGTGTAGCCAGATGGTAGAGTAAAAGCACTCGCCAACCAAATTAAAACTTATGTTTATTTGATAAATAACTAACTAGCAAGGAAAGGAAATAGGCAAATCAAAATTAAATTGTCCAACATATAAACTACTGTAAAATGTCATTGTCACTGGACTCTAAGTTAAGATGTGTTCATATACTAGTAACTTCAAGATTTCGGAATATTAAATATTAAGAGCTGAATCTAATTATGTAAAGTAATTCCATTTAAAAAGTAAGCAAAAATAAATGTATTATAAAATGAATCTATATAAATGTGAGACAACTAGAACTGCAAGAGCTGAGCAAATAAGTTTCGGAAATAAATTAAAATTAAAAGAACATAAAACTGACTTTGGAACTAAGACTTGGATTGAGACCTAGGTTAGGACCTATCTACCCAGGGGCAGCATCGTGAAGGGAGATTTCTAGGCAACTGAACCCAGAGGAGCTAAGCCAATACCTTTTATTACTTGCTCAGCATAACCTTGACTATCAAAACAATCTGGCCAACATTGCTTTGATAACAAGGAAGCAGTTCTGCAAGCTGTCAGCACAACATTGCGACACTATGTTATTAGAAAGAATGTGTTAGTATTCGAAACTAAAGGTAAAAGAGATTCTTTTCTAACTTACATACAATATTAAAATCATAAAAATTCTAACTATCGTTATACAATATAGAGTGTTTTAAGACCTTATTTAAGAAGCTAAAAATAGGTTGATCAAAACCCTAATCGCAAGCAAACACAGATAAACTCTTTCTCTTTCCATAAAAATTAACATATCCAAATTTAACCTTCATATAAGAGCGCTGTCTACTTTCTTCGAAACCCCTGCAAGCGGAGGGTTTGACAGTAGGCCCCATAAGTTGAAAGAAAGCCCTACACGTTCGGCCCGTTACGTGCGCGGTGTCATGTGTTCCTTGGGCGGACGAATTCAGCCTTTCTCTACGGTGACCACTGTGGCGGATACTTACAATCACAACGATACACCCACTAGTATAGCAGTACTGTTTCAAAATATTTTTAGGATGAAGGAGGAAAAAAGCGTAATTATTTAAATCCATTGAAGTTTTATCAAGAATTTAACAAAGAAAAATGAAGGAAGAAATAAGCCAAATTTGAGTTCGTGACTTGGCATACTGTATCTCATCCCTTAGTGCCAATAGTGTGCTTATGTTGGTTGAGAGGGGGTGAAGGGGGCTCCATGCTCTACTTCACAGATATACCCGAGACCACTAAGCACGAGGAAGTGGCAGGAAAGGGTGCAGAGGTTCCAGTTAAGTGCTTTTAGTGCTTGTTTATGTCTAAAGGATTCGAGGCGAACGCTTTGAACTATTTGTTGGCAAGATTATAAAATGTACGATGATAAAATCATACGACCCAATGAAAACATGAATGTACCAATTTGAAAAAGGTAAAGCTTGACTTGTACAAAGTTCTCTCTGCCACTCGACCTTTACCTATCGTTACCGCATAGTAACTTTACAAAATATAAGTGGTGACTGCGGGTATAGTATTGTGAATAGCGATAGGTTTAGGAAAAACGGGAATGTAAAAATAATAAATTACCAAAATAACGTGTAGGCCTGTTGTTGTTTTTGTAGGTATCTTTTTTTTAAGTGTTGTGATTGTTACTGCACTAAGCAATTCAACAACTACAACTGTGGAGTTAGCAAAAGTCCAACAAAATCTCGTGAGTTTTCCAAACACACAAATTCGTTATTTTCTCGGTCTTTTTCCCTTTCAAACTTTTCTGATCAGCACAGCTTGGGAAGTTGGGTTCAAGTAATAACCAACCACTCGCGCCAGTAAAGAAAGCAGAGGTGCAAAAAAAGCAATTTGACAGAAGAAGTCGTTAATCATCAGCTGGTATTGTGGGAGGGCGGTTGGGGGGGGGGGAGAGGGGTCGTGGGACTTCTCTGAAGTTATGCAGATATTTCCTCTCTTTATCTGATTATTCAAGAATCTACCCCAGTTTTATTGCAGCAGTCTCACTGGAAACTGTCTCGTCACAAACGTTCAATAGTTTCGTTAGTTTGTCTTTTCGTTGATACGTTGACGATTCGTTGATTTCAAATATGTGCATTTGAATGACTTTAAATTTAGGTAAGTTAGCCAAATTAAAGTTCACCTCAGTTATCTCCTCAGATAAAAATCTAAAGTTCGTCCGTCCAAGGAGCAACTCGCCACCGCGAGTATGTAACAACTGGTTGACTGGGACTCGTGGCGTGGTCCTGTAATCCAGCTTCATGGAGGTCAGGTTTTGAGGATGATATAGGTCTAAAGGGGCCTCAGATAGTCTCGGTGATCATCTGATGATACCCGCATCAACTCCCACCACCGTTTAGACATATCAGACCATCACCTACGTGGTTCGGAAGTCACGTTAAGCCGTTGGTCCTTATATTTCCATTGGTCATTGGTCTATTAATTAATGACCCATTCTAAGGAAGAGTCGGCCTTAGTTTGTAACAAGACTACACCTCATAACTCATTACTACCACTCATCACACTCATCCTTCACCACATATTTGCCTTAAAATACCCTCATGAGAGTGGTCGGCATCTCAAATAGTGATTCAGTGATAATAATACGAGCCTTCTTTCAACTGATGCGGCATATAACATAACTGTCTAACTGACCGCTTCCGAGGGTTACGCGCGAAAATATGGATTTGTCCAAATAATTTTTACATCAATAAACATGACATATTTGGAAGCTGCAGGAGATTACTGGCTTGCGTATAAATCCCGATTTCACATTAGTGGTAATATTTTCACAAATAAACTTTAAACTTGTCCAAGTTTTAGTGCTTTTAAACTCATCATTTTGAAAAAAGGCTCTATATTACTATTTGAGATGCCGACCACTCTCGTTAGGGTATTTTAAGGCAAACATGTGGCGAGGGATGAGTGTGATGAGTGGTAGTAATGAGTTATGAGGTGTAGTCTTGTGACAAACTAAGGCCGACTCTACCTTAGAATGGGTCATTAATTAATTGCCCAATGACCAATGGAAATACAAGGACAAACGGCTTAACGTGACTTCCGAACCACGCAGGTGATGGTCTGATATGTCTAAACTACGGTGGGTATCATCAGTTGATGCGGGTATCATCAGATGATTACTGAGACTATCTGAGCCGCTTTAGACCTATATCATCCTCATAACCTGACCTCCATAAAGCTGGATTACAGGACCACGCCACGAGTCCCAGTCAGGGATAACTATTCCCCGAAAGGGATAAAAGTTATCCCGTGATTCTTCGAACAATCACTCCAGGATTACACTATTCATTGCAAGCTCGATTTGTCCTGTTTGTTTCGGCGTAATTCCTTCTTTCACTCCATTTCGTTACTTATCTTTTCATTTTCAATTTATTTCTGCGATGTTTATTTCTTTTCAAATACTTGTAGCTTATCTCTTCTGTATTGTAAAGCTGCCAGTAAAATAATTCGACGATGAAACCCATTTTATATTTTTTGTTCTAATACTCTCTTGTGACAGGGAAAAGTAAACGTTGAGAAAAATCTAGTTATTTGGGAACCATTCATATCACTTATTTGAAAATAAAATAAAACATATAAGAACCCTGATCACATTTTAATTGCACACGACTAGTTTCGGAAATTGCAATGTTACCAGGTTATTTCTGTGTTTTATTTTATCGTATAATAGTTTTACAAGTTACCCCTTATAGTGAACTTGTCCTTTGAAATACCGTACTTAAAATTTGTACCACAAATAATTAAAAATCTCTCAGAAAATAGTTATCACCGCCATCTTGGTATGCCTGATTGGATTTGGTAGAATTTTGGTACAGGGTAACATTGATGTACTCGTAAAAGCTAAAGTTTGTCATGTTTAACAAGGCGAATTTAGGACTACAAAGTCCTCTCTACCACTCAACCTCGACCTTTACCTAGCGTCTCCGTTTAGTCACATTACAAATTGAAAGTGGTGACTGCGGGGATCGAACTCGCCCTACTGGAGTGATGAGCTTCGGAGTTGTGCGCGATACCAATCCGCCACGGATCCGCTAATTTTTACATCTAGTTTAATCAAAATCGAATCATAAATACAATTTTTAGACCGATAATATACATTTACCTGGTTTTAATGGCTCTATAAGATTGTCCTCTATGGTTTTGTAAAGTATTAAGTTCTATATGCCACCAGATCAGTAACTAAATAGGTTAGTCTAAAATGATACAGAGTGTCTTTTTTTAAACGCAACCCAATGTTCAAACCATAGCAAGTAATTAGAAATTAATTGAAAACAATAGGCCAATATAATTAACAATAGGCAAAAAAATTAATTATATTGGCCTATTGTTTTCAATTAATTTCTATCAGTTGCCAATATCTCCAGAAGAAGATCATAGCAAGTAATTGTTTACGAACGCTATATGGTCATAATTTGTATCATTGGTTTGTTCACTTCAATATCTATCAGATGGTTTGTATTGTTACAGTAATGTAGTCATGTTATTGTAAAATAAACGCAGTCATGATTTTAAGCAAATATCAACGATTGTTTGATAATACTTAAGAGCAAGATATTTTTTTTGTCAAGAGGCGTTTGTGATCAAGTTTGCAAGCATGAATAGGCTGTTTGCTATTGTCGTTTTAAAATTCTTAAAGATTTTAGGAGAACCTTTTAACAAATCTGTGAAATGTTTATTTGTTTGAAAATTAACTGCACCTGTAAACGCCTCTTCATAAAAAAGAATTATTCTGCGCTTAAGTATTCTTCAACAACAAACCTCTTTGTTGAAAACCATGATTGCGTTTATTTTACAATAACACCAAGTTAGGACATCAAAACCACTACATTACTGTAACAATACAGACCATCTGATAGATATTTAAGTTAACAAACCAATGATACAATTTATGACCTTATAGCGTTCGTAAAAAATGACTTACTATAGTTTGAATATTGGGTTGCGTTAAAAAACACCCTGTATTTTCTAAGCTTGTTTTCTTCCCCAGACTAGTTTTGAAGAGCAACGTTAAGGCGCGGCTATACTACACCGTCACGTCACGTCACGTCACGCCGCACTGCCGGAATTGTATGCTCCCTGTGTAGGAACCGGCTCTTGAGTCACGTCACGTCAGGGAATTCTAGCGCGCATTTTGAGGCATGGAATGACGGGGTGGATGACGTGACGGGTGACGGACGGTGTAGTATAGCCACCCTCACCGTCAAGCAACGTCCAGCGTATCATAGAATTGATGAAACTCGCCAAAATCGATGCAACTAGGACTTTCCGAGAGGGTAGGAACCGGTTTCAAGGCACAAGGATGTGTAAAAAGACATTAGTATATTTTCCTAGTTTATTTCGTTGTAATTACTGTTAGATCGTGTGATTTAATAGTTGTTTTAATTCATTAGTTCATTTTTCCTAGTCTACTTCGGTAATTATTGTAAATCTGTAAGTTTTGATTATACTTTGTGTTATAACTCATTAGTTTGTTTAACCTAGTCTATTTTGTTATTACCTACTAAACAATTTGTCATGTTAAATAAACAATAAAAAAGAAAATTGTGGGTAATTTTTTAATTGCGTTTTTAATAATAAACTTTTTAAGACGAAAAATATTGTAATTATTACTATACCTTAAACAGACCGCTAGTTTTTCCCGAAAGCGGGCATGTTTTCTCTTTATTTTGTATATTAATATTTTGGAACCACCAACTTTTGCCTCCGCAGATACATTACAGCTGTTAGCTGTTTATAGGCTTCACCAATTCACGGTAAATATTTTCGTAAATGAATTGCATGATTATTTGCAAAAGTAGAGAATAAACGTAGCTTTTATAACTTGTTGATTCTGGGGATTTAAACGCATATATTTGATGTGCAGAAAACAATGCCGATATAGATAATTATAAAATATCAATGTTGTCTTGGTTTAGACTCTAGAATGAACCGACCAGAGTAACTAATTTATCTAAAACTTGCATTGATCACGTATTTGTAAGATTTTAAACAAGAATGAAATTGATTGTGTAACAGAAGTTTCAAACGAAATTACACCATTATACAGTTCTAGAGGCTGGGTGTGGAGGTCGGTGCGGGCGGAGGAGGGACGGTCAAACAGCTGACAGGAAATTTTAGGATATAATTAGTTTATTTGTATGCGAGCTCTTTCTTTACATTTGTTTAACTAATCGGACAAAATTGTCCTAGGGGCCCTATTTTTCTTTGTACTTTGTAACACTGAGTATTGTATCACTGTAACGGATGAGCACCATTGTAATTCACCATGTGGTCACTATCAAATTGTGAAGTTGGCATCTACTCGAAGAACCTTTCTTCAGCTTGACGGGACGTGATTGACGGTGTATATAGCCACACCTCTCGGTGGTGGACGGAGGTGGACGTGACGTGACGTGACGTGACGTGACGGTCCGCGCCTTACAGTAGAGATCTTGTAGCCTACACATATATACAGTAATAATTTCAGGCATCTTTTGAATCATTTTGCGTCTCTTCTAATTCGTGTGCCATAAAGTCG
Organism: Matsumurasca onukii; assembly: GCA_018831715.1. Lineage (NCBI taxonomy): Eukaryota > Metazoa > Arthropoda > Insecta > Hemiptera > Cicadellidae > Matsumurasca > Matsumurasca onukii. Next base: position 30,976,455 of record CM032059.1, on the reverse strand, counting down.
TCAGTACTGTGCAAGGCTGGTGCGATCAAACGGTTTTTAAGATGACTTGACGCATCATGAACTTGAAATTTTGCTTTCGCATGGGCCCCTACGACACACTTATTGGAGATCATAAAACAACTACAAAATGTGGGATTTCACTTGCTCTGACACCTTCGTCCCAATCTATATCAACATGACAAAAGATAGATTCGGAGCCGCAGCAGAATTAGCTGTCCAAAGAAAGCACTTAGTATAGTGACATTAGGCCAACGAGTAGTTGTAGTAACTATGTCAAGAGATGCACTTGATCGTACTAGGTATTGAAACTATGGAGACATGGTGCAATGAGAGGAAAGCTAAATCTCAGAGATTGGTGACAAGCTGAAACTAAAGACCGGTGACTCTAAATCCAAGAGCTATCTTGTGCAGAAAATAAGGATGGCAATACAGAGAAGAAACCCTGCCAGCATCCTTTCATCATTTCCCATAGAAGAAAATTTAGAGGATGTATTTTAACTGTAGATGTGTGTATTATTTCTATTACTTATATATTTTCTTCTCATTATTGTATTATACAAATACAATTTTCTCATACTGCTAAATACGACGGTCGTTTAAATTATTCAAATTATAACAATTGTACATGTTTCAAAGTGTACAATAATGAGTCTGTTATATAAAATAAAGTTTGTTGGGAAAGAATAAGAAATTCAGTACTCACTTCCTTCAACAGTTCGTAGTCTAGTATAGTTAAATTTTGGGGAGAACATGTATATTTTTAAATTATGTTATTTAAAAATTTGAAGACAAAATGTTATTACAATTTAAGATTTTATATTGTAAATATGTATCTTTAAGTAAATATGTATCAATTAAAATTCTAAGAAGAGAGAACTGTGACCAACCAAACCGACTAAAACAAAATTTGTATGAATAAATACATCTGTACATGTTTCAGTTTCACAATAGTTTATACTGGTTTACGCTTACAAGATACTAATGTGGATAAAGGTCAACGTTTGTCTAGCTTAGCTAAGCAGAAGTTAGGTCTGCAAAGTCCTTTCCACCACTCAAGCTCAACCCTTACCTAGCGTTATCGCATAGTCACAGGTAGTGACTGGGGTTCGAACCCGGCCAGCAGAAAATTGAGCTCCTGAGTTTGCGCACGATTCCAACCCGCCATGGGTCCGAATAAACCACGCTTGCGCTACAACGTGTTTAAGTTAGCTTCAAAGTGGCTTGGAATGAAATTAATATGACCGCCTGCCTTCATTTAGTCCAGGAGTACCTGAGTCCGTGTGAAACACATGTTTGCAAGCCAGCCTAGTGAGTGTCAGGGTGTCACGTGACCAGGTGGTGACAGATGTCAGCTGTTTTGATGTACCAGCTGGCAGACGCGGCACCGCAGAGTATAGCCGGAGCAGATATGTTCACTCAGGCTTATAACGTAGAATCCTCGGTGCGACACCCGACCGGGTGTGTTCAGAATGAAATTTACACCTTTCTTAAAAAAAAAAATGCTGTTCCCGTTATGAGTTTTTAATCCCGGATTGATTCTTTTAGAACATAGACTATATCGTATTAGAAGATGAGTTGCTATTAAAGACGTTAAGTAATGACACAAATGGCTACTATTTAAATGCTGACAGAACGATAGGCTACACAAGAACTCCAAACTGTAAGACAATAAGTTACACGGAAAGTTGAAAGTGTGGAACAGCTTCGCGAATTCGTGATTATTGGCTGAAGCAGAAGTTGGGTGATAAATAAGGCAGGCAAGTTTCAGTCGATGCTTTGGACATATTGCTCTCCCGGAACTTCAGTAGGCTTTGTCAGGAAATAGTTTCACAGATTGGAGATTTTCATCGTTTTTGAGTTCACCAGTGTTTGGGAAAATGCTCTGATATCTTCATTCGTAGGTTCAGTAGTCAGAACTACTAAGGAGAAACTGTGCTCTGAGCGAATTTATATAGGAGAGCTGCTTGTCTAACACCATATTTTAACGAAACGATTTGCAGTAAGTTTCATAACAAATCTCAAGTCAAATGTCTAAACAGCTTAATACTAACGAAAAGTGGCAAAACCCCACATTTTTTGGAGGAACGTCCCACCACTACAGCACCTCCGGTGTAAATTTTCCCCCTTTACCGGAAATTCGTAATTTTTAGGTTACCTTTCACCTGAAGACGAAGATCCCGAAACGTCATGTTCTTTTTGTATAATAATAGTCAACATGAAAAGGATGAAAAATTTTAGGTATGCGTCGATTAGCCGTCGACGAAAAGGAAAAAAGACGCACTCTGATGTGCTCTTGAAACATTTCAACCCTTCGCTGCGCTCCATTAAAGGTCCGCCTCCGTGGTTACCGCAAAGAAAGGCTGAATTTATCCGCCCAAGGAACACATGACACCGCGCACGTAACAACGGGCTAAACAACGGGCTTTCTTTCAACGGAAGCGGCCTAACTGTCAAACCCTCCGCTTACAAGGATTTCGTAGACGGTAGATATCGCTCTTATGTGATGATTAAATTCGGATATATTAATTTTTATGGGAAGAGAAAGAGTTTATCTGAGATTAGACTTTTGATAAACCTATTTTTAGCTTCTTAAATAAGGTTTCAAAAACACCCCATATTTTCTAACTTTAACTTTTATTAGCCTAATAACTAAAGACATTTTGAAAAATAAACTACAGGCAAACCTAGATAATATGTTAATCTTTCATTTGTGAGTTGTTTCGTCAAAATGGCATTAATACTAAAGTCTCCATTTTATTTCCCACAAACGACTCTCTCCCGAGCAGCTGGGGCGGACCCTTGGTCGCTGTCTACGCTCACTAGGGCCGGCCTAGGAGCTGACAAATCACTGGCTATGCTCAGTTAAACATGTATTTAAGACTTCCAACAGAGTTTCTGTGGAGCAGATCGTATATCGTACCACATATGAGAAAGGTGCAACATGGCTGCTCACTCACTCACTGGTTCTACTGCAGGTAATGTGTAGACACACTCTGTGTGGCAAATGCGGTTGAATTTGTCCTCATTACTCATATACTGTACTGTATCCGCATTGCGTACACTCCACCACTCTACTCTAGTTACTCGCTACAACTGCTTTTAGTTGCATTTGTACGTCATTAAGTCAATTACATACCAAGGGAAGTATTTTTGTAAATGTCTTGAAATTTTTCACTTCAGTTGAATATGTTTGAAACCAAGGGGGGACTTCCGGATCATGAATCTTGACAAAGGTCCAAAAAAGACCCTTATGACCTTATAAGTACGTATAGAATAATTTGTCGTATAGAAATTGTATACAACTGTACAGAAAGTAATATACCTACTACCCCCAAAGCACAAATACTATGGGCCTACCAATAATGCTGTTTTGTAAAAATAAAATAAAATATATACAACATTTAATAGTAACTTATAGCGAAGATTATGTTATAATAGGTAGATTGCGCATAGATGCCGAATGACTGAGGCAAGAAAGTCAACATAGTTGCGGCAGCCCGAGCACAGATAGCGCTGTAAGCTACACTGTCTCTCGCCGTCTATTCCCTCCTCGGCACTACATGCTCGAGTTTGTCTGATATCTTAAATGTGACCGAATTGTGCGATTTCCGAGAGTGAATGAACTTTTGGTTGCGTCAGTGAAAAAATTCTCGCATCACTATCTGTGCTCGTGTTGCCGCAACTTTGTAGATTTTCCTGCCCCAGCCATCTATACGCCATCTACCTATTATTACATAATCTTTGCTTATAGTAAGTTGAGTGTACATCCTATTCCAGTACAAGTATTTCCATTATCAAAGAATCTGAACACATTTTACCTAATTTAAATGTTAGCTACTGTAGGTCCTGACTGGGTGCCTAAGAACTGAACATGTTGCATCAAAATGTAGCAATTTTTCAAGGGGACGACTCCTGGCTCTCTTTTTAGCTGAAGAGTATCCCATACCTTCCAGACCTCCCTAGTTAACGCTTACAAAGAACCTAACGAACTTGCCTGCGTCCGTGGCTCAGTGGGTAGAGTCACGGCTTGCAAAGCGCAAGGTCGTGGGTTCAATTCCCGTGGCACAAGGGTTTGGACCGCTTTCTTTAAAAGCGTTTTGTGATGCCCACAAACCCTAATTTAAGTATCTAATAAAAATGCCGTTGGCGTAGACAGTACAATGAAATCTTTACTAAATGATGGAGAACCAGCATAATAAACGTGTTGTCTAGTAGTGTGTCTAGTTCATTCTCTTAACAAGCAGCTGACCAGTTCAGTAATTAAGATATAACCTATTCACCTTTCTAGTTATCTGGGTTTATACAAATGTATGTTTGTTTCAGGTGAGTTTTACATGTTTGAGTCCAGTAAAAAAACAACAAGGAACGGACTTTGCCCTTGGTAAGTAGCAGTGATAGAATTTCCCTATGTCTGAAATATGCAGCTTACGTTTACTTTCTAAATCACTAAATCACTTTTTGAGATGCCGACCACTCTCATGAGGGTATTTTAAGGCAAATATGTGGTGAAGGATGAGTGTGATAAGTGGTAGTAATGAGTTATGAGTTGTAGTCTTGTTACAAACTAAAGCCGACCCTTCCTTAGAATGGGTCATTAATTAATAGCCCAATGGACAATGGAAATACAAGGACAAACGGCTTAACGTGACTTCCGAACCACGAAGGTGATGGTCTGATATGTCTAAACTATGGTGGGAGTTGATGCGGGTATCATCCGATGATCACTGAGACTATCTGAGCCGCTTTAGACCTATATCATCCTCAAAACCTGACCTCCATGAAGCTGGATTACAGTAACACGCCACGATTCCCAGTCAAATACAACCTAAATATAACACAAAACATTAGAAAATAAGATAACCAGCGAAAAAAACACACACACACGCACAAACTGTTTAGTTGGCGTGATAAAAGTTCCCCGCCCACGTATAGGCCTACCAGGCTGCTGCCTGAAATTCCCAGACATCACGTCAGCTGGTAGCTGCGTGTCGGCTTGGTTTGCAACAAAACAGCCGATCTACATCGAGCTGTTTATTCAAAGCTGCTACCAATTCCGCTCTCTCCCCGAGGTTATTTTCACTGTGCTGCATCATTTTCCTGTTCACTGTTTACTTCCAAACACTCTTTGATATCTATTCCATCTAGTTTATTGTCAAAGCGTCACTTTGATGTCCACTTAGTACTTTTGTTTTCCTCGGAGAGATGTTTTACTACTCGGAGAAGTCTAATTATTCGGTATGCGAATTAGGACGGGTGTTTTAATGATGGTGTCAATAAACACTTTACGTAATACCTTTTCTAATTTGTAAACGTTTTAATGTAAACGTTGCTCTTCATAAATGACTTGCCTTCGAGCCTTCAAACTGCAAACCCTTGTCTTTTTGACTCGTGGCGTGGTCCTGTAATCCAGCTTCATGGAAGTCAGGTTTTGAGGATGATATAGGTATAAAGCGGCTCAGATAGTCTCAGTGATCATCTGATGATACCCGCATCAACTCCCACCATCGTTTAGACATATCAGACCATCACCTGCGTGGTTCGGAAGTCACTTTAAGCCATTGGTCCTTGTATTTCCATTGGTCATTGGGCTATTAATTAATGACCCATTCTAAGGAACAGTCGGCCTTAGTTTGTAACAAGACTACACCTCATAACTCATTACTACCACTCATCACACTCATCCCTCACCACATATTTGCCTTAAAATACCCTCATGAGAGTGGTCAGCATCACAAATAGTAATTTAGTGATTTTAGTGATTTTATCTCGATATTCAAACCAGAAGCTTTAACCAAAATAACAAAATGTTACCAAAACATGTTGCGCCAATTTAATTAATTTAAACCCACGACAAAATTAAAAGAAGTCGGATGTTGTTTCCTTAAGTAGTTTTTACTAACGGGGATTACATTAAGCACAAGGGGAATAATAAAAGCGGCAGCCGGCTTAAGCGTGGTTCAGGGCTTAAGTTGTAGAGAACTCAGAACGCTTAAGCCCTGTCCCTTACTTTTTGCGCTACTTTACCTCAAATACATCCCCGGAGTGGGTTTAGTGTTGGTGTTGGCTCTTATTGCTGTTCTCTGTGGATGTGTCAAATTGAACATTTCTCTTTGGAAATGGAGTGAAAAAGAAAACGCAGTGGTAGGATTTATAATTTGAGAGGTTTCTCAAAGGGTACTTAAACTTATAATTCTTTGCAACTTTTTTATAGTTTTAAAAGTTTTCTCAGCGTAAAAGTTTAAGTTATTGGTCTAAATAATTTTACTGTATTGTAAACGGTTGAACTGTTATTGATTTATTACCTCCATTGGCTTGAATCTGGCAGGGCATGACTTTTAAGCCGTTGGGTTGTCATGAGGCTCTCTACTAATACTATGTTATGGTTGATATGTCTAAATATTTAAGCTAATCAAAAATAAATCACATTTTCGTAATTAATTATAAACATGATAATAATTACGCCGAACTTCGTATTGTAACAATTGATTTTCCTCGTTAAGTTGTATGCATAAAGGGACAGTATTTTTGTGATGGTTTAAACGTATTTAATATCAGAATTTTCAAATTTCTGACGGCCAATTCAGCGATCTTAGCGAATAACCGTGTCTTACTAGGCGCTATCCATTTAGCCACGACTCTGACATTAATTTGTTTGTATCACACAATTTTTTTTATTCGACAATAAACCTTGGCAAAGAAGTATTTAATAGTTGGTTTGTGAAGCGTTCCAAGAACGAAGTTTACCCCAGATCGTGGGAAAAGGTCAAAGTGTGAATCTCATAAGACAAAGTGCAGCAGTAACAGCTGTGAAGTACTTTTGAAATGTTGCATTCTGGGAATCCACCTGAGTCCGTCAGATGTTATCAGCAAAACGTCAGGTGTGTAGCGTGTTTCTGTATCATACCACACTTCACTTATACAGGGTGACACCACACACTGACAATTATTGTACATTTTACATGTCGTCCTGCGGCCTCGTATTTTGGGCGCATTCGCTACGACAATTTAACTTGAAACTGATCTAGCAACCAAACCATCAGAGGTGGGAACAAGTGTTAAATACAAATATTGTAGGAAGTTTGTTTCCACTCTAATGATTTTTTATCATATTGAAGATCCAAAGAACAGTTTCGTCGCTATAATGCAAAATATCGGCTAAGTACAAGGTCAGATTTTCAGACGCCAACTTGTCAGAGCCATAATAAAATAATGTTGTCAGATTTTAAAGGTTCCACATCAAGAGCTTCAAAAAGAGTATGAGGTTGAGGGGTAGCATGCCGGGAAGTGTCTAAACATTTTCTCGTTCAGTCCCCACCTGTACAACCGGATTTATATTATATTAATTTAAACCATGCCTTAACGAACTACTTAGGGTACTAAGGATAAAAAAAACGTTAATTGTGTATAAGTGTTATTACCATTAGTGTAAGAATGAATCTAAAATTTCGTTTCCAGTCAACATCGAAATCTTATCAGGACATAGAACAAATTGATTCGCCGAAATTCCCATCCATTCAGAATTGTCCTGCTATTGCTCAAAAATCAAAGTACGGGTCTCGACGCACGAGGTGTGTCAATGCAGTAAGTGGGCGTGGCTTGTGCGCGCATTTATTGGAGTTACGAGGCTGTTCGCTACGCTCACAGCCTCGCTTCGACCTACGGCCTCAGGCTTACGTGGCCTTTTAATACACGTTTTACTACGTATCATGAGTGGAAAGCTTATTCGAATTTCGTTAAAATTGGACTACTTAAAACGCTGTTAGAGCGGAAAATAACTTTTTGGCCGCCATTTTGAAATGACTTAATGGATTTTCATTATTTGTCATGTATAGATGAATAATATCAATATACCTACTGTATTTATTTCAAATTTTATCAAAATCGGATGAAATAGATTTTAGATTATTAAATTCACTATTTTATAAAACTCCCCAAAGAACACTTCCGGTAGCCGGATTTTGCTGGCTAACGAATTTGACAGAGATATTTACAAAAGAAACATTTTCGGATCGAAATTAAAAAGTATCCCTTGAAGAAGGCCTTCTACTCCCTACACGATTACATGATGGAAGAAATATGTTAAGAATAGAGTTGTTTTTCTGGGTCTTTTAGTTGTTTGAAAATCGGACAAAAAATGCGACTTGTAGAGATTACAGCATATATACACACACTGTATGCATATACAGTCTTGAAGAAATGCTCAAAACGTGTTCTGGGGTCTAAATCAGTGAACACTTCTTGGTCCCGGGTCCGGGTTCTTACCATATCGATACTACTCGTAACATCTTGCAAACCGAATTTCATCTCAGAATATTTTACTCTCTTTGCACCTTCGCTGTCAAGGTTTCCATTCCAGGAAGAATATCGCTCTCTCTGTGGGAACGAGAACAGTGAGATTATCCCGGACAGCTGTTGCTACAAATGTGTGGTTTCGTTATGTTGCATTCTGGGAAATCATCTGTCTAACTCATCACTTCTTGTCCTGGAGAACTACGCTCATTGCAGTTGTAGATTAACTCCTTCTCCGTTCGTACGTTGAGGTATATTCAAGACATTTAAATTATGAACTCTGTCAAGTTTGAAGGTTACATTAATGATAAGATCACGTTAAAATAGCATTAGGAATTATACACAAATAAGTACTGAGAACAAACCAAGAACAAAAGTAACAAACACCAAAGTAGACGGGCGCAATGGCCTCATCTTCTGCTATGCATCCAAAATACATTCATATTATAAATGCTGTTCTTTATTAAATATTTCTCAAGGCTTGTTTTGGAAGTTTTAATGTTGTATACGTATAGGAAAAGTAAAGTTTGTCTTGTTTAACGAAGTGAAGTTAGGACTACAAAGTCCTCTCTATTACTCAACCTCGACCTTTACCTAGCGTCACCGTATAGTCACATTACAAATTGTAAGTGGTGACTGCGGAGATTGAACCCGCGCCACCAGAGGGATGAGCTCTGGAGTCGCGCGCGATATCAATTCGCCACGATTCCACTTAAAAAAGTATTATACATTTAAAAAAAAATTATAAACTGTTGCCTTTCTATGTAACTGTTGTATGATAAGTACTGCTATTTTTTTCTTCAAATTAGTTAATTATATTAAATAACTACGACTGAAATTTTGTAAATGCCAAGGGAAGAATTAAATGCTATTAATTAATGACCCATTCTAAGGAAGAGTCGGCCTTAGTTTGTAACATGACTACACCTCATAGCTCATTACTACCACTCATCACACTCATCCTTCACCACATATTTGCCTTAAAATACCCTCACGAGAGTGGTCGAAATCTCAAATAGCGATTTAGTGATTTAGTGAAGATTATTAATGGATGTAGGCCTAATTAAATTTTGAACTACTCTCATATCTGCACAAAATCTATTTCCAACAGCACCTTTTTTCAGGCCACTCCGTACAAATATGTTTGGCATAACACTTTCTAGGAGACTCGTATACATATAAATATTATTACTCATCGACCACATCTTTGGATCGTACCAAACGTTCTACCAGTATGATATTCTTAAACAACAGCATGACTCACCAACAATGCTATTAAATTTAATTTTGAATTCTATAAATGTGTTTGTTGATGGACGTTGCAATGAAAAAACAATAACTGATACAGAAACACCGAAGGCAGGTCCGATATTGTTTTCTCGGTCTCGGACAAGAAAGCAATATCTCGGGCACAAGAAGGAGGATATTGTTTTTGTAAGAAAAGAACCTCTCGTTGAACCCAGACTATAACAGCTGGCTCAGCGTAATCTGTGTGACACTACAGACTAGTAGCTTCTTGTTAGCGAACTTCCATGGGGAATTGAGCTATTCAACTATATCACTATACAGGGTGTCACAAAATTGTGTAGCGCGCTATGCAGAACCGGATTCTACATACAAAGGAAATCGAAAATGACTAGTAACACCTTTTTGATTATACTTAGTTTAGCCGTAATCCGCTATTCGGTAAATTTAAAAAAATCACTAACAACTTAGAGATATTTTTGTGAAACTTGGTATAGTTCTTAATTATTATTGTTTTAACAACATTGTCCAAAAGTAGTTCTTATCAAATTTCAAAATTGCGGCCATTTAAAATTTCAAGGTCATATTCCAATTTGATTCCATTCTACTTTGAAATTTTCAAATAGTCGCCATTTTGAAATTTGATAAGTTAGATAAAAATATTTTTGGACAATGTCATTAGAAAAAAAATTAAGGTTTAGCCTATACCAAGTTTCACAACAATATCTCAGAGAGTTTTTGAATTATTAATTATTTTCAAAAATTTACAAAATAGTGGATTACGGTTAAACTAAGCCGAAATCAAAAACGTGTTTCAAGAAATTTTTGATTTACCTTTGTATGTAGAATCCGGTTCTGCATAGCGCGCTCATATTTTTGTGAGGCCCTGAATAGGACGAATCGTCATATAACAAGACGGAACTAATCGAAAGAATTTATGACGTTTAAGAAATATTGTCTGTTAAATTTCATATCTTTAATTTATTGTAAAAGAAAATTAGTTTCTGTTGGGCCCTCTGCTTGAAGGTTATTTAGTTTTAAGTGATACATGGCTTTTCGTTTTTCTATAAGGTTGCGCAAAAAAAGGAAGATGTAGATCAATAAATGCCTTTTTACAGAACAAACCAGAATACAGAATAAACAATTTTACAGAACAAAGCAATAAACATTACAAAACATATGTGTATCTTATAAAGAAATTTTGTGACAAGTTGAAAAACATAAAAAAAGAAATAGTTAATAACAATGTTTGATACTTACTATAATTTGGAAGAGAAGTTGTGAAATTTGTAATAAAGCGTAACACTTTTGAAATGTGCCCATTTTGATAAATACATTCGGTAAACCAACAGTGAAAATTTTATTGGAAATGATACGTTTCAAAAATAAACAGGCAAACAATAACTAATGAAACGTAATTGATTCAGATAACAATGCAATAGTCTATTGGAATGAGTTACAGTATGAAACTATCTTCAATAACTGTAACAATGGACAGACTCATTCGAGCGATAGAGATAATGTTACAATGCACGGTCAGCTGATATACAGGGAATCAAGTCTTTAGATATCCTGGCTGGCATCTTTCCCTGGGTTCAACGAACGCATACTATTAAAAGTGTTTCTTTACTATTTCTAAGCTGTTTATGGTTACAGTTTATCATTTGCTTTAGTTTTGATGGTTTTATGGGCACGTCAGTGACTACCAAAATAAAGTTCGGAGGTGGGTGCGTTTACAAATATTATTAAAAAACAACAACATACAAATTTAGCAACCAGTAGGGTACACACTTTGCAAAATGTTGGTTTAAAAGATTTATGAATTAGAAATATTTAAAGCTTGTAAGGGTCGTGAGTTTTACATATTGATTCACAGAAGAACTAATTTTTAAATTGATTTGCTTACGTTTTCCGGGTTCTCTAATGGGTCGCCGTGGATTGTAGTCTGTCTGTCTGTGTTGTCAGTTAGAGCTAGATACAATTACCCCGTCGTGTACGGAATAACTGAACACAGCTGATTGCTTTGGATTCCCAGGACGAGCTTTTCTTCCTTGTACGCTTTAATTCAAACTAGTAAATTTAATATTTGGTAATTTTATAACCGCGACATCAGTATTTAGGTTTAAAGTATCAAGCTTTTTGACACTGAATATTTTTGATTACTTTTAAAGATTCTAGCCGTTTGGTTTTAGTAAGTAAGCGGTTTTTGCATTTATTTATTTATTGACACCATTGGCACATAATATGTAAAGAGGGCGAACACAGAAAGATACACAATACAGTTTACAGATAAATTCACTCAATAATTATTTAAGAATCGTCTTCCAGAAAGTCCCTGACACTGTAATAAGATTTGTTGCATTGAAATGTTTTAAATCTATGTTTAAATTTCTTCATGCATCAGTAATGAATGTGATTTAAGTGTCATGTAAATTAACTGCATTGGGCATCAAAAGAATAATTTTGAGCTCTTATAAAATCTGAGCACCGACACTTACAGATAAAAGAAATAATTCATCAACGCCTATTGTATGAAAAACATAGTTTAAAAAATCTTAAATCACTGAAGGAGAAGAATTTTTAGTTTTAAGGCCTTTGCAGTACCGACAAAAAACCTGACCATGCAAAGGGTTGTAGTCGAATAAACGCCGACCTGATAAATAGTATTATTGTAAGGTTTAAACCTTTCAATGAAAGGTCAACATATTCTTTAGGTCAAATTCGAAGCCGATGTTCAAATTTTGATTTTTAGAAAAATCACTTACTTAACAAGTGAAAAAAACATTACTTAAGTAATAACAAAACCCCATTTAAAAAGAGAATTTCGAAAATACAACTCCTAAAAGTCCTAGACAATATCTTTGTCCTCATTTAAAAATTTTGATACATCACATGAAAACAGCGATTGTTGGACTGCAAAGCCACTATAAGGCGATTGTTCAAAGTTGACGCTAGGTTTCGCTAGCTGGTCGTAAACATATAACATTTTAGACTACATACAGCGATCGAACTAATTATAATTTTTTGATGCCCGTTCTGCACATCCTTTCAAATGGAAACTAAATCACTATTTGAGATGCCGACCACTCTCATGAAGGTATTTTAAGGCAAATATGTGGTGAAGGATGAGTGTGATGAGTGGTAGTAATGAGTTATGCGGTGTAGTCTTGCTGCAAACTAAGGCCGACTCTTCCTTAGAATGGGTCATTAATTAATTACCCAATGACCAATGGAAATACAAGGACCAACGGTTTAGCGTGACTTCCGAACCACGCAGGTGATGGTCTGATATCTCTAAACTATGGTGGGAGTTGATGCGGGTTTCATCAGATGACTATCTGAGCCGCTTTAGACCTATATCATCCTCAAAACCTGACCTTCATGAAGCTGGATTACAGGACCACGCCACGAGTCCCAGTCCAATAAAAGTACATAAAATGCGCTACCTTATCAAGTCCACAAACACAGATATAGTATAAAATTATGAAAACCAGAGATTAGAACAAGTAAGCGAGCAGTAAAGTGTGTTTAAAGTTTCACGTGAGCTTTGATTCATTAGATGCACCCCCTTCCCCGTGCTTCATCATCCCCTTGCTTCTTCTTCTTCTGCGCCATTTGTCTTATTTCCCCTGTGGCTTTCTTGAGTAAGCGAAGATGTGGGACACAGCAGTTTGTTTTAATGAGGAGTACGAGATTTTTATCTTATAGAACTTTTAAAAAGTAGTTTTAGTGTTTGATTTTAGATTAGAGTGCGCAGTACTAGATTAAAGAAATAACGATGTATAATCTGACCGTTGGCTACGGACGTAAAAACTACAAGTTTGTGTGCGGCTGGACATTTTGAAGTTTCGTGTCAAGTTTGGACAGGCGCTTCATAGTGACATAGTTTACCAAAATACGTAATTGAAAACCAGCCGACACGTAGCCAGAAGTGCTACTGTGAATATAGCGAATTTCCTAATGAAAGAGAACAAGTTTTCATTTGTCTATTTTAAATTAGACGGAATTCCTTTATACACTATCCCCGCAGTCATTACTTACGATTTGTAATGTGATTACACGTTGACGCTAGGTAAAGGTCGAGGTTGAGTGGTAGAGAGGGCATTTTTACTTGCAAATAAAACAAAGCTATTTTTAAAGCTAAATGACAAACACCTGATTGTGCACAACTATTGAATGCCTAATTCAAGAATTAAGATAAATAGAAACAACGGTAATGCAATCAGGTTGATTAGCAATGCAGCGCTTAACATCTGTCACACGCTGTATAATTGCACTTGATTCTGACTGAGTGTTTTGCGCTGACCAGACTGTACTCATTAGCAATAAGTGACGTTTCATTTGTCAGCTGAAGTGACTGTACTGCGTTGTTTATAGTGATGCAGTTGAGTCATTATGTATTTACACAATTGGGTGTTTTGTTTATTATACTCAATTCAATTCAATTTCAATTCAAATTCAATTCAACTCGTACATTATTCGTTTGTATTGTTTTTTATTTTAATCCTGTAAGCTGTTCTTTTTAGAATCTTCTTAAAACAGATTTTACTTTTTAGATTTTACTAAATTGATCTCCGCCACTATTATGAATTTTCAAACTAACACAGATTTTACATTTAAAAGTAACTTGCCTATAGTAAGAAACGTAATTAGAATTATTTTATTATACATGAAAATATATTGGTTATAAACTTTATGGTACCCAAAAGTTATCATCATACACCCTACAAATGTTCTGGAATTGTCACATGGAAAATTCTCATGTAGTGATGTAGACTATTTACTACCGATACAAAGTATTGTGACAGTTGCATTTGATACTTTGATTTGAGACACCGACCACTCCTAGAGGGTATTTTAAGGTGAATATGGGATGAAGGGTGAGTATGTTGAGTGTTTTTGATGGATGATGGTTACAAACTAGGGCCGTCTGTTCCCCAGATCGGGTCATTAATTAATAGCCCAACGACCAATGTAGTGGACCAACGTGACTTCCGAACCACGGGGAATGGCATTCGTGAAAAGTTATCACTGCGCCCGGGAATCGAACCCGGGCTGATTTGGTGCGAAGCACGCACTATACCACTGAGCTATGACCACTCCCTATTCTTTGTCTTAAAAACCTAATATTAATTATTCTAAAGACTGAATTATAGGTCAAGAAATATTCAGAAATCAGAAGACATGTAGAGCTTTGAAATATTTATAATATAGCTTTTGGACTTCTTCAAAATAATTATTCTTTGTCTTAATTGTGTAGTTAACCCTTGTTTGAGGTTTGTTGTTGTCAAAAGTAGAAGTTCTGTGGTTGAAATATTATTACGGAAGGTTTCCATAGTTCTCTTAGAACAGGACATTGCGTTCACGGCATAAGTTACTTTTCACCTGAAGACGGGGACAGATCCAGATCCCGAAACTTCGTGTTCTTCTTGTTCACTAAAAATCTGTGCAGTTATATCTTCAATTTCATTGATATTGCAATTTCAGTTTGCAATGTTTTACTACTCATCATGATATTATGAAAATTAAAAATATTAGCGGACCTAACTCGACCCCTGAGGGACGCCATATTTTGTTCCTCGTTCGAATTATACAATTTACATTCATTTCTTACAGCATAACACTACTTAAACGGTTGAATACAATTTTGAGATTATTTGAAGAAGGACATCATATTGCTATTACAAATTAATTAAAAATATTAGCGCACCTAACTGGACCCCTGAGGGACACGAAATTTTGTCCCTCCTTTGAATTACGCAATATGCATCTATTTCTTACAGTTTAACACTACTTAACGGTTAAATACAGTTTGTACATAACTCGACAGAGGTATAAACCTCCTGTGGAAAAGTGTGTCTCTGCGTGTGTGTGTGTGTGTGCGCCTGGAGATGAAACTCCACCTCGGCGCTACAGAACACCTCGGGTGACAGCCACTGTTTCGCAGTTTATTTATGTTAATGGCGCACTTCTTGCTTTATATTACTTCTCCCGGTCTTTCCCGTAACTAAACTCATGTTTTAAACATGTACAGTGTAATTGTCGGTGATTTGTCGGCTTTGGATCGTGTTAAGGGTGAGAAATGGACGCTTTATGGTTTAACACAACCATTTTTAGTGGTAACATTAGTTTATCTTACATACCGTAAATCCGCCGTAGATTTAAAGCTCTTAAATCAAAGTTTGGTGAAGGAAAAGGTTTGGTTAAACTATCAATAAACCATGTTGAAAAACGGTACACACTTCCAAAAGTCAGAGCAAAATCACACAAGCAACAAAAAAAAAATGAACAAATACAATTTGGTTTTTGTTTTATGCTTCAAAGGTAGTGCTTATATTATACGAATATTGGCCTATTGCGATAGTCTATGAATATAATGTGCTTTACAAGATAAACAGTATTAAAAACGAAAAGTTAAGAATGTATAATCCGATTGTTTGCTCTTTAATTTTTATAAACCCTTTTAACCTTTAAAAATTATATTGATGTGTTTATTTACTTTTCATAATACTTTTAAAATTCTTTGTTTGAAGTTTGTTGTTAACGATGAGATAATTTCAGAGTTTAAACTATTATTGCGGACATTTTCCATCGTCAGTGAGCAAGAGACGATTACGACGTTTCGGGATCTGCAATCTGATCCCGTCTTCAGGTGAAAAGGAACCTTAAACATAATTAAAGGCCCTTCTCAAACCCGATTTTGGAGGGAATGCGATAGATGCAACGAAGAAATGACGAGTTTATATGCTTTTGAATACATCAAGAATATATTTATACACATTGAAAAGTTAAAGATTACTCCCTATGGACCCTGTACAAGCAAGCAGATGATTACAAAGTTGAAGGATAGAGTAGAGGAATCATGTGGGAAATAAGTACGAGCCAGAGTATACAATACCAGCCATCATGTCGGGTGCTTGACTTGAATATTGCTTCCTGAGATGCCGTCCTCAACAATACTGTAACACTTGCATAGCAGATAGTGTGGCTCGTTACACAAACAGTGTATACAATACCAGCCATCATGTCGGGTGCTTGACTTGAATATTGCTTCCTGAGATGCCGTCCTCTACAATACTGTAACACTTGCATAGCAGATAGTGTGGCTCGTTACACAAACAGTGTATACAATACCAGCCATCATGTCGGGTGCTTGACTTGAATATTGCTTCCTGAGATGCCGTCCTCAACAATACTGTAACACTTGCATAGCAGATAGTGTGGCTCGTTACACAAACAGTGTATACAATACCAGCCATCATGTCGGGTGCTTGACTTGAATATTGCTTCCTGAGATGCCGTCCTCTACAATACTGTAACACTTGCATAGCAGATAGTGTGGCTCGTTACACAAACAGTGTATACAATACCAGCCATCATGTCGGGTGCTTGACTTGAATATTGCTTCCTGAGATGCCGTCCTCACAATACTGTAACACTTGCATAGCAGATAGTGTGGCTCGTTACACAAACAGTGTATACAATACCAGCCATCATGTCGGGTGCTTGACTTGAATATTGCTTCCTGAGATGCCGTCCTCTACAATACTGTAACACTTGCATAGCAGATAGTGTGTCGTTACACAAACAGTGTATACAATACCAGCCATCATGTCGGGTGCTTGAGAATATTGCAGATGCCGTCCTCGTGTAGCAGATAGTGTGGCACACAAACAGTGTATACAATTCATGTCGGGTGCTTGATATTGCTTCCTGAGATGCACAATACTGTAACACTTGCATAGCAGATAGTGTGGCTCGTTACACAAACAGTGTATACACCACCTTTAACATTATATTTCTTGGCATGTTTGAGTTCTGGTTGTTTGTGTTCTGGGCTACAAAATTATGGTTGTTATTTTGGATTGTCTGTATTTTTTCGCGGTAGTTTGGAGATCACTTTGTTTAGAGAAGCCCTGTTGTTATAACTTTAAAGTTATTTGAAAACCATGCTTGACATACATTTCAGCTCACTATCACTCAGCGAGCTCGTGGTGAATTGTAATCGATCGCAACTCCGCAGTCAGCATCACTTACATTTGCAATGTTACTATGCGGTAACGTTGGGTTAGGTTGAGTGGTAGAGAGGACTTTGTAGTCCTAACCTTAACCTTTTTTTCACTACTGTTGCCACAATGGCAACCGAAAAGTGTGTAATCATAGCTACTTTATCGGCTGCTAACGCTTTGGGTTTCACGATACCAAATAACAACTGCAGATTTGTTTGGTGTGACATATTAAATAGTCTAAGTGTTATAAAAATAGTCAAATAAATAAATCAAGTGTTATATAAATAGTCTATTTTTATATAACACTTGATATGTTTCGCTCAAGATGAAAATGTAGTTTTAGTCATTTTTTGTTGTATGGGACTTTACCGTCCGGTGTTCCTAATGTTTTCAAAACCTATCGAGTAGGACTTAATTTTTAAGCTCTTATACGAGCACTAAACACGTATTACAATGTTTTTGTTATATCTTAAAACAAAAATGCGCGTTGTTAGCTATTTCTAGGGGGTACAGTTCATTTACTATTTTGCCACCATTTGGCTTCTGTTCTTGCCAGACAGTTTCTCCTTACAAGACTTCTAGTTTGACGTTTATTCTGACGATACATGGAATCTTATAAATTCGTACGATTCATCGAAAATCGGTTTGGCACTTCAGACTTTGTGAAATGGTTTACGTTCAGCTATGCTGCTATGGTAGTTCCTAGTCCACAACTTTCGAATAAAAACTGTCCTCAACAATTAAGGAGGGACTTTAAAAACACCCTGTATTAACCTCAACATGGATAAACCCTCAAGATAAACCTCCGACTGAGTCTAGTGTATTTTCACACACAAAGCAACCCAAGTTCACAAGAAGTCTGTGATACATTTGTTATGCAAACAAAGCACAAGCCCGCAAACCTGTTCAGAGGTGACGAAACTGTTTGCCTCAAATGTCGAGATCTGTTATCACAAAGTCTTTTCTAGCAACTGTCGAATCGGCAAGGTTTTTTTGTTGCCAGTATACAGAGTGTCTCAGACCAGGCTGCGCAGTGGTGGCTGTGACCATGAATTTCGTCTCATGAGAGCAATGTAAAACACGCATTTCTTTTCGAGACTTCACGCCTACAGTTTTCATAAGATTTTTATCAAATAAACATTGTTTTAAGTGTATTTAATGTTTTAGTTCCTCCGCTGAGCCGAATTTCCATTTCATCTTTATAAGGCCGTAACATAAATCCAACAATTGAAGAAACTTTGTATTTAAACTTTTTGTTTTTACTCGCATACTAATAAAATTTTCCAAAATGTGGTCAGCGGAGTTATTGCATTACATTGTAATCTTTCAAAAAAAATTAATTCTAAAAGATCTGATAAACATTGTTGGCGTGAAGTTTCTTAAGAAAATTCCTGTTTTTACATTGTTCTTATGGCACAAAAACAAAATGGCCGACAGGTACTATGCACTCTTAAGAAATGTTTGTCCTTGATCTTAATTTGTATAAACGCTAAATAGCTAATTTATTACTAATGAAATTTGAAGACAAAGATGTTTCCGGGTCTACCGCTTGCCGGGCGATTACGCTGACCACTACACCATCAGGCTTATTTGATTTTCCGGTTTGAGTTAAATAAAAATAAAACCTGTCGATAAAAAGCAAGGAATGAGGGATCTTCATGTGCACGTTTTAAGATGGAAAATTATATATTTATTTCACATTCACGGAGTCGAATTGATTCTGTCTTCTAGTGAAGAGTAACCCAAAACATAACACTCGTATTAGGACACTTTTGAAGAAAACTCGCTGAAAACTTATTTTAGAGGGAATTCTCCATAAGACGTGATGCAAACAAAGCTTGATACGCAGTTTTAGTAGATTTGGTAATTGTTATTTTAGAAATTCTCCATAAGACGTGATGCAAACAAAGCTTGATACGCAGTATTTATTGTTATTTTTTCTCCATAAGACGTGATGCAAACAAAGCTTGATACGCAGTAGTAGATTTGTCAGTATTTATTGTTATTTTAGAGGGAATTCTCCATAAGACGTGATGCAAACAAAGCTTGATACGCAGTTTTAGTAGATTTGTCAGTATTTATTGTTATTTTTTCTCCATAAGACGTGATGCAAACAAAGCTTGATACGCAGTTTTAGTAGATTTGTCAGTATTTATTGTTATTTTAGAGATTCTCCATAAGACGTGATGCAAACAAAGCTTGATACGCAGTTTTAGTAGATTTGTCAGTATTTATTGTTATTTTAGAGACGTGATGCAAACAAAGCTTGATACGCAGTTTTAGTAGATTTGTCAGTATTTATTGTTATTTTAGAAATTCTCCATAAGACGTGATGCAAACAAAGCTTGATACGCAGTTTTAGTAGATTTGTCAGTTTTGAGGGAATTCTCCATTTATTGTTATTTTAGACGGATTTGATACGCAGTTTTAGTCCTCCATAAGACGTGATGCAAACAAAGCTTGATACGCAGTTTTAGTAGATTTGTCAATTTTACATAAGACGTGATGCATACGCAGTTTTAGTAGATTTGTCAGTATTTATTGTTATTTTAGAGGGAATTCTCCATATTTTGAGAGGTAGATTTGTCAGTATCTCCATAAGACGTGATGCAAACAAAGCTTGATACGCAGTTTTAGTAGATATTTTAGTAGATTTCCATAAGACGTGATGCAAACAAAGCTTGATTTAGTAGATTTGTTATTTTAGAGGGAATTCTCCATAAGACGTGATGCAAACAAAGCTTGATACGCAGTTTTAGTAGATTTGTCAGGTATTTATTGTTATTTTAAATTCTCCATAAGACGTGATGCAAACAAAGCTTGATACGCAGTTTTAGTAGATTTGTCAGTATTTATTGTTATTTTTAGGACGTGAATACGCAGTTTTAGTAGATTTGTCAGTCTCCATAAGACGTGATGCAAACAAAGCTTGATACGCAGTTTTAGTAGATTTGTCAGTATTTATTGTTATTTTAGAGGGAATTCTCCATAAGACGTGATGCATTCTGTAGATTTGTCAGTATTTATTGTGAGGAATTCTCCATAAGACGTGATGCAAACAAAGCTTGATACGCAGTTTTAGTAGATTTGTCAGTATTTATTGTTATTTTAGAGAATTCTTTATTTGGCAAGTAGATTTGTCAGTCTCCATAAGACGTGATGCAAACAAAGCTTGATACGCAGTTTTAGTAGATTTGTCAGTATTTATTGTTATTTTAGAGGGAATTCTCCATAAGACGTGATGCAAACAAAGCTTGATACGCAGTTTTAGTAGATTTGTCAGTATTTATTGTTATTTTAGAAATTCTCCATAAGACGTGATGCAAACAAAGCTTGATACGCAGTTTTAGTAGATTTGTCAGTATTTATTGTTATTTTAGAGGGAATTCTCCATAAGACGTGATGCAAACAAAGCTTGATACGCAGTTTTAGTAGATTTGTCAGTATTTATTGTTATTTTAGAGGAATTCTCCATAAGACGTGATGCAAACAAAGCTTGATACGCAGTTTTAGTAGATTTGTCAGTATTTATTGTTATTTTAGAGGGAATTCTCCATAAGACGTGATGCAAACAAAGCTTGATACGCAGTTTTAGTAGATTTGTCAGTATTTATTGTTATTTTAGAGGGAATTCTCCATAAGACGTGATGCAAACAAAGCTTGATACGCAGTTTTAGTAGATTTGTCAGTATTTATTGTTATTTTAGAAATTCTCCATAAGACGTGATGCAAACAAAGCTTGATACGCAGTTTTAGTAGATTTGTCAGTATTTATTGTTATTTTAGTTATAAGACGTGATGCAAACAAAGCTTGATACGCAGTTTTAGTAGATTTGTCAGTATTTATTGTTATTTTTTATAAGACGTGATGCAAACAAAGCTTGATACGCAGTTTTAGTAGATTTGTCAGTATTTGTTGTTATTTTAGAGGGAATTCTCCATAAGACGTGATGCAAACAAAGCTTGATACGCAGTTTTAGTAGATTTGTCAGTATTTATTGTTATTTTTTAGGGACAGTGAATGAGATTTTTGATAAAGGAGAGTCATGCTGTACACAATTTGGGTTAGGCCGTAGCTCAGTGGGTTTGGATGCAAGTGAAATGGGATGGAAATAAATTACAATTTGTAAACTTGTGAAGAAAGGGTGATTTCACGAAGCATTGAACTAAATAAAGTAGTTCTTTATTCAGTTAATTAAGTAGAAGTGTCAAGTTTGTAATTGGATCAATTTGCTAGTTGACGTTTGAATTTAAAGCGTTGATTGGTTCTATTTAACGGCAAGAAATGTATTGAAGTTGTCCCAAGTGTTAGGTATTTACGTTTGATCGTTTCGTGTTTTGATTTTACATGATTTGTCAAACTAAATCAACTTAGTGTTTTATTTGAGGTTAGATTGGAAATTTGAGGGTTTGAATACGTTTTGTTTGAAATTAATGACTAATTGAGTGGTACACTTCAAGCTCTTAAACTCAAAGCGTACTTGTTGTGGTGGTGGCGGGAGGAGGGGTGGTAGCGGGTCCTAGAAGTAGGCGTATAGATTTCTTCACACGCATAAATCGAAAGTGACCGTTTATTTAATCCCGGAATTATTATACTGTAAAGCCGGTTGTACAGGTGACTGACTGGTGACTGAACGAGTAAATGTTTAGACACTTCCCGGCACCCACCATGTACTCTTTTTTGGAGCTCTTGGTGTGAAACCTTTGGTAAAATATCTGAAAACATTCTCTTTTTTAAGGCTCTGACAAGTTGGCGGCCAAAAAAGATGAAAATCTTCCCTTGTTTTTCTAAATAAACAAACAACAGCTGTTATAGCTTTATTTGCTTTGAAATAAGAAAGTTAACTATTTTGCATCATAGCGGAAAACATATGCGAATGCCCAATAACTACGAGGCCGCAGGCAGAGTGGGGGTGTTGGAGTTTTATACTTAAAATCTTAATATTTCTCTGGGTCCTATTTCATTTTCCTCCCGGAATGTCATACTTGTAAACCTTACCGTTTCCACGAAGTGGCTTAGGTTCCATGCCTAATGAAACAGTTGAATGTCGTTTCAGTTTTCCAAATAAAGTAATATTTCAGTTGAAGATAACTCAAGAAGATGGAAAGACATTAACTATCAAGATCCAAACAAGTTCATTCCATCAAGTTGAGGAATGAGATGGATCAGCCCCCCCACTCACCCCCGCCAACAATACAACAGCTGGTAGCGTAGGTGGGAGGGGAGGGCGGATTACATAGACTTATCAGCTGACGTAAAACTTCCTAAGCCGATCTCTCGACAGTTTCAGTGCAGGCCATTGTGTTGTACCTTGTTTGCACGTTCTACAGGTGTATTTCGTGTATGCAAAGAATATTTTATTCACATTTCCAAAACTTTTGAAGTTTCATAAAGCACGTATTGCACCGTGGAATTTTTGAACAGGAAAATACAATTGGATTGACCTAATTTCCTTTTTTTAATTTGGCCGTTCTATTATCACGGGCGTTACGGGGCTGTTCGCAACGCTCACAGCCTCACTTCGGTCGTACGTTTTATTACATATCGTGAAGGAAAAACGTATTTAAAATTTAATTTAAATGAGACTACTCATAACGCTGTTATATGAAAAAATCACTTTTTAGACGCCATTTTAAAACGGTTAATAGATGTTCATAAGTTTGAGTACGTTGATGAATACTATTCAAATACATATTAATTTCAAATTTCATTAATGACCATTTTACTGTTATAAGATCATTCAAACGATTTTGTCCCCGGGGTACTTCTGGTAGCCTGGTTTTGCTGGCTAACGAACTTGACAGAGCAACAAACAGTAATAATTACAGTATTTTAATATGTATATAAAGTGTTAAAAAATTCTCAACACGTTTTTTTCTGAGTCTACCCAGGCTGGCGGCATGAGTATCTCATTTTTCCAAAGGAAATGAGAATATTAACAGTTGAGTCAGCGAGAGTGTCACAACGGACTTGAAGCGTCCATTGAACGGTCACTGTTATTGATCTCCTGTATCTGGGCCACGGATTGTTAACCTCGTGATACTCTGTGTTGTTATTGTGTTTCAAGGATACTGCGTTGTCGGTTCTATCCTTAACCTAACCGAGGTTATTGCTACTTTCTACCTTTCTTTGTGCGGTTAGCACTAAAGACAATTATATGTACAGTGTTCATAAAAGGGTGTTGCACACTTTAAGGTAGGGTCAAATTGAAGAAAAAATATGAATAACGTTTTTTTGAAAAGCGTTTTGTCGAACAAATATCCGCCATTTTGTTTTCCACTATTTATTTTATTTTTTCCCAGCACCACTAATGCTATTTGGCTCAAACTTAATTTGACTAAGTTAGACCATATTTGGAAAAGTTACCAGCATAATCTGACTTACCACTTTAAAATGGTGGGTATTTTTAGGGCTTATTATCTTCTGTTAAAACATCGGCCTGACAAAAACATTGGCTCTAGTAGGGTTTTCTTGTCTAGCTCAGTTCTTTGAAAAGTCGCCTACCTTGCCAGTTAAGGGACGTGGTAGTAGCGATATTCCAACTTTGCTTCACTTACTCAAAAAGTGGCAAAACATGGTTTCCCTGTCATAGGTGCCCTGTCTCCGACGCCTTTATGAACCTAAACGTACAAATGCGGGTTTATATGATAGGGTAGAAGTAATTCTATGTTCCGTATACATAAAAAAGGCAAAAACTGCTTGTGAAAAAAATACAATACACTTTTAAAACAAACCTTTTGGCAAACTTAAACATTTTTTTAAACCCAGTTTGTACAAACCTAGAGACACTCTTTGAGAACATGGAAAACAACTTTTCTAATATCTACACCAAGAAATAGCGTCCTAAATGAGGGACTACGAGAGCATGTTTTGAGCAACCTTTCCTGGGGTGTTCAATCCTCAAGTTCCGCTAGCGAAATATACCTAGACCGAGCCACAAAGCGGCCCAAACCACTACTTTGGGCTTTTTACATTTAATTTATACGAGTGCCATGTAGTCAGACCAATGATTGTAGAAGAAAAAAACATTTAAAAATTGCTTGTACTGATGTAACAGTCAGAAAATAATAATCAAACGTCAGTAGTTTTATAGAGACATATTCCTGGTCCGCGTTTAAATACACTCAAAACAAACTACACCAGTCATTTTGATTTGTAGCAAACCATATTGTAGTACTATTTAGTTTAACTTTAATTTAGACTTCTACAAAGACAGTTTAAACAACTAGGCTGGCACAAATTCTCCATTGAATCAACGAGTAGATATGTTAGACGGGGAAGGAATGTAGTGTCGACTCGCTGAAATGTCTTGGGGATTTCACGTTTCCTATTTCCCAGGGGTTCCTCGTGTCGCCGCCGCGGCGCTAGCGATGCAATCTTCTCTAGATATCACCTCTAGCACGAGATTATATACTGTACAATGTGTATAACACTGGAGTTGTTATGTATTGATACGTGGGGTGTTTAATAAGTACCGCTGTAATGGTAAATAACAATGCCTGTAATAACCATCAATGCCACCAAAAACCATTAAGGGGCCGCTTCCGTGGACACCGCAGAGAAAGGCTGAATTCTACTAAAAGTACTACTAAAAGTCGTACTAAAAGTAAGACAAAATTAAATATGTCTGCACTAAATCACTAATCACTAAATCACTATTTGAGATGCCGACCACTCTCATGAGGGTATATTAAGGCAAGTATGTGGTGAAGGATGAGTGTGATGAGTGGTAGTAATGAGTTATGAGGTGTAGTCTTGTTACAAACTAAGGCCGAACAATAACAAGTACAAGTTTTAAATAATGAAATGTTGTATGTACGTATCAATTTTATAATCCCTAAACCCGTATTAAAGTCAAAGCGAACAAAAGCGAATAATATTATAACCAAGTTAGAAACAGTTTGGAAGCCGCGATATTGATAGATTCACTGTTATTGACAATGACACAAAGCTGTAACTCTGTTATACAACACAATATGCGCCCATACTGACAGCAATTACTGCCAGTGTTGACACGTTCCCGCCATTTTGTTGCACACCACAGATTCCACGTTGTCTAAACTCATATCAGCTGATCCAGTTTTGAGGTTATGTTATTGGTTTCTATATTTCCATGCGATATTACTATGTTTGACGTTTGTATAAAATTAATATTGTTCGTTTGCGGTTTGATTTATACGCTGCTTTATATGTTCGGTGGAATTGTTGCAAGTTTATTATGATGGTTTTTAAAAGTTTGGATGTACGTTTCCACTATTTATTTCGTTCCCAGTTGACCAGGTAATGTAAGAATGTTTAGATTCTTAAAATAATCTCTACACAATGTTCTTGATGACAGATTGTAAAAAACTCGAATGGTCGATTTTTGGAGGATGAATGCTATTAACAGTTTTGTTTCAGCGTAGCCACCCCAAAATATAATTCCATAAGACAAAAGTACAAGTAGACTACTTTAAGAGCATCAGTTCTATGGAACATAAATCTCTCATCTGTCTCAACAATAGAAATATTCCAGAAGATATCTTTCCACAAATATGGTCGATTTGGCTATCCCAACTTAAGAGGGGGCCGGATAGAGCCCGAACGACGTTCAAATGGGATAAGGATTTTAACATGGGAAATGTTGCAAACTTTTTTTACGCAGGTTAATTAACTAAAATGTGGAAAGTGTTTCTCTGGAAGTATAGAGTCATTAAGGCTTCTGCATATAAAAAAGGAAAAAATGAGTTTGGTTATAAAATAGAATTATGTGATTCCTTAAAGAAATGTACAATAAATTCTAGGATTTAGTCATAAACCACAGTTTAATCACTTGGCGAACAGTGTTTACAGGTTATTGCCACCGGGGAGAGGGGATGAAATGTTTACTACCCTTGTGGGACTGTCCGACTACATGAGTAAGGTAGAATAGTCACCCCAGGTACCTTAGGCTGTGCCCACTCAACCAGCTTTATGGTAGCGTTCAAAATGATAATAACATTTCTGAAATTGGTGTTTTGTATTTTTTCTCTAAAACAGCTGCATTAAGGACACGTATCGAGGAGCAACGTAAAGTGGGTTAAACCTTTATGTGACAAGGACATCAGTAGTGCCAATGGTTTTATTCAAGAGGGGTCGGATAGAGCCCGAACGGCGTTCAATTGGGATAGGGAATTTAACATGGGAAAATTTTCAAACTGTGTTTTACGTAGGTTAATGAACATAAACGTGGTAGGGATTTCCCTGGAAGCATAGAGTCATTAGTGCTGCTGCATATGAAAAAGAAGGACATGAGTTTGGTTATAAAATAGAATTTTAATTACTGAATTTCGAGTGCTATGTTCTTATGGAAAAATCCAGCTTTTAGTTCAGAAGTACAGATATAATTTGATGACGAAAGTTGAAGTTTTAGTGTTTATATGAAGCAGCATCAATAGATCCATGCCTTCCGAGAGAAAATGTTCATATTTAAGTAAATTAACCTGCCAAAAACGTAGTTTGTAATTTTTATCCCATGTTATAAGCGGTACTCTGAGTTGAACCTGCGGCCGTTCTATCCGCACCCCTCTTAAGGTCTTATCAATATACAACCCTAAAAATCGTTAATTACATGTTCTCCTAATGAAACCGAGGCTTTGTTATTATTAATCCAATACTGTAATTCAAATTAAAATTTGTACAGCTAGTTTTCCCCTGATTTGTTTCGAGTTTTCAAAATACTTGGTATTCCAAGGTTACGTGTCCTTTCTATTGGTATGATTTAGATAATTAATCCGCCTGTCATCACGTCAGAAGTCCGTAGAGTGTTTCGCGTTTGACACCGATGATTGCAAAGCTTTCAATACATTTCTGATGTAAAGCTTATTGGAGTGAAGGGAAAGCCAGGCTGGGCTCTGATACCATCAATATTTGATCAGCAAATGGACGATTCGAGCTGAGGTTTTGGTGTCCTTTGACAGATCGGTAAACCTCGTCGTCACTGGAATAACTTTAGAGCTTCAGTCAGCAGGAGTGGGCTCTCATTGGTGGACTTTTGTAAAAACTATGGGAATTATTTGTGAAAATTCAAAATTTAATCAAGCTTGATATCTCGATTGAAAAAAATAACTTTGGAACCCGCGCCACCGGAGTGATGAACTCCAGAGTCGCGCGCGGTACCAATCCGCCACGGGTAGTGAGTAAAAGGTGGGGTAACTTTAACAATTACAAAACCCTTAAATAAGCTTCTTCGTGATATGGTACGTATTAAGAAGAATGTAATTTTTATGTAATTTGGAAACTATAAAATCCATTTTTATTGCTCATATCCATTTACATATTTTATATTGACTCTCAATTTATGGGGGAACTACAAAAAGTAACCTGGATAGAATTCTGATTCTTTGAACGAGTGCTATTAGAATTATATTAAACCTCTACAACCTAGATTCAGTAAAAGAACAGTTCTAAAAACTAAGTATTTTGACAGTTTACAATCAGTATATAATGGACTGTACCATGTTAGTAAACAATCAGTTCCACACTTTAGCTTTACGTAATACATTTCATTCCTTTAACACTCAAAAAATCAAATAGGTCTACCTCAGCATCATTTAAGTTTTTTGGTTTAACGTTTTTAAATAATCTACCACATTATGTAAAACGTAATATAAGGAAAACTCGTTTCAGAAATGTTGAAAGAGTAACTTATTAAAAAAATCTATTATTCGTTACATGTTTTTTTTTTAGATAAATGAAACTGGTTTTAAATTTTTGCACTTAAAACAAAATTTATTTGTAAAATTGTTATTTTACTGATATATTGAATTAAACTTATACAGTAATGACCTTTTATCTCACTGTAGACCAATTAAATTATTAATTTAATAAATATAGTCAATAATCGTTGTTTTCTTCAAAACTACTACATACCTATAGTTTTAAAAATGTCTCTTTTTGTTTGTGATTGTTAAAGTATACGATATATAATAATTTTTTTCCTATGATAATAAGTATAGTAATTACTAAACTATTTGAAGACTACATTTGACAGTCACATGTTTTGGATAAACATTCAGATTTAAGTACTTCTCTAAATTTGAAGGCATAAATAGTTGGGCCGGATGGTGTAGTGGTGAGCATAATCGCCCGGCAAGCGAGACACCCGGGTTCAAGTCCCGGTTGGGTCCAATTTTTTCTCTTAATTTGTTTATTAATGAATTAGCTATTTAGCGTTTATACAAATTAAGATCTATAATAAGTATAGTTAACGACACTATTTATATGTGTGTAATGCGTGAAAAATAAAGATGTTTTGATTTGATATAACTCTTTTAAAAGGTTCCCGACTCCACCCTCCTCCCTCCAGTATCCAAGATGATTGTGGAACAGCCTGTACAATGATGATTGTAAATAAACGGTTAAATACTCGTAAATCACAGTCAGCACTCAAGTGCGGTACTTTACCTGCTGATTAGCCTCTCAAGGGTTAAGAGCACAAGATTGATTACTTCATCAAGTTCCCAGGCTTTGATTTAAGTATTTAATCTTCTTAGACTGTGCTCCCAGCTCAAAGCTCTCGGTGATAAACTCCTGTTTGAATAAACTCAAGTTTTGGCAAAAAATATTATTTTTAAAATATTTTGTGTGGGTAAAGAACGTTTTGATTCTAAAAGATAACAGCCGAACAACATACAGTGTGGAAAAAAGTTTGGAAGTACTTTGATATTTTCTAAACAGGAAGACGTAGACCAATGAAACCTTGAACCTCATTCAAATTAAAATATCTCTTTCAATTGTTTGACATTTTCAATGTTTTTCAGCGAGCAGGGAACGTCCTATCCAGGGGTTGGTATGGAAATTTAAATGTAAGCCTATATCGAGTTTGGTGTCAAAATAAAGCTCTATTTAAGTGGAATTGCGATATTTTGATACCAAACTCGACATAGGCTGACATTTAAGATTTCGTACAACCCCTGGACAGAACGTCTCCGCTCGCTGAAAAACATTGAAAATGTCAAACAATTAAAAGAGAAATTTTAATTTGAACGAGGTTCAAGGTTTCATTGGTCTATGTTTTCTTATTCAGAAAATATTGAAGCGTACTCAGACTTTCTTTCCACTGTATAACACGCGAAATTATTTTCCCGTTTTCCATCTTTGCAAATTATTGGCTATTGAAAAATATGTGCATGTCTAACTGAAATATTCTGTTTACAGGTAAGATGCTTCAATTTGCGGACTAAGTGAATACGTCTTGGGTGAGTTGTAAGTTAAGGTTGCCCAGTACATGGGGAGGGGGAAAGTGACGATATAGTCTAACAAACACCGTCGTTGTCAAAAGTGTTACTGTGAGATTTTAACTTGTAAACAAAAGTTCAGTATAACCTTTGCTGTACCGAAAGCTGCAAACCGAAAGCTGTATTTCTAAAATTGATATTTTTATTTCGGAATAATGTACTTTGAAACACGTAAAAACAGTAGTTTTAGATCTTAGAAAATTTTGTTTAAAAGTGGCTTCTGAAATGAGGTTCCAATCGCTCCTAGGTAGTCTGTATATTGTCATATAAAAATTTCGATTCATACATAAGGTAATTAAATGAGACAAGCGTTTGTTGGGTTTCACCGCCACCAAAGGCGCTTGTACACAGGTGACGCTAGACTCTGTTAGGAATAACTACCGAAACGGGAGACACAGAGCGTTTGTCTTCCCAGTCAGGAACTCAATAGGTTGCCCAATTGTATCTAAAGTACCAACATTCCGAAGGCGTTTAAATCTAGTACAGACAGTCTTAATCGCAAAGGCGGTGTTTTTACATGGACGAGTTTATGGGAGAACGTGAAACTCACCGACCTGCAATATGGTTAAGGGGAAGACGTCGTATGAACGGTAGAGAGTGAATGGACAAAAACGTACGTTTGAAAGAGACTTCGACGCTAGAATGCAAGGAAACCTTTACTACAAACGACGATTGCATAAAATGTTATAACATGTGTTTCCGCAATAAACTATTTATTTATTTATTTCTCTGTGGATAAATGAACACTGAGCTACAAGTAGACCACTGTAGCGTAACAATGTACGATGAGCGATGAAAGCTAGAGACGTATTCGTGTGTAAACACTGAACTGTGTGAACAGTTACACTAGGTTTCCTCAGCTTTGACTGTTCACACACGTTCCATTACACACACACACACACCAACTGTGTTACCTAACACTACAATCTTCTCTGTATGTGTATATAATACCAGGCCGTCACGCAGCCGCTGGCATGAGTGAAGCGAATTTCCTTATTTCCATTGGAGCGACGAGACCTTCGGCCACAGCTTTGCCTGATATGTCATCACGAGTGTTACGAGGCTGTTCGCTACGCTCACTGCCTACGGCCTCAGATTTACGTGGCCTTTGATGCACGTTTGACTACGTATAATGAATGGCAAGTGTGTTTCAAATTTCATTAAAATTGGACTTGTTGACGCTGTTAGAGATATCAAAACGACCATTTTGAAACGACTTGCTGGATTTTCATAATATATTGTATATTGAAAGATACTATAAAATACCTATTTACTTTAAATTGATGAAATTAACTGTTTTTAGATTGTTAAAGCACGTGTTTGATAAAACCCCCCAAAGGGTGCTTCTGGTAGTCTGGTAGCTGGCTTACGAACTTGACCGAGATATCTATCAAAGAATCATTTTTACCAAATTTCATGAAAGTCGGACAATCAATTTGACTAGTAGAGAGTACACACATATATACATATGAATATGAAGTTTTGAACAAAATGCTCATCACGTGTTCTGGGGGTCAGCATCGGTGCACATTTCACGGTCCCGGGTCCTGGGTCTTACCATGCCGACGACATGAATACCTCATTTTCCCAAAGGAAATTCGATAATGATGACAGATTACGGGTAACGTTTTAAATGTGAAACGACGCAACGACGCTCTCCCGAGCAGCTGATGTGGACCCTTAAGCTAACCCTGAGGTGACCACTGAGGCGGACCCTTAATTACTATGTGAAATCAAAGAACGAACACTCAGCCCTCACTGCGAAGAATTGTACTAAACTACAAAACGTTAAAAGAACAAAAGTCACACAACTCTATGTTTTGTTGCTGGCACTTTTTATTAGGAAATGTTAAAGTAAAGTCTGGAATATTCGCAGCATTTGCCGCTGTTGCGGAATTTCCCGCGGCTTTCATTTTGCGCTTGACGGCCCCAAAACTCGGCCCTCTGTGTCCTTTGTGTTGTGTTTTCATTAGACTTTTTATAATCATCGCAGCGCCATTGTGGTCTCAATTGTTGGACACTATGTTCGAAATTAGACTAGAAATTCAACATGATTGTGGTTTTACCAGTGACATTTCTTTTGAACGTCTTCTTGAACGTTTGATTTCTGTGAAATCGGTTTAAGTTGTAACTTGTAAAGGTCCTCTTCAGTATTATTAATTGAACTTCATATAGATATTTGACATCAATGTGTACCTGGACTGTTCATGGGTGAAGTTATAACATTTCTTAGGATTAGAATATCATTTAGGTTATGTTTTACGTGATAACAAGAGGAGTTTCTTCGCATTTCGAAACGCTGTGTAGTTTTATAACGCAATAAACTGTAGAAACTGTCCATAGATTTTGAAGTATTTTTATTTTATTTTTGTAATTTTTATAATTTTTAAATTATTTATTATTTTTATGGCTTAGACTTCTGCCTGATAGATTTTGTAGTTTGCACGGGTCTGTGCTATTTTGTAACAGAAAAAATTACACCAGCGTTGAGCTAACGAATATTACATAACTAAAACCGATTGTAAGTAATTGTGTTCTCGTTATCTTTCGTGACATACATAGTTATTTATTGGGCACTTCAGAAATCACCTAGCCAAAATGGGTCTCCACTCAGGAGATACTAGTTGTAGGTTATGTGAGCGTACTCCTGAGTCCTCATAACACGTCTTAATCGAATGCGAGTCCCTTCAGGCCAGGAGAAGAGGTCTTCTGGGGGCACGTGAGTGGCAGGAGCTACACCCATCCGAATCGGGCAGCGTGATCCTCGAGCTTTGTTATCAGGTTGGGGCTGCCTAATTAGGAGAACAGGGAGCCTGCACAATAAACCAAAGGGTTGACATGCACGTGGTATAAAACTATACTCCATATTAGATAATATACGGTTATTTAAAAATGTATGTACAATTTTACTTACATCAATTTAAAAATGTTAAATCGATTGTATAATACATTTTAGCTCTATAATCTAGTTCTTCCGGTTCAAACCGCGCCAAAACTTCGAAATTAGGTTTAAATATTTCGGTCTCGCTGTGGAGTACCATCTTCAGTCGCTGATTGGATGATACTGAAGTGACTGCTGAAGATGGTATTCCACAGCGAGACCGAAATATTTCAACCTAATTACGAAGTTTAGACGCGGTGTGAATAGGAAGAACTAGATTATAGTTGTGACACCGGCCGCGAAAGCCTAAGAGTTACACATTTCAGCTCGCATAAATTTTACCTTTGTAAGCCTTTATCATCACTTAATAACAGGGTCATTTATAATCACAAGCAGCATAAAACAGTTTGAAATGTTTGAATAAATAAAGTTTTCTTTCGACAAAGTTGTAAATTTAATGTTAGGTCCTGAATCGCTTAACAGGTGGGAAGAGCTTTATATTTTTAACGCCGGGTATTGTTTGGGTTCGCTTAATTACTGTAGTAAAGAAGACAAACGATGTTATAAACCCTGCTTAACTTTGTTCCATTTACACACTTGTCTCTCTTTGTGTAATTGCAGAATAAACTGCGTCCAGAATCCTTGGCTTTGCATTTGCAAGTTAATGTAATTAAATGCGTAAAATTGTAATCAATGTAATTAAATTGTTATTCACGTGAAGGCAAAGTCGGAAAACTGTCGGCTGTAGAAAATATGTTTATTCCTCAAGCCATTGATTGCATTGGGAAGTGACAAGACCTGTATTTTTGTCAGTGGAAATGGTAATATTGAAAGTTTACAACAGTGGTGGAGATCAGTTATGAAATTGCTTATCTTGAACTTTTCCAATTTCTTCAGAAGAAAAACTACTCCATACATTTCGGGTAGTAGAGGAACTTCCCCCGTTGTCAAGGGCCTCACCTAACCTTACATTAGGCCCTTGTCGACCGGTGGAGTTTCCCAACTGCCCGAAACGTCGAGAGTAGTTTTTCTCCCGAATTGGCCGGAAAAGAAAGAGGTAAGCTATTTCATAATAGAAATTCGTCCATTACACTCGGTGTTATAACTTGAAACCCCCTACACCAGCGTTGGACACATAAAAATTACAGTTATTTTTACCTTAAAATTAACTTTAACTACCTTTTCAGGCCTTAAATTAAATTAACTTTGTCATTTTAATAGTGGCGGATGAAGGAATGTGATTTGATCTGTTGCGAATGCAGATTTAAGCTTTTGCTGTAGACGACTTGTCAAGTAGCTTACAAAACGCGCAATCGGCTTTACAGATATAATTGGACGTTTTGGACTAAAGCCGTTTTCCTGTAGTGAATAACGCACGTGTTCACCGCTAACTAGCGCCGCTGGCGTGAGTGAAGCGAACTTCTTTATTACCAAAGGAATTACGAGGCTGCTCACTCAGCTTTGCTTCTGTCCTTAGCTACGAGGCTCTTCGCTACGCCTTCGGCCTCAGACTTACGTGCTTTTATTTTTTCCAAGTTATGACATATGTAATGAAGGGAAAACAAATTTGACATTTTATTAAAATCGGACTTTTAATTAGTTGTAATAGAAATAGTCACCTATTTGGCCGCTATTTTGAAACGACGCATTGGATTTTCATATTTTTTGGTACATTGATGAATATTATTAAAATACATATTTTTCTTAAATTTCATCGAAGTTGGATGAAGTTTAAACCAGTTCTTTAGATCGTTAAAACCATTTTTTGACCAAAAAGGGTACTTCTGGCAGTCCGATTTTGTTTGCTGGCGACCTTGACCGAGATATTTACAACAGGAAAATTTGTACCAAAATCGGACAGAAATGTGACCTGTAAAGAGGGTACACATATATACATATTTATATACATTTATTTATTTTTACGTGTAAAAATTGACCTAAAGACTATATTGAAAAACCCATAACGCCCCTCAGATTTCGAATAACGAACCATCGCTCTGACGTATTTCATCAAAAAACCGAGAGACCTCTGTCATCCCACGCAATGGAGTACAATGTCAAGTCGTTGGAAAAAGGATTCACGCTAAAAGGGCTGTATGTGGAAAACCCGAACCATGAAGAGCCTACGCGTCTCACAGATATGAAATTGAGGAATGTTGAAATTGCTCACCAACTGGTTTTAAGGTCACGGCAACCAGATGGGCTTAATATTAGATAAAGCATGTGGCATTACTTTGTAAACATAATTATTTGAAAAATGTTTATTTTTGTTTGTTATGGCTATGACTATCTTATGAGAATAACGAAATATAAGCCAATTAGTAGTCTTGCTCTTTTTCATGTGTAATTTTAAAGTATATACATTCATATATTGAACGAATGCTCAAAACGTGTTCTGGGGGTCAGGATCGGTGCTCATTTCATGGTTCCGGGCCTATGGGTCTTACCATGAATATATCCGAATAGAAATTCAGTAATGAAAGCTCCACGATATTGATAGTGTGTCGGATTCGTCTCTCACAAATCACGTTTCCAGTTTCTCCAGCAACTTCAGCAGTAGACGAGGCGGCCTCTCTGGAGAGAAGAGTTAACATCATTACTGGCTGGAGTCTGATTGAAGTGTTTACTCCGTCAAGTGGAGGCTAGTTATTGCGTGCGCCGGCCGCTCTCCGCTCTGAGCGCTAGCATCGCTCGTTATCCTACTTCAGCTTTATTACTTTCTGCGTTATAAAGGCTGGGGGAGTGCCTATGACGCTTCTTTGAGATTATTAATAACAAATAACGTTTAATGTTAGTTTAGTTTGATGTGAAAATGATCTTTTATGCAGCGATGCGTCTTCAATTTGCTTTTGAATGTGTTTAGTCTTTGTCTTGGGGTGGCCTTAGTGAAAGACCGTTATAGTCTAGCTATAACATTTTCTTCGTCATATTTTAGTGGTATAGCCTAATGAGTACTCCACGTTAAAACGACCCGGGTTCTACGCCCGCTCATAGATCTCTATCAAATGGATAGAGATCTATGCGCCCGCTACGCTGCAGTTTTCAATTAAAAAACCTCGGCTCTATTAGAGTTGTCTTGTCTAGCTCAGTTCTTTGAAGAGTCACGCGTGCCGGCCTTACCAGTCATGGGAAATGGTAGTAGCAATATTCCAACTTTGCTCCGCTCACTCAAAAAGTGGCAAAACATGGTTTCATAGTTCCCTTGGTTTATGAACCGAAACCTACAAGTGTGGGTTTATATGATAAGGTAGAAGTGGGTCTATGTTCCTTATACACGAAAAAGGTAAAAATTGCTTCTGACTATAATATAAGAAACTTTAAAAATAACCTGTTTTTGGTCAACTTTAACATTTTTACTAAAATTGGCGTATTATTAAAAAAAGGTTATAAAACCCTAGAGATAACCTTTGAACACACGGAAAACAACTTTTCTAATCTCTACACCAAAAAATAGCGTCCTAAACGGGGGACTATGTTTGAGTGACTATGACGGGGGAAGGCATGTTTGAGTAACTTTTTCTGGGGTGATCAACCCTCTTAAAGACAACAATTACGCCCTGAAAACGTAACGGTATCAAATATTCTACGGTGGAAACGTGCCAGAGCTGCGTTTACCCGGGCGGGTCTCGCAGATTGCCACTGCAGGTATGGAAGTCACGTCTCCCCCCTCCCATCAGGTCACGTGACTCGGGTAGGATTTACCTCTGACGTGACTTACGTGTGGAGTGGGGGTGCGGGGTGGGGATGATTACCTTTCATCTCCATGACAACGGCTGACGTAACGTCTTGCTAACATTTGACACCGTGAGTTCAACAAAAGAGTTGAGGCAATTTTCTGTTATTTCGTGGATGGGTGGAATTTTCTGCGAATTACTTGTATTCGGTGCGGTGGATTTTGAATTTTGGTGTTTCTACTTAACTCTTATAAGGAATTCGTCGTTATATTTTTGTTTTTAGTATTAACACGTTCTGAATACTGATCTTACATTTAACGATTATGTAGAATGCCAATGTTTAGGGTGTCGTGCACGAATAGCGCAGTGAACGAAGAGCGCAGTTCAAAATAGTGGACCCAAAATCCATGACCAAGCGCGGTTGCCATATCGTGCTACCAACTCCCACCCGTCATGCTGCATCCTTGTCTCGGCCTCTCTGCATTCTGTACGATATGGCAACCTTGCCTGGTGATAGGTTTGGCAACTAACCTTCGAAACACTTTCCCTATCTCCCTGGACATCTGTAGACGTTCGATTATCTATACCAGAGTTATTAAAGTAAGATTTGAGATAAACGGTCATTTTCAATCGTTGTATTATCTTAAAGGATGGGCTCTAATATAGGATATGTAAAAAATAAGTTTAAACGTCAAATAAACCAATATAAAAAATTATAATTTAAGAGGCCTTCAGACGTTTTGAATTTTTGATGTTATCTGAAGATGACAGCATCGCTGCTCGAAAGGCCTCATAAATTAAATTTTTCAATATTGGTTTAGTTGGATTATGTTTAAATGTCTAGACATACCGTGACTAAGGTGTGCAACCCAGTATTCCACAACTTTTGACCATATGAACTAAGAAGCATTGGAAATCCAACACATCTAAGGCAGAAGCTGACAACCTGGCTACCAGATAAAACTTGCCTTCTGGCTACCAGAAAGCAAAGACAATTAATTTAATAACTATAATATGACTCTCTCTCTAATCTCAAAGAATATATACAACAGAAAATAAATAAATAATGAATATAAATCACAAAAATCGACAGATTTGACACATGGACGAAGAAGATTTGTGAAAATCACTAAATCACTACTACCCAGTAGTGCCCAAGTCCCAGCGGACCTTTTGCTAAAACCACACAGGTTAAAGGAAAGGTTCCGTACCAAGATATCCCGACCCCAGTATATACAAGCTAGCTAATGGCGGTTGCTTGGATGCGTGCTCGCTCCACTCACAACCCATTCCGCCGGCCATCGATCTTCACAAATTGGGCGAAAGTGGATTGAAGATCGAGTCTGAAGATCGAGCAACTCGCCACAACGCAGGTGTTTGAAATATTACCTCATTCCAGCTTGTTACTCCCCACCGCAGAATGCCTTCATTAGCCTCGTCGCTGGCTTTGCAATACGGGAACTAGATTTGGTGGACTTACATAACCACAAGAAGCTTCACTAGTAACTGGGTTCGTGATGGAAACATTAATCCAACAGATTTTAGTATTGTTTTCGTCCTTATG
The DNA here is from genome assembly GCA_018831715.1 of Matsumurasca onukii. Lineage (NCBI taxonomy): Eukaryota > Metazoa > Arthropoda > Insecta > Hemiptera > Cicadellidae > Matsumurasca > Matsumurasca onukii. The sequence goes on along the minus strand of CM032059.1, from coordinate 30,938,535 downwards.
TTTATGTCCTTTATGACTGGTACTCGTGGCGTGGTACTGTAATCCAGCTTCATGGAGGTCAGGTTTTGAGGATGATATAGGTCTAAAGCGGCTCAGATAGTTTCAGTGATCATCTGTTGATACCCGCATCAACTCGTTTAGGCATATCAGACCATCACCTGCGTGGTTCGGAAGTCACGTTAAGCCTTTGGTCCTTGTATTTCCATTGGTCATTGGGCTATTAATTAATGACCCATTCTAAGGAAGAGTCGGCCTTAGTTTGTAACAAGACTACACCTCATAACTCATTACTACCACTCATCACACTCATCCTTCACCACATATTTGCCTTAAAATACCCTCCTCATGAGAGTGGTCGGCATCTCAAATAGTGATAGTTCAGCACATTCTCAAACTGTAAAAACTCTTGGGAAATGAAAAGTGTTGTCGATAGGAAAGGAAGTGAATGTTATTATTTATGTGGACCTAACACAATAAACGTCAACCTAACAATGATCGACGAGGAATGCACCGAGCAAAACCTTTTACTAAAGATACTTTGATACAGCCGGACTATTTATATGATTCAATATTTAATAACAGTGTCAGTTTTATTGGTTTATGATCTACAGCGGTATAATGGAGCCATACTTTTGAAAATCGTTTTTAAGTTGTTTCATTCAAGTTTGAATGGCATTTTTCCAAATAAAAATTTTATTTGAAACCATTTGCTTTCACATTGCCTTTAAAATTTAATAACCCCTGGTTAAGAGTACTCGTATACTGAAGAGAGTAAAACTATGTACGCTATAATTGCAGCGTTTTAACTTTTACAGTCTGCTACCCCTCTGCATCACCACTTCTTTCTAAGCGGATCCGTGGGGGATTGGTATCGCGCGACTCCGGAGCTCATCACTCCGGTGGCGCGGGTTCGATCCCCGCATTCACCACTTACAATTTGTAATGTTACTATACAGTGACGCTAGGTAAAGGTCGAGGTTGAGTGGTAGAGAGGACTTTGTAGTCCTAACTTCGCCTCGTTAAACAAGACAAACTATACTTTTTGTGTCTTTCGCCCGTACTGTACAGTAAGGCTCTACCCCCGCCATCTTGGATTTATTCACCTTAAGCTCAATGTAAAAAACACTGATTTTTTCTTTATTAGTCGACAGAAAATGTTAAAATTGGTGTCATTTGAAAGCTAACACGATTTAGTTTGTGTTTCGTTGAACACTTGCGTAGGGTGTCGTTCATATAACTGTAGTGTTGGTTTAAAAAATAACAATTTTTCTTAGTGTTGCCTTTTTTGAAAAAAAAAACAAGACATAGTATTTTATATTTTTATTAAAAAAATATTACTGTTGGTTTCATAATCTTTTGTAATAAAAACTACATTAAAATCTGATAGAAAATCAGAAAAAGGATATGGGTGTAAAACAGAGCTATACGCGCCATAGAACTGCTAGGGTAAACGCTCAAGGTTACCCCGTAAGTCGGAACCATCCAAAAAAACCAAAGCAATAATACATGTAATTTAAAATCATAATGTTAAACGAGTATACTTGACACCTACCAATAAAAAATGGACAAACTACTTTCGATGTTTCAAAATCACTGCCTTGGGCCAAGCAAATTCTTTCCGAGGTCTTTTTTATTTGAAGTCTCATACCAAGTTATATAACTACTTAGGTTTTCTTGTTCGGATTTCTTCATTTGAATCCATCAATATCATTGCTAATCGTTATTTTATTTTCCACCGTATCTTTGAATTCTTAGTTGCTAACTACACACTGCAGCGTAGCACATGTGGATTGTGAACAGGTGTGGCAACCTACAGAGAGAAAGTGTACCCTTGACCACTACACTACACTATAACAAGTACACACAGAGTCGAGACTGTAGCAGCGCCGGTAGATGTGGGCGTTTGTTTACAAACAAGTCTGACGCATCCAGTGAAGCTAACCAGCATGCTGCAGGACTGCTGTATAAAGCAATTCAGTGGGACATTCAAGGAGGGAGTTCACAGCTAAACTTTTTGGATTTTATAACTGTCGAATGAAATTACACAGTATTTGTCCCTGGCTATCACCTAAATTGTAACGGAAAATCTCCATCAATGCAATCTGGCAAGGGGGGAGGGGCCTTAGCGGTTTGTGCAAGGGTTAACAACAAATATTTACAGAAGTCACATGTCCTTTTTTGATAATTATCTACTGTTAAACCATCTGGGTTTCTTGACGTAAAACAAATTGGTTAAAAACCTCTGTGTTTCTCACAAATAAGTTGGCAAGACAGTTAATATTTGTAATAGTTCTTGATGTTCAGGGTCTTATTTTTCCAAATATCTTGCCTTGAGACTGAAAACACCTTCATGCAACGACTTCAATATTTTCAACAGCATGGGCTGACTGAGGTCTGTGGGATTTTCATGGGATATATTAAATCGGTGTTGGTGCTTCGTCCGACTTAATGGGATCCTTGAAATTAAATTTAGGACGCGATAGAATATTTTGAAGATTAGGAGGCTTTGATATAATTTTGGGAGGTATTGAAAATAAATTGTTCAGTTTCTTGATGGGTTTGTCATACTTTGAGAATTTTAATTAATTTAGGTTTGGCTGCATAATGTAGATCAGCTTCAATTTCATCGCACGGTGTTCATAATCACGACTGAGTTACTTTTGGCAGCTGGTCGATTAGTATAAGATTACGATTACCTTTAGTGTCTTAATATTATTCAACTTGTTTCAGCTAAGGTCAGAAACGATTCAGAAAAGCTAGGATTATAAATACCATTTAAAACTAAGTTTAAGAGAGAAAAATAGTTAGTGTAGAAACTAGCTTCCGGTGCTCCAGTGTTCCGTGAGTTGGAGTGCACTTCTCTATAATTGATCAGTGAACTGGAGTGGAGTTGTGTTCTGCAAACAGAGTTGGCTAGAGATCTCAAATCTGTCTAGAGACCAACTGAACTTTATATTGCCGAGCCGAGTTGCTCCAACTTGTTTGGTTCTTCTCTCAGCCAGATTATTAGATCTTAACATTTACTTAACTTATTTCCCGGAATTCCTTCCTTCGTTAATTTGATCCATCTTTTATTGGTTGGTTAGTTTGATGCTTTTATTATTTTGTTTCTTATGTAGAATATTTGTTTGGTTGTAAAAGCGTATTAAGTTAGCCTATGTCTTAGAATAGAATTATGGTTTGCGCAATGCTGGTGATAGTCTAAACATGTTAGAATCAAAATGATTGGGTCGTTTACTGCATGTGCCTACATGGATTTTGAGGACATTTTCAATTAGAGCATAGGTCGTTTGAAGCCTATTTCAAAATAAAGGCCTCTATAGCTCTATAGGCTTAAACAAAAAAGGATGGCGCACTGTGTATTTCAAAATGTTCGCGGGAACCGAGGCGACTTTGTCGAAAGTTCTAAGCTTTGTTCTAAGCTTTATACTTAGAACCTGTACTTTGTTGGATAGAACGAGTCTTTTAAGTTCGGGTTAGATTCTTTTCTACTATGTAAGTAAGTCCTTTAAGTTTAATAAATAGATATTTGATTATTTGTAGGCATTTGTTATGCTACGTCTGATAATAACATTTTTAAATTTAAAAATTCAACATATTTTGATACCGAAAATGTCTGGTATTAATAATGGTACAAATCATTATCATCCGTCTGTACAAACCTTCAGACGTACTATTTAGTAAAATAGTTTTTTTACTAAATAATTTGTATAACAACAGTTAAACAATTAATTGAACTTTGAATGCTTTAACTTTGAACTTGAACTTTAATGTTCAAATCCTTTAAGTTGATATCAAAATCGATCTAGAATCTTGCTGAAATCTCTTAAGACATCCACAATGAGTTTCGAGAAAAAGACTTTCGAAGAGGTAAGACGGAGTGTGGTTTCAAATTAAAGGTCTCATGTAGTACAAAAACAACGCAAAAGATTTGTTTATCCAACCTGGTGAAGGTTCTGAATTTAATACCTATGCTTGAATTGAAATTTTAATGGCATGGGAGAAATTCGGTTAATTCTTTTTTAGCTCCGTAAAAGGTTATTTTTAAGAGCTTCCAAACCTTTTGAACATCCGGTAAAACAGATGAGTTCGCTTTTAAAATACTGAAACGTTACCGTCTTCATCAGGTACAAACGTCCCTTTACTTAAATTACTGAACTTTAAAAAAATGTGTACTTTAAAGAATATACAGTTTCAAGGATAGGAAGCTGGTGGCCTTCTTCTTGATAAATATTACAACAATAGGTGTGACAGAAGTCTGATTGGAAACATTTCTTGTTGACGATTGAATGAAATATTCACTGTTCACATTGACCGCTGCTCTACATTCCACACATGACTCCAGCAGCCGGTTCTCCAGACTCTCCAGTCAGCTGATAGCTCAAGTGCTTCCAGTAAGTGTTCTCACCCCTTATCTCACCACTCAACACTCAACTGTACTGCAGAGCTTCTCTTGAACCTCTTCACAGACGTTATACATGGTGGCAAAAAATCAACTTTTCATTTATGCAGATTTGACACAATTTCCTCAGACAAATTGTGCATGGAAGTAATTGTCTTTCCTTGGCGCGGAAAGAAATGTCTTCGTTCCGTTGGATTAGGTGATTTGGAAATTACGTCAATGTGTTTTTAGCTTAAAATATAGCAAAAGTAATGACCACATTTCAAGTTTCCATGACAAACTAGTAAGACAAGGTGGCCAGTCCAGTTAAGAGGGGTCCGGATTGAGCCCGAACGGCGTTCAAATGGTATAGGGAATTTAACATGGGAAAATTTGCAAACTGTGTTTTCCTAGGTTAATGAACTAAAACGTGGAAAGTTTTTCTCGGGAAGCATAGAATCACTAGTGCTGCTTATAAAAAAGAAAACATGTTTTCGGTTATAAAATAGAATTTAATTACTGAATTTCGAGTGCTATGTTCTTACGGAAAATCCAGTTTTTAGTTCAGAAGTACAGAATTAATTGGACGACGAAAGTAAAAGATTTAGTGTTTATATAAAGCAGCATCAATAAATCTATGCTTCTCGTAGAAAAATGGTCTCCCTGAACTTTGCAAGGGCGTAGTAGATTATTGAACAGTTTATAATTCCTTTTATTTTAATACAGTCTAAACATTATATGGGTTAACTTGTCTCTTTGGCTTCCGCTGCCGGTTTCATAACTAAAATCTAGTTCTTCCGGTTCAGACCGCGTCAAAACATCACAATAATTGGTTTGAAATAGTTCGGTTTCGTTGTGGAGTAGCATCTTTAGTCACTAATTGGCTGAAACTGAGCAACTTGATGTCTGCTATCCTATTGGTGGCAGGACTTCCAACCGTCCATTGGATGAAGGATGCCAACTGTCGATGTTCTTTCGACCTGAAAGTAGTTTTATAAACAACAGAATGTAAAACAACATTTTGTCTGAAACTAAAATTTAGTTTCGTTTGCCGGCGAGATATTGGTTGAGTCGGAAGCTTACAACACCGTGGACCCAAAGTTCAATTTTGTAATTAATTCTTCTCTAAGGTCACCGCACAGGCTGCATAGGTACAACTACCTAATTCCACCGGAGTTAGGGTTGTTGTTGTTGAGTTAGGGACCCAACGGATCTTGATTCCCTTAGTGACTAATGTCTAAACCCCAAAGTTAATTTGATACTTTGATTTGAGACACGGACCACTCTTAGAGGGTATTTTGAGGTGAATATGGGATGAAGGGTGAGTGCGTTAAGAGTTTTTCATGGATGACGAGGTGTAGTCTTGTTACAAACTAGGGCCGACTGTTCCCCAGGTTTGGTAATTAAGTAATAGCCAAACGAACAATGGAATGGACCAACGACTTAACGTGACATCCGAACCACGGGGAGTAGTTTTATCCTCGAATTATATTTCATACGTATCAAGCAGATTTAATAACATTTTCAATCTGCTAATCTGCGAATGTAGCTGGCACAGGTTCTTAAGAATGCGTCCGATCACTCCAGCACATATACAGCAAGTGTGTTGTAGAGAGGAGAGGTTAGGAGAGGTGCCGGGAGATGTAGGGGGCGGCGGGACCAAAGGTGGGACGAGTTATGATAATGTGGGCTGGACCTGGCTGAGATAATCAGATGTATTCAATGTAAATATCGGTCCGTATACAACCACTCGGCTGCGATAACTAGACCAGCTGTACTCTGTACTCTATACTGTGTTGTGTGTATACGAGCAGAGGGAAGATACCAACCTTGGCTTATAGTCAGCCGGATACGAAACCTCGTGTAGATGCAAATCATGAGATACAGGGTGACACAGATTAAACTGACGAATTAACAGCTGACAAATTGTTATTAGTTACTATAGCAACTTTGTGGCTATGGAGCTTTGACGGTAGTTGTGTGACATTTAGGATACAAGTGTTGCACAGTGGAATGTTCAGCATCATTCGCTTACAATAGAAGTAATGAATCAGTGATCAACACTCAGCAGATATTAATATTGGTAGGAATCGTTCTAAACCGAAATGCGTTTATGAGGTAGGTTGACAGCTAGAGAAACAGGAAAGTTAATAAAAACAAAACCGCCAGAGCGAATGAAATGTCAGAACACTTGAAAATTTCGAAAGGTAAGAACAGCATTGATCAGGAGTCTGCCTCGATCTGTCCGAAGACTCGTTCGACAAATGAACATCGACCGTGAATCTGTGACAATGATCTTGTGATGGAGTAGCTTGAAATAATATTCGAAGTTATTTATTTCAAGTAATAAGAACCCTCTCGCTAATTTCAAACTTCATACTACGTTACTATGTCTAAAAGGGCCATTGATTGAATATAATTATCATCTACTTATTCATTTTACACATTACCGATATTTCTAGGCGTATGAAATAAGTTCTGTGGAATCAATAGAATGAGAGAAAGAAAAGAATCTAATCAAAAGTCCGGCGAGGTTTAGGTGCGTCAGAGGCAATCAATATGGCCGCTCTACACTGCGTCAGCCTTCCCTCATCCCTGCAAGAAACTCTAGATTTTCTTTATTTGCTGACTCACCGTTGAACAAACCGCTTACTATAGGATTTTTTTACGAAACTTATTCGGGTTCAAAATTTTAAAATGTAGCTGTGAAAGCAAATAAAGAGATATCAATATAAAACCCTTACTGTTGTCTTTTTGGTTGTTTAATTTTGTTGTTTTTAATGTATCGTTTTATTTTTTCTCCGCTGATTTGTATACGTAAAATAGGTGGAAAACTGAAACGAACACGTTTTGTTTGAACTGACGCTATGGTTTTCTAAAAGCGGTGGCCGCTATGATTGAACTATTTTGGTTTTCTTTGTAATCATACGGGAGAGTCTTTATATAAACCGGTGACCTCTATATGACAAAATTCGCCGTAATATTACGGCCGTATCAAAGCGGCCAGCGCTTTTCTGGGAAACCGTGTGGAAACCAAATCAAATCGAATGACAAGATCGTCTACGAAAATAAAGGTAACTTACTTAAATACGTAACTTAACATATCGAACCTCCAGAAGAAAATATTAATCGATAATATTTAACAATGATTAATCGATATTTTAATCGAACGATGTTATTATATCCGGAAATAAAAAGGTTAGGAATGGGATTTGTTGCAACCAGTACAGAAAGTGTAGGTTCATCTTCATTCTTTTCACTTGCGACAAACGTATTCAAAATGTAGTCCAACAGTACTGTTGGACGAAACTGAGGTCGAAGAAGTCTACTCCGCAAAGTTCCTCGGAATACACCTGGATATCGGAAGTCCCTGTAATATTAAGATCTACAAAAGTATCTTTTTCTCTCCAGTGATTAAAAGATCACAAACACAAACATTTTACCTCCAGGAAATATAATACAACTTGAGTACGTCATTACATGTGTCAAAAACAGGTGTTTCTAGAGCAAAAAATAGTAAAAAAAGTCAGCAAAAACTATTAATAATAAACGCAATATCAACAAAAATCACCTAAGACCATCATTGGGCTATTAATTAATGACCCATTCTAAGGAAGAGTCGGCCTTAGTTTGTAACAAGACTACACCTCATAACTCATTACTACTAATCATCACACTCATCCTCCACCACATATTTGCCTTAAAATACCCTCATGAGAGTGGTCGGCATCTCAAATAGTGATTTAGTAACAGCTGATTGCTTGACTAGAGAGTGAGAATGTTTAACAGCTGATTGGACGTGAATAACAGGTGGTTTGTGCGCAACAACGGCGCGTTAAAAGCAATATTGCCAACTGCAGTTTGTGCTGTGCCGAGAATCTGTCCGCCGCTGTACACACACTGATTAAATCTCTCGCGTTGCTGGACACTGCCTCTGACCAATCAATTTGCTGAGCGCCAATACCGAAGCTGTTGAAAAATGTTTTAAAAGGTTAATGTCAAATAATAACGAGTGATTTTTAGACAAACCGTGAAGTAAATGCAGTTATTGAAAATATTGACTTAAAACTGTTCATTCCGATAGACATGTTTGTCTAGAAACCCTAGAAAAGTTACTGGATTAACCAAACCAGGAATGACCAACCAAAAACGTTCACATCATTCCGAATTGTTCGAAGAATTTTACTTAAAATGGGGCATTGCCCTGGAAGTAAAGAGGTTTTCCTCTGACATTTCAATTTGGTGAGCTTTTAATTTTGGGTAATGCCGAAACAGTTTAAATATATTTACGTTACATTTAATGGTTAACGAGTGTTAGTTAAACAAACCGTGAAGAAGATGTAGTTATTGAAAATATTCAAAACTGTTTCCAGTCAAAATTCTCAGGAAAAAATCACAGAAAAGTTTCAAAATTGTTTGAGTAAGCTTGTACGTAAAATATAGAAAACTTAGGCATTGCTTCATCTTAGTAGGCCTACCCTAGATATAAAGGCAATTTTATGTTATTATGAATATATTCTATAATATAGGTAAAAAATTACTTGTCTATTAATCTTGGCCAGACAATCCAGAGAATATCATCAAATAGCGACAACAACTAGTGACACAAACAACACGAAAAATAAACAGCTGATTCAACCCCTCCCCCCCTCAGGCAATTCCTTCAACGTTGGAATTGCAAGAGTAACATTGACAAAACAGAATAATAAAGCAATTTAGAGCGTGAAAGGGGACCTTTGAAAGGCAGCTTGTGTAAGAGCTCTTTATTAGTGGCGGCCTGACGCGCTTGTAAAACTCAACAGTCCTCTCATCTCTCGATATTCACTCGTAAACTTATCTCGTTAACTACGGTTTACGAGCTTACGAGCTAATGAAGAAGGTTTGCGGGACTCTCTCTTGTCCAAGTCTGAAGACGGCGGGAGATTTCTGGTTTCGAAACGGCAAGATGTCTTGTGTAAGGATCAATGGAATATTCGGGGTTTACAGGATTTTTTACAAAATAGTTGCTTTGCAATCTATGTTTTGTCTTTTGCTCAAAAGGCTTTTGTGACAACCTCGCATGGAAGAAAGTAAAATTATAACAAAAAACAGTAGATTTCAAAAATATAACAGTTTGCAATAATTTACGCAGATTTCCCTTTGTTATTATTGGTCAATATAAAATTGATTCTTTCGACAAAGTATTATGGATGTTTTATGACATGAATAAGAATGTCTTTATTTTCTTAAATAGTCAGTTGACAATTTTACAATTTATGTTCGAAATAAAAAACCTGTTTTTACACTTTATTATTAGGGCATAAAAGTAAAAGTGATATCACTAACGCTAGTAAATAAAACAAATGTCAGTTCTAACAAAATAGAACACAAGATAAGCGCCTTTGACCTGTCAAATAGAATCTTAAACGTTTTTCTGAGCTCACCCCCGTCACTCACAGACCAAGGTACCCAAGCGTTGCTGGTCTGTACGCAAACACAGACGCTGTCCTTAAATAAAGAAAGACAGCCGGCTTTTCGCCAGCCCGTACTGATCATGAATAACCAAGGCAGACGTTTCGATCGCAGACGCGCTTACAGTGTAAGATGAGTTTTTGCACACAATTGGGAGATCTGATCGCAATGTACACACTGACCAAACAGCTAGTGAGGAACAATACGCATGAATGAAGATGAATTATTGTACATAATGTATGTAGTTCTCGATGTTTGAGTGAATTGAATATTTCAGATACATTCTTCTCAATTTTGGGAACAAAATTAATATTAATCTACTATCACTTGCTTCGGTAAATATTCCCTTCGTTAAGATATTATATTACTTAACTTCTCTTCTTCATATTTATTATTTACTACCATTATTTACCTACAAAACCTCATCGGATTAAATGCCAACCGCAGAGGTCTTTCACAAAACCGCATCAGCCTTCTTTAATTGAGATCATTCGATGAAGGCCAACCAGTTAAGAAGCAAACAACCTTCCCTGGACCACAAACCCTTTAACGTTTAATTGATTTTAAACTCATATATTTAATAAGTAATATATTTTGTAATTCGTCACATTTAGCATGCACGTAAAGTATTCTCAGCTATCATAAGCTGTATGTAAGTTATTTTGACCGATTTGCAGCCAGTGAATCTACTTTCATAAGTCAGATACCGATGTATATTGCAGGGACCACGTTCTCAAACATTCTATAAGTTTAATAAAAAAACAACAAAAATTAAAATACACAATATCTTAAGTTTTTGGATTTATGTCACGGTTTCATAAAATGGAAATTTGGCTCAGCGGAACCACTAAAACATTCAATACGCTTTAAAACAAAGTGTATTTTTTTTAAAAATCGGATGAAAACTGTAGACGCGAGGGGTTAAAAGAAAATGCATGTTTTACATTGTTCTAGCCACTACTCTAACTAATTTTGTGTAAGTGCCAAATCTTTCTAATTGAACCCTCTGGGTCTACCGCGCAGTGACGCGAGTGTACACACACACACAGTAGCGGTTGACCAGACTGTACTGCGGCTGATCTGTGAAATATGCGGGCGGCTTCTTTTGGCGCGGCCTCGGCAAAAAGTTCGCCACATTCGGACTCGAGTTTTACTTTTGTTCGCTGCGGAATGCGCGCCGCTTTGTATTGTGTTGTTGTCGAAACGGAAATTCGCCGAAACTTTGACTTATTCGCGAGTTTTCACGAGCAAAAGCGACACGACTCCCAGCTCTCGTCGAATTAAGATGGAGTTTGTTGCGACTTCGGTGGACATTGAAACCTAATATATCAGTTTTATTTGGTAAATTCTCGTTAATCCGATTTCAGGACTCTTAAACAATGTTTCGTGGTGTCAAAATTATTAGCGAATTTTCTGTGAAAATGTGTTATTTATTTCTCTAGCCAAATAGAACGAAATATAGTAGAAAAGTGTGGTTTGCAGTTTTTTGTTTCCCAACACCCTCAAAACAACTCCCATTGCTATAGAACCTGCCGTTTAAAATTAATTTTGTTTAATTATTAAATCAGAATTTCTGCACTTTGACATTCAGACCACTGGGCATACATTAAGCTGTAGTTTCGTGCTCTGGCTAACTTTTGTCGGGTTTTAATGAAGTTTGTGAATTTTGTGAAGTTTGTGCGAATTCGGTGAATATTAAAAAGTAAATTATCAGTTTTGTTTCGTTAACTCTGGTTTATCCGATTCTGTATAATCTAGTTCACAAGATGAGGAACAAGACACAAGAGGAAGGAATTGATATTTGACGATAGTTTTGGCGATCTTTTCTATTGAGTATTCTAATAATTTCTAGTTTATGTTATGTTTTATATTTCGATTATGTGTAAAACAAGTCTAGGGTAGGCGTGATTATATTTATGTTGCTGAAAAAGGGATTTTAGTTATTGTATAGGCATTTACTCGTGATAAAAAAAACAGTGAGAAATAAAACCAAAGTTCATTTATTGTCTAGCAGTTTACCAAATAATGAGAACGAAGGCTTAGACATGGCCACAACAGTTTACCCCGTCCCGACCATCATCTTAAACTAAAGATGCCTTAGCCGGTGAAAGCTAGCTCTTTAAATTAAAATATTGTGAAAAGTTAAAAAATGTTAAATTCGTTGATACCATCCATTTTTGACCAAGTACACTGAAGAATTAACATATTACTTACTTTAATTTGATTCTTCCTCACACCTTTGTAAAAATGTCACAATGGAATAAAAAACTCGCCATAAGTGCTCTTCGAACCATTAGACTTTGTTTGGCGCCGTAAAGAATTTGTTTAGCTCGTAAACAATTAAAAAGTTTTCACGATGAACATATTATTTGTCATTTCATAGTTATTTTAGTGTTAATGGGTTTTATATTTTTTAGGAGTTTGTTGATAGTGTTGATTCCAAACTGTATCAACCTACACAGCATGTTGATGTGAGCAGAAAGCTTGAGATATCAAACATTTACCGAGTCAACGCAACACAGAGAGAGAGAACGAGACTCAACTCAAACTCAACTCAACTCTCGGAAACAAGCTGAGTTAAAACTTGCAAATCGAGCAAAGTCGGTTATAAATGTTCGAGTGAGCAGACTTGCTACTTCCTAACTCGATTCCTTCTACAGTATTTGTCACTGAGATTCGTTCGCGGAAAAATAATACACAGAGAACTTTCTTTAGCTTTATGATACACGCTTTTGAGATTTATCAATTAAAATCTACGACTAAAACCAATTAGTGCAGTAAGTAACTGAGATGTCTGATTTCAAAGTGAGAGAGTAAATCGGTCTTGATTCGTGTGCTGTGCTCGATGCCTAGAGATGTCCTGCTAAGGTAGGCTATAGGGTAGTTAGAAGTCTCAAAAATGTAAAGCCTTGGAAGGCAAAAGGTCAAAAGGTAACATTTGTAAACAAGTCTTACAATTGTCTCTGAATTAGAACTTTCCTAAAACTCTTTTGTGTATGGAAAACGCGTTAAAAGTTCACACGAAAACTGTCACCCTTAAAGAAAATTCCACAATTTAAGTAAGAAAATATAAGGCCATAGGGATCCCTTAAGGAGAGCACAAGCAGGGTAGTTAGCGTAGGCCGTATATATCAGAAGGTACTGTACTATTGGTTTGATTTTCCCAAGTTTTATATAACAATAAATTCCAAGAGATTTGACAGCCTGAGCTGCTAAATGTCAAGTTAAAACTTTGAGAGACTTACTAATATTTCAACTGATTTCAAATCATCGGTTGAGAAACCTTACACTCAAAACATGCTCTAAAACAACCTAATCGAACATCCATAAATTATTCACTTTTAATCAGTGCCTGTTCAATATTGTCTGTTTTGCTGTTAATTTAATTGTCTTTTGGGTGGTTCTACGAAAACGTTCACATGTTTTACGACGTTTAACAGTGTTTTCAGAACTCGGTATGTTACAGTTTTAAACACCTTTCTCGTAGTTTTGTTGTTCCTTTGCATGTATTTGTCGTAAATCTACAAACGATGCCATTTTGGCTTTCATAAATGTCAACGGTACTGGTGATGTTAAATAATATTCAAAAACAAAACCGATCATCAGCTGTTTTGTCCGTTGGAGTTTTCCTAGTCGTTAGGCTCTCGGTTCGTTCACTGCCTCGTGCCCGTGGTCGCCCACTCATCATCATCCTTGATAACCTCCATTCATAAAAACCTCTTTATTTCTTTGTCGGCTTGTGTTAATTTCGTCTAGTTTACTACTGCGTCTATTGCCCGGTCTATAAATCCCAATTAGGGATTTCATCACAGTTCGGAACCAAAGTAATGAGTACCCTTCGTTGTTTCGATTGTTCGAGAACTTTGGGTTGACAGTTGAAAATTAGCTTATTTGGCTGGTAAGGTATGAGAGTATCATTTTCAAGTATATCTGATTATTTCAAAGTGGATGACTTAAGTTATTTTTTATGTAAATCTAGACGTAGACTACCGTATAGAAGAACTTTTTTTATTGTACATGAACTGTTTTCAATTCATTTTCATAAGAGCGTATAAAGAAATACTTTGAGTCTTCTATTGACGATTGTTTATGCTTTCTTTCTTAACTTGTGGTTTAAAATGTTGGCAAATGGCACCACAGCAGTAAGATCCGACGAACGTCTTCCTGGTTAAATCCAACCGTTGAGCTTTCATGCGATATATTCATTCAAGTAAAGACTGTTTTCAAGCCAGCTGGTAATTGAAAAACTGTTCAAGACCTGTGAAGAACCAGACCACTGTGCCTTTGGGAGTCTAAGAAATCCCTGCAGGTGCGGTTCAGTGTGTATTATCGAGACTAAAAGATTAATTTCAACAAGAGTTCAGGCACACAAAACAAAAGGAAAATAAACACAAAGATGTTGAAAAGTCGCCAATAGTAGAACACAGCTACAACACGAAACATGCAGTAGAATAACAAAGCGTAAGTATCGGCAAGTATTTCACACTGAAACCCAATAGTCGTCCGAGAAACCATTGAAATAATTAAACGTTATAATATCTTCAATACAGAATATAACGTTAAACTTTCAAGAAGCTGGCAACCAGTCCTGAAGAAATCTTTCCGATAGTGTCACAGCCAATGAGAACACCGACAGTTGGCATCCCTTCTCCAATGGACGGTAGAGTCTGCTTTGCCACCAATAGGATAGCAGGCAGCAAGTCGTTCAGTTGCAGCCAATCAGTGACTGAAGATGGTACTACAGGGGGGACCGAAATATTTCAAGCAAATTATAGTGATGTTTTGGCGCGGTGTGAACTAGATTATAGCGATGTGTATTGCACGGCAGTCAGCTGTGTTGTAGAATGTGATAAGCCTCAGAGGCTTTGAGTCAGGTTGAGTTCAAGATCAAAGGAGGCAAAACCTCGCTGGGCCTCTCAAAGAAACAACTCCCATGTTCAGAATACAGTAGCTACTCGACAATCAGTCGATACAGTGTGTTTGCAAAGTCCTAAAACTGCTTGATATTACGTGCAAGCTACGAATATAGTAAACACTTCAGTTTGAACGATTTTTCATTTGACAAATTTCACTTGGTTAAAATTGTTGCTGAAGACACAAGTCTGATAGATAGTACTCGTATTCGTCTATTCACAGGTGCAAGCTACGCATAATGAATTGTACAGGATTTAAAAAAAGAATGTCCTAATATTATTCTTCTGTAACTTTTATAGTATAAGGTCACTTTTTTGTGTAATTTGTGGAGTCAAAATTTACGGACCATTCTTTTTTGCCGAAATACAGTGAAGACCCATCTTAAAAAGTGAAACTAGACATTCTTTGTTTAAACTATTATTGCGGGCATTTCCATCGTTATTGAGCAAAATGATCACGACGTTTCTGAATATGCAATCTGATCCCGTCTTCAGGTGAAACTAGCCAGTAAACAAAATTACAAGTATAAGACACACTAAAAACTTAGCTACAATAAACAACTCAAAGAAACACGTCCGCACTCGGTGGAAGGTCTCGACAAAGTGATTGGTCCGGCTGGGGGTAGGAGCACCAATGACGTAAGACCAACATAAAATGACATGATGCAAGATTGGCTTTTTCCACAACTCACTGGAGACTGGGACTCGTGGCGTGGTCCTGTAATCCAGCTTCATGGAGGTTAGGTTATAAGGACGATATAGGTCTAAAGCGGCTCAGATAGTCTCAGTGACCAATCAGCATCAACTACCACCATAGTTTAGAAATATCAGACCATCACCTGCGTGGTTCGGAAGTCACGTTAAGCCATTGATCCTTGTATTTCCATTGGTCATTGGGCTATTAGTTAATGACCCGTTCTAAGGAAGAGTCGGCCTTAGTTTGTAACAAGACTATACCTCATAACTCATTACTACCACTCATCACACTCATCCTTCACAACATATTTGCCTTAAAATACCCTCATGGGAGTGGTTGGCATCTCAAATAGTGATTTATAGAGACATGGAGACTATTTTCCAACAGGAAATACAGGGCTCCACCTCATTGGTATCTCAATGTCCTAGGATTCTTTAACGAGTCACCTCCTCAACGGTGGATAGGACACGTGGGAGTTCAAGATCAAGCTCTTCACTTCTGGTCACCAAGATCGCCTGACTTCACCCCTTGTGACTTTTTCTTGTGGATCTATATTGCGGAGAAAGTTTACGTCCCACCATTGCCAAGAAATCCAATATCTAATCAGAGCTGGAGTCAATATCATGAATCAATATTTGCCTCGTGATGTGTGTTAAGAGTTTGATTATTGGCTAGAATTTTGCCGAGCAGTCAGTGGTGGACATGTTGAACATTTATAGAAGTTGTCTAAGTGAGACAAACTTGTGCTCTTTTTACCTTATTTAGTAAAAGTAGATCTAAGTAATAATAATTAATAAAACAGAGTTTTCAGAAAGTAAAGCATTCTTTTTGAATAACCCTGCATAACACGTTGAGAAGATTATGAAGTCAGCAAGTGAGACTGAAGTACAAAGGTTGAACGGGGCCGGTCCCGCGGAGCTGTACAAAGCATCTACAGCTGAACAGAAGTCACTTTCTACAGCCATTGTCCACACATACGGTACCAGCTAGCTCTCTACAGGGTGTCCCGTAACTCGAGTGGCAAACTTTAATTAGCTGTTTTACAGGTAAAAGTAATAAGAAAATCAAAACAAATATTTTTGGCAAAAATGCTTTGTTGGCCGGCTAGCCGCCTTGTGGTTTTCACCAATTACTTGCATGTTTGATGTTGCTCACTTGACTTTTAAATTGGTAGGTTATAGTATCAAGTCAATGCCCCTACAAAAAAATTACGAATGTGATCCGATTTCTTATTTTGAAATCATATTTTAGTATGCTTTTACTACAAAGAGACAACGTGATAGTTACGAAATATTGTTAAAGGTAATTTTCTTTATTAAATTTAATACTTTAACACACCGAAACCAAAAACTTTAGAACATCCTTTAGAAACAGGTGAGTTACAGCGGGGATTGTTACGGATATATTTCTCAATCCCTGCCTTTGGCACTTTTTACACTACAAATCTTCTTTTCATACAAATATTTTTAATGATTTAAAACAAAATTTTGTGTACAAAAATGTATATTTTGTCGTATGAATAACAAGTGTACCCTTTTCTGTTTTTAGGTGAGTGTGATACACGATGACGTCCTCATTGAGTAAGTTACAAAACCATTAAATTTAAGAAATTAGCAACGCTTTTCCTAGAGAAATCGAGAAAGTTTAAAAAGCTAATTAAAAGGTAAAATAAACAGACAATTTGTCTTTAATTTTCAATAAACAAGTTGAGTTCATCATTAGTGTTGTATAAATCGGCAAACATTATATCACACATTGATGATGTTATTGATGTTTCGACCGTCCACTCAACTCACGAGATGTGGTATTATGGTCAAAAGAGCGATGATTGGATGTATTGGAATGTAATGATGACCGCTTCGCGTTGTATCGGTGTAATGGAAAGGGATTACTGTGATGGAAGAGTTATAAACCAATCAGAGCTCATACATCTGATTCATTTCACCCCCTCCACCCACCCCCACCAGCAACACCATTCGCGCTCACTCGGTGTGAACCAAAGCAGGGTAGGTTACCAATATTTATACTTTAAGCGAATATTCAAGGAAAGTGAGTATTCAAGCCGACATCATTGTTGGACCCAGACCCAGAGAACCTGAAAATGAACTCTAAACCTTTTCTTAAACTTATAATAGGGATTTATACAGGGTGTCTCAAACCACCCGTATCATATGTATATCTCGAGCACGGGTTGGCGGACTTGAGTGAAACGAACCGGTTCAAAGAATTCAGGAAAATTATTTTCTACTTTCTAGTATACAGGGCGTATCGAAAACCGAGGGTCATGGGTTCAAATCTCGAAATTTTCAAATATAAAGGGGTCATGCTATACATTATTGTAAAGCTTTCTTTAAATGAAAAACAATGATGAAGAAAAACATGATTTTTGTTGAGCCGTTACAAAATGGCGGCTGAAAATCTAAAAAAAACTAAAATACGAAACGCACTGTATTTTCATTAATGTTTTTCAAAACGAAAATCTAATTATTGATTTTTACTTGTCATGACGTAAACTTTCCAACGGTATACAACAACATGCTATTTCAAACACCTTTATAGCACCCACCAAAAAACCCAAATTTTGAAAATGGTCTACTACGATTATCTATTTTTTTTTCAAATACTAATCCCTATCGTGTTGTATGCCGTTGTAAAGGTCTATGTACATAGACAACATTGGTGAAAGTTTTGTTGAAAAATATCAACGCGTTTCAAAATGGCGGCCAAACACGTATTCGTAGGGTATAGTTGACCAAAACGTTTAAAAAATTTATGTTATTTACACAAAGAAAGTCAAAAGTGATGAATTATGAACCTTTGGTATACACATTTTCATCATTTGCAGCGGTACCGCGTTAGTAGACCCGTGGTGGATTGGAATTGTGCGCGACTCCGGAGCTCATCGCTCCGCTGGCGCGAGTTAGAGTCCCCGCAGTCACCACTTACATGAAAGATCGAACTCGTCAGGCAGGTCCTTACGATAAAGAAAATATGGCAAAAAAAGGTAAAGGTAAAGTTTGTCTTGTTAAACGAGGTGATTCAGGACTACAAAGTCGTCTCTACCACTCTACCTTGACCTTTACCGAGCGTTGCCGTATAGTCACATTACAAATGTAAGTGGTGACTGCAGGGACTCGAACTCGCGCCAGCGGAGCGATGAGCTTCGGGTCGCGCACAATTAACGTCCGCCTCGTCAAAATCGGCAACTAGTCCGAGGAATACTAACGCGGTACCGCTGCATATGATGAAAATGTGTATAGTGTATACCAAAATATCATAATTCATCACTTTTGACTTTTTGACGAAAATAAACAAGTAAACTAAGATTTTTGCATACAAAAGTTTTAAACGTTTTGGTCAATTTTTTATACCTAATTTCTAAGAATTACGTTTTGGCCGCCATTTTGAAATAACCCACTCACAAATTTTCAAGCTTTTTCTGTCTATTTCAATGATGTAGTTATTGTTGAAAATATGGCAAAAAAGGACAAGATAAACTTTGTATTGTTTAACTTAACCTCGGCCTTTACCTAGCGTTGCCGTATAGCAACATTACAAATGTAAGTGGTGACTGGTGGACGGGGACTGACGTACGTGACTCGCGTCAGCGAACTCGAGCGATGAGCTCCGGAGTCGCGCATGATTCCAACCCGCCACGGGTCTACTTACGCGGTACCGCTGCATATGATGAAAATTTGTATACCAAGAGATCATAATTCATCACTTTTGACTTTTTTGTGTAAATAACATACATTTTTTAAACGTTTTGGTCAATTATACCCTACGAATTACATTTTTGGCCGCCATTTTGAACGCGTTAATATTTTCAACAAAACTTTCTCAATGTTGTCTACATACATAGACCTTTACAACGGTATACAACACGATAGGGATTAGTATTTGAAAAATATTAGATAATCATAGTAGACCATTTTCAAAATTTGGTGGGTGCTAAGGTGTTTGAAAATATTTGTTGTATACCATTGACTTACGTCATGACAAGTTAAAATCAATAATTAGATTGTCGTTTTAAAAGCATTAATGGAAATTAAGGGCGTTTCGTAATTCAGTTTTATTTTTAGATTGCCAGCCGCCATGTTGTAACGGCTCAACAAAAATCAATTTTTTCTTCATCATAGTTTTTTTTAAAGAAACTTCAATGTATATCCCCTTTATATTTGAAAATTTCGAGATTTAAACCCATGACCCTCGGTTTTTGATACGCCCTGTATACTAGAAAGCAGAAAATAATTTTCCCGAATTTTTTGAACCTGTTTAAATTTGGAATTTTTCGTTTCACTCAAGTCGGCCAATCCGTTCTCGAGATATACATATGATACGGGTGGTCTGAGACACCTGTATACAGGGTTATTACAAATGATGTTCACGATTTCAAGTGTATATAAAATGTAGTTTTATATGTTATACAAAGAAACAAAATGGTTACATTTTAAGAAAAACTCAAGAAATTTCGTCACAAGTACTCAAATCTATACATTTTGACACGGGTACCCCTTGTGCTACAAAAGTTTTTTTTCGTGAAAACAGTTCTTAATGTTTTCCTTTATTTCATGAATTTTAGTTTAATTCTAAATAAATATCTTTTAAAACTAGAGTTTATAATCCTGGTTAGGGTTGCCATAGGAAGTAACTTAGCTTTAAAAACGTTTTGCTAGCTGTTTGAAACCTTAACGGTTACTTTGTTTTTATTTTTTTAGAAATATTCCATTATTAATGAGGATTAAGAGCTTTAATATTGGAAGGTAAATAATATTCGTATATTTTAAAACATCGGATTGTATTGCAACTTTGTTGTGGCTTTCCTTGGTTGGGTTTAAATATTCCAATGCATTTCTCCGATGAGGAAGAGCTTCCAATAATAACGATGCTGCGATTTCTTGTCGATGAATGTAATTTCTGGGAATGGGTCTCGACCTTTTTCCATCTTCAGTGCTTTGCTCGCAGATGAGTTTCTTGAGTTTCCATTTCTTTAATATTACTTCGCTTGAAAGGTTTGCTTGATAAATCCAAAGAAATAATTTAATACAGAATTTTGCTTTTGAATAAGATTTATGACAATGCCATCATCATCTTGCAGACATTTTGTGTCACAGAGTTAAAATTGGATTCATTCATTTTTCCTCACGGATAGCCTACTCTTTATTTATAGGCTATACAGGATGAAAATGAAAATTTGTTTAAGGTGGCGCCCCGCCTAAGAAACGCGATTTTCAACTTAGACAGTAATTTAGACTTGTGTAACGTATGAAACCATATAACTTTAAGGACCCTTGGCGGGTTGGTATCGCTCACGATTCTGAAGCTGATCACTCTGGTGGCGCGGGTTTGATCTCCTAACTATTTTGACGAGTGACTAAGAAGTGGTAGCGTTAGGTAAGGGTGGAGTTTGAATATCGGAAAGAGCTTCCTTAACTCAACTCGTTAAATAAAGCGAACTCTTTATTCCTGTGTCCGTGGCTCAGTGGGTAGAGTCATGGCTTGCAACGCGTGAGGTCGTAGGTTCGATTCCCGGTGCAGACATATGGCTTTGACAGCTTTCCCAAAAAGCGTTCTGTGATGCCCACAAACGCTAGACTTAAAAACTTATTAAACATGCCATTGGCCTACACAGTATAAAAAAGTTGCACAACAAAACTTTTCACAAAATTTTACAATTATCTAGTATATACGATTATAAAAATGTGCAACGACGTTGTTTGAAATTGATTAAAGCAAGACCAGTCGAAGCTTAGTTGTTTTGTGTGGACTTCATGTTTATTTAATTGGAAGGTTTGCTGCCATAGAGATATCGACCAGCTGTGTTTCAATTGTTAATGTTATTCACGCCTAGTTTAGTTAACTTAGAGCCTTGATTCCTCAACTGTTGAGTTTTATTACCGTAATGTTAGTTAGCTAATCTTTGATTTAATTGAACCTGATCGGAGCTCTTCAAAGAAAATAAATTTATTTGTGTTTTTGCTAGTTGTCAAATGTTTTTCGTTATTCCTGTACAGTCAAGTTTTACTTTCTCGATCGATCAAAACAACTCTCGTTGCTCTAGAACCTACAGTTTTAAAGTAGTTTCTGTTTAATTAATTAATCCGGATTTCTGCACTTTGATATTCAGAGCAATGGGCATGAATTAAGCTGGTATATAATTTACTAGTCTATGTTTCCTTGGATACAAAAAGTAAAAATGTACAGTTTGTCTTGTTTAACAAGGCGAAGTTAGGACTACAAAGTCCTCTCTACTACTCAACCTCGACCTTTACTTAGCGTCACATTTCAAATGTAAGTGGTGAATGTGGGGATAGTGTTCAAAATTATTTCGTCTAATTTAAAATAGACACATGAAAACTTGTTCTGTTTTATTGAAAATTCGCTAAGATTCACCGTATTGCTTGTGGCTACGTGTCGGCTATGTTTATCATCTGTGCTTTTGTTATTGTATTCGTTTCCAGTGAAATGACATGATAGCTCAAGTTCTTGCTTCAAGTTATCTGGAAGTTTATTATACAATTTATACAACGCATAAATTGTATTTTTAGTGTAAAAATTGGAACCGTGAGTTGGCATTTTAATATTGTTTTTTGTTCTTAAATTATAATTATTAGTCAATTTGTTGTTTGATGAAATATACAAAAGTTGGATTTTTAAATGGACTAAACACTCAAATATGTATATACAAGGTAAAGCCATAATTAATTCAATTCAATTAGTTTATTCATCAATGCATTACATTACAGGCAATGCCCAGTCAATGGCATTAAAAGAGATACAGTATAATAATTTAGGAATATTAATCTTAATGATACAAGACAGTAACACACAGTTCAGCATAACAGTCAGCTAATTAAATAATATTAGTACCATATGTATTGTTTATAACTTAATTAATGTGCAAACTTAAAAACATAACAGCTAATCAAATTTACATTATATAAATGTGGAAAACTAAATACTTTAACAATATGACGTGATAGTGCAACTAATAAATAGCAATACACAACGAACAATAAACACTAAAATAACATTAATATATAAATACTTTTGTCAAAATATTATACATAAAACAATTTTGAATTTTGATATTATTTTAATTATTTAGAATTGTGCAAAACACCTTGAACAAACGCATGAAAAGTTTAAAGATATCAATACCTGAGTTGTGTAATCTAAACATAACGTTTAGTGGCGAGTTACAATTACTCCTTTTTATAGCGAGTAAATAAACGGGATAAGATTGAACCGATGGACTACAACTGGTAGATCGACAATATTGTGTTCAATAAAAATTTGCTTACAACTATCTCCTTTCATATGATTACAGCTTGTTTTGTTTTACGAACAACTTTTTAATATACGAACTTTCTTTTCCCCAAACAATTACTCCTTATCTGAGATGTAAGAATATATGATCACAATAAAATTAATATTTAACATAATCTGGATATTTTTAAAACTCGTAAACCGTTTTATCATAAATATACCAGTGCATACTTTACGAATAACTAAATCAATTTGGTTATTTTATTTTAAGTTTTATCCAAATTTAAACCCAAGAATTTAACTACGTCCCTTGAGAAAATTACAAAACACCATTTTCAGAAATACTGTAATATAGTTCTTCCGGTTCACACCGCGTCAAAACTTCCTAATTAGGTTGAGATATTTCGGCCACGCTGTGGAATATCATCTTCAGTCACTGATTAGCTGAAACTGAGCTACTTACTGTCTGCTGTCCTATTGGTGGTAGGGAGCTGCCAATCGTCCACACAAATAGACTACCACCAATAGGGCAGCAGACAGCAAGTAGCTCAGTTTCAGCCAATCAGTGACTGAAGATCGTACTCCACAGCGAGGCCGAAATATCTCAACCTAAGTGTGAAGTTTGGACGCGTTTTGGACCGGAAGAACAAGATTATAGTTGTGACACCGGCCGCGAAAGCCCAAGAGTTAAGTTTATTTTCAGAAATGTTATTATCATTGTTGAACGCTACCATTAGGCTGGTTGAGTGGGCACAGCCTAAGGTACCTAGGGGGTGACTATTCTACCTTACTCATGTAGTCGGACAGTCCCACAAGGGTAGTAAACATTTCATCCCCTCTCCCCTGTGGCAATAACCTGTAAACACTGTTCACCAAGTGATTAAACTGTGGTCTATGACTAAATCCTAGAAGTTATTGTATATTTCGTCACATACAGTTTTGAAACAAAAAATGTGGGCACATACATTGATCTGTATTGATTAGTAGCAATTTTTATCGAACAACATTACTGTATGTTGGTATAAATATTGTTTTGAGTCACTCTTAGAGGGTATTTTAAGGTGAATATGGGATGATGGTGAGTGAGATGAGTGTTTTGATGATGATGATTAGAAAATATTTGATTAGGTTGTGTTAAATAGTAATAATAGATGAAATACTTCCAAACCCCCCACAACAACTACAGTATGTGTAAATAATGTCGGCTTGAATAATTAAGCGAAGTAGGAAAGTACTGTATAAACATTTGTTCGGCCGGAACAAGGCTCATTACAATGATTGAGTGTCCAATGTACCAATTAAGGTCACTGGTTAGTTTTATCTGTGGCTACATCTACATCCCTGACACTGTTTTCTGCACATTACCAGCTGTATAAATCTATTACTGCTGAACGTAAAACGTTTGTCATTGTTTTGCATTCGTGGTGGATTTGAAGATTTTTTAGTTTTAAATGGGTACTTATAGTTTTACGATAACTACTAAAGACAGATTGGCATATGATAAGGATATTGAAATGTTTCAGAAGCTTTGGAGGAGAAAGATTATATTTTCTAGGCAGTACATCTGTTGAAGTTAATTTTGTCCGTGCGGTACTCCGTATTACGAGATTATCGAATTTCCTTTGGAAGTGAGATATTCATGCCGTAAGCTTCTATTTAGACTTCAAAGAAGGGCCCGGGCTGTTCACAGTGCGAGGTTGTTTCAAGCACCGATCCATCCATTTATATCCTCCAGAAACTTTCCTTTGCACTTTCCTTTGCACAGATGCATCTTAATAGTTTTGACAGGCCCAACAATAAAGAGATATACACTAGAAATTCCATAAAATCTTTTTTTCAAAAACTCATTTTGTTTTACAATGCAGTTCAGCTCTTCAACAGCCTTTCAAAACCTCAAACACGACCAGGGCAGCAGGATTTCATCTCTGAAAGTACTATTGGTTTTCGGGTGCCTAGTGTCCGTGAGTTTGAGATCTCGGAATCTGGCTTAAGGGGTAATTTTTAGTACAGATTTTGTCAATAATGTTTAAATGGTCCTTAGTGTGTGAAGTATGAAAAAAAAATGTATTATCTTGACTTGGCTAATGCCCCAATTCCCCATGTTAATTTTGCTTTGTAGTAAATGACTTATTGACTTAAATATCGACTTTCCTTTGGAAACTCGAGATAGTCATGTATACCATTAGACCCAAAAGACCCGGGATACTGAATTAAGGGGAACACGTTGGGCATTTTGACAATATATGGATTTGGGAGCGGGGTCAAAAGGTGGCAAGAAATAAACAAAATCATTAAAATCGATGCGGGGTATAAAAAAAAGGGAATATTATGCTGATTGCGGGAACTGGCCGAGTTGTTCAAAGTCTGGCATGTAGTTTTAAGTATTTTCAATACTCTTCATCAGACAAATAACACTACTATGTATGTATAAGATATATACAAGGCCCATGTCTTTATGTGTGTACTCCGATTTACATGATATTTGGTACAAATGTTCCTTTTGTAAATATCTCGGTCAAGTTCGTTAGCCAGCAAAATTGGGCTACCGGAAATACCCTTGGGGGGGGGGGGAATTTTCACGAAAACGAGAACTTTAATGATTTAAAAACAGTACATTTTGTCCTACTCAATTGTGTAGGATTTAAAATTAATCTATACTCTATGAATTCTTGTATAAAATTATTTATTAGTAAACTAGAATTTTGAATAGTCCCGACTTCATGATTTAAAACATTGTTTTCATCAGCTAAAATTATAAAATATGCCTCCCAGGCGTTCAGATGTTTAGTTGAAGAAAACCTTATAACAATTTAAAAGTTTGGTTTTAATAATTGCAGACATTTTCTGGCCCATGTATGGTAAATTGAGCTAGCTTATAAGGATGTAAGTATTTTCTATTATTGACCTGTGCCCATTCATTGTAATAAAATGGCAATAAAGATTTGACTTTAGAAAATTATTGGATTTGTCTATACAGAGTTCTGACTTTATACAGAGACTGACTTCTATACAGAGACTACTGGCTTTTCTGGCTGATTGCATTTCGTGTGGACCAAATGTTGAATTGTTGAACTATAACCATTTCCGGCATATTATAAAACAAACTCCTTCAGTTTTTAAGAAGCATAGCTTGCATCACCCACCCATCTAGCACTGTGCACTGTGTACAGTACACACTGTTCATACAGTAGTGTGTTATGTGATGAACGTTATTGGTCGGGAAACCCCAATATTGGCAGGAGCTGTGCCCAAATATTGGCCAATATTGGACAAACACACGAACTACATCACCGTGTAGACGAGTCGTGTTTGTCATATTAGTTGCTTTACACTGTTGCTGTGGCAAATCATTTCACAGTTTAACTTTGTAAATCTTTGTGTACCTCAGTTCATCTCGCATGATGGTTTTGTGTTGTGATGGAAGAATTGTTGTTCGTTGGAGCTAAATAGTTATTTATAATTATTATCGAATGTTTTATGGAAAATGAGATATTCAAGCCGTTAGCATGGTAAGAACCAGGCCCGGGATTATGAAATGTACATCGATTCTGACACCCAGAACGCGTTTTGATCATCCCCCCCGATTTTCACGGATTTTAGTACAAATGCTCCTTTTGTAAATATCTCGGTCAAGTTCGTTAACCAGCCAAAACGGACTATTGGAATCCCTTTTAGGGGGACTTTTTACTGAAATAGGATTTTAATGATCTAAAACCCGTAAATCCTGTCCAATTGTAATTAAATTTTAAAATGTATATGTATTTTAGTATTATCCACCAATATAACAATGCTTTTGAAAATCCATCAAGTCGTTTGGCGGGCAAAAAATGATTTTTCCCTGTACAACGGAATGAGTAGTCCGATTTTATTGAAATACAAAAAATGTGTTTCATTATGTGACATTTAGTATAAACCTTTCGTAAAAAACATCGTAACTGCAAGGCTGTTAGAGCGAATAAGAGTAACAAATTGCAAAGGAAATTCGATCCACTCATGCCAGCGGCGCTTTAGCGCTTAGCTGCGTGTCGGCCTGGTTTCAGTTCTTCTTGACAATGGTTCGGATTTGTGGGACAATTAGGAATGTTTAAGTATTGAACTATGGTTTTTAATTTATAATCACTCATTCGGGGGTTGACTGCCTGTTGGTCAATTGTAGTAGCCGATAGGATTTCGTTGATTTTTGTACACATTTTAGATACGATGCCGTAAATGTTTATTCGCATTTCAAGTGCAACCCGGTTTTTATGGTCTGTAACCCTATGTTTCGGGGGAAATGCCCCTTAAAAGGTAAATTTGCACCAGATTTCTTCTAGGACGTGTTTATATGACGATAGAAATAAATAGCTCTATTTCCTAAGGAAATTCTCCACTAAACTAAAGCGGACCTGTGGCGGGTTGGAATCGTGCCGACTCCGGAGCTCATCACTCCGCTGGCGCGGGTTCGATCCCCGCAGTCACCACTTACATTTGTAATGTGATTATACGGTAACGCTAGGTAAAAGTCGAGGTTGAGTGGTAGAGAGGACTTTGTAGTCCTAACTTCGCCTCGTTAAACAAGACAAACTTTACCTTTTAAACAAATGAAACTAACACGTTAGCCTGGCAGGGTGAGGAGGAGCTCCAGAGCTTGTTTCACGGAGGAAGCAACTCTACAAGAATACAAATGCATCCTCGGTTCCACAGATTAAATCTGCCTCTCCACGTTTGCATTCCTAACGAGCCAATGTGCTACATGAGTCTCATACCAGACAACAGCTGTAAACAAGAGTACCTTACTCTTCTATATGTGTGTAGGCCAAGATTATACATATGTATTTTATAAACACTATCACTATTTGAGATGCCGACCACTCTCATGAGGGTATTTTAAGGTAAATATGTGGTGAAGGATGAGTGTGATGAGTGGTAGTAATGAGTTATGAGGTGTAGTCTTGTTACAAACTAAAGCCGACTTTTCCTTAGAATGGGTCATTAATTAATAGCCCAATGACCAATGGAAATACAAGGACCAACGGCTTAACGTGACTTCCGAACTTCCGACAGGTGATGGTCTGATATGTCTAAACGATGGTGGGAGTTGATGCGGGTATCATCAGATGATCACTGAGACTATCTGAGCCGCTTTAGACCTATATCATCCTCAAAACCTGACCTCCATGAAGCTGGATTACAGGACCACGCCACGAGTCACATTGTGTATAGGCTAGTACAAACTGAGTTATATGTCTGTTGTGGCGATTGCGTTGGTCAGGTTTAAGAATGCACAGTACCTGTCGTTGGCCATTTTTTCCCTTGAGAACAATGTAAAAATAAGCATTTTCTTAAAACACCTCACGCCTACAATTTCCATCGCATCTTTTTGAAATCGGTTTATTTGAAAGATGACAATGTACTGCTGTAACTCCGCTGACCATTTTTTTTATAAATTGTATTAGTTTACTATAGTAAAACTAAAAAATAAATAAAAATATTTCTTTAATTTTTGGATTTATGTTACGGTTTTATAAATGAGAAAATGAAAATTCAATCTAGCGGAGCCAAAAAATTCGACGAAAACTGTAGGCATGGAGTGTCTAAAGAAAATGCATGTTTTTACATTGCTCTTGGGAGATGAAATTCAAGGACACAGCCACTACTGTGCGCTCTTAACAAGGCGAAGTTAGGCGGTCACCTTGCGTTACCGCATAGTCACTTATCAAATCGTTTCATAGTTTTAAGCTGCTCGAAAACATGTAGTTTTTACGCTTTGGACTACAATAATTCGTCAGAGTACATCGTCATTTTTTCCGCTTGTACCAGCTGATTTAAACACTTTCGACGAGATATTTGGTAAACTATTTATGTGCTTTATATTTTTCAACAATTATAGGTGGTTTTGTACATAAAAGTCTTAAAAATGGGTTAAAGTTGCCACTATAAATGTAATAGATTCTGTCTACTAAGACAGAATACACTACCGTACTTCTAATACTTGTTCATTTTGTGTCATAGACCTACTTATAAGTTCTGGTTAAGTCATTTTACCTGGATCAAATAATATTATATGACTACAAATCCAACTACCAACCCAGTACACCCTGCATTTACACCGTTATAACAACACACAGCCCAGCAACTTGTTAGTTGTTCGTTGTAAAAGAATGAATAAATCTGTGGAGCCTACAACAACTCACGACTGTGGCTTGCGAGGAATTGTAAACCGGACAAAGAGAACATTGAATTATGCAGATGAGACTTTTAGTTCAGAGCGAGTCTTTTCTGTTCTGTCCCTCTGTAGTCTCAAGTCTGTTCTTCTGTTCCAATCTTAATACAAACAGAACAATGTAACTTGGATTTTAAACTTATGTGGTATGTCATAATGGGGGTTGTCGAACAGGACCAGTGGTTGACGTAGTAATTCCACCCTTCGATGCAGAAAACCCACTTGGAAGGGCTACTAGTGTAGGGGTTCTATTGTGGAGGGCTGCTATTGTTTTAGTGGCTGAATTTCAACTGCCACCCCTAAAAGCGAAAGTTCAATTTAATCCGAATTGCCACCCCGTGAACATCGATGAGCAATTATCGTACGCGTCACTTCACCGTTGACAGGTGGACTATATAATTAGCTGTTGCAAGGCAAACGTTTGAATACATTTTTAATAATTTAGAGTCATGATAAGGCATAAATGTCTAAGTTTTAAACCAAAACAGAATGAAGACCCGTTCCATAAATTGTATCTATTGTTCAACCAAATAAACAAGGGTTTAACGCTTTGGTGTCGTAATAATAAATCTGGTTTCATTTAAACTTTGTATTTGTGTGTGTGTTATTTTGCTGCATTTTGACAATGTTTGCTGCCTGTGCGCGAAGTGAAGTGAAGAGTGCGAATAGCCAGATTAGTGTAGAGTGTGTCGGGTTCGTGTATTGAGGCTATTTTCCACTCGTCTGTGTCGGAAATAGCGTCTCTGGATTTACGCGTCTCATCAATTCTCTCAAGCCATTCACATTCACAGAGGCGCCGCCAGGCCGACATTCACTTCGCGGCAATTCACTGAATAGTTGAGTATTTTCAACATTGCTTAATCCGTGTAATTGTGCAGAAAGTAACGTTTAGTGGTGCGTATATCTTCGGGCACAGTTTTAACAACACGCAAAGGTACATTGATGTTTAAACATTCATTCTATCTTTATTAGAAACGTTTGCGAGCTGGGAGTTAGTATTTTACATAGTCCCGTTGTAGAAATTACTAATTATTTTAGCGGGCCCGTGGCGAGTTGGAATCGCGTGCGACTCTATCGCTAGCGCTGGTTCGATCCCCGCAGTCACCACTTACATTTGTAATATGACTGTACGGTAACGCCAGGTAAAGATCAAGGTTAACAAGACGAACTTTAGCTCTTTTTAGAAATACAGGTCAGTGAGGCTGTGTGGTACGATGCGGATCCGTGGTGGATTGGTATCGCGCGCGACTCCGGAGCTGATCACTCCGCTAGCGCGCGTTCGATCCCCGCTGTCACCACTTACATTTGTAATGAGACTATACGGTGACGCTAGGTAAAGGTCGAGGTTTAGTGGTAGAGAGGACTTCGTAGTCCTAACATCGTCTCGTTAAACAAGAGAAACCTTTTTGCAGAAGTTGCAGTAAAAAAGACGCCGCCGTTTTAAATAGTGCTTCTGTGAGTTTATACGTTCTAAATGCATACTTGAAATGTTGTTACGGAGGTTTTCCATACTGTTTTAAAGAACAAGAAGCACACGGTGTTTTGGAATCTGCAATGTGATCCCGTTGTCAGGTAAAAAGGACTTAAAACACAACACTAATCATCGAGAAATGAGCTAGCGTCACCCACCACCCAACAACTTGAATTTTCCCTTTGGGTTTTTGTTTTGTTTGATTTTATTGTCCACAGCAATAAATATTTATTTGTTTATTTATTTATTGCAGATTTCCTTAATGTAACTATTCTTAAAGCAGAAAAATAATACAATAGACACAATAACGCTTACGAATAAAAAAAAACATCAATTAGAGAAACCAATCACGTTTACTGCCGGTGACAGCTGCCTACCAACTGATTGGCCGGCTGGGAGTAGCGGTCGACCAATCACAGACGTGTATTAGACTGAACTAATGTAACAGAGAACACAAAAATCCCCTTATTTCACAGTTAATGGAGTAGAAGAACTTCTCTTGAGTTTTCCTGAACGAGAAAAACGTTTCCTACCAACTGAGTTAAAACGACTTGGCTATTTTTAAACAGATATTTTTGTGTTTTACGTTAGAATTGGTCAGAATTAATGGACTCAAAATGATCAAGAACACGATATAATAATTGATCAATAAGATATTTTAAATTTTGCGAAGAGATAAATTCACGTGGATTAACTTTACAATAAGTTAATAGAACCATGGAGTGGAAGAATTGTAATTAACAATTCTATATGTAATCGTGACATTTTTTGTTTTAAATTGGTTTTGGTGTGGTGTTACACAACTTTGTATAGAATTATAACAATTACAATACGCAATCACAGACATTTTCAGGAACAAATGATTATAAAACTTAATCCTTAACTGGGTCTCGTGGCGTGGTCCTGTAATCCAGCTTCATGGAGTTCAGGTGTTGAGGATGATATTGGTCTAAAGCGGCTCAGATAGTCTCAGTGATCATCTGATGATACCCGCATCAACTCCCACCATCGTTTAGACATATCAGACCATCACCTGCGTGGTTCGGAAGTCACGTTAAGCCGTTGGTCCTTGTATTTCCATTGGTCATTGGGCTATTAATTAATGACCCATTCTAAGGAAGAGTCGGCCTTAGTTTGTAACAAGAGTACACCTCATAACTCATAACTACCACTCATCACACTCCTCCTTCACCACATATTTGCCTTAAAATACCCTCATGAGAGTGGTCGGCATCTTAAATAGTGATATAGTGATAATATAAAATAAATATCAAGTGATTGGTAAAACGCATTGGAAAAGGCGAAGTGGTGCGTGGGAAGATGGAAAGTTGGAGAGTGAATTCTCCAGTTTGTTTTCCCGCTTCTGTTTTTATTCACTTGTAAGTCAACTTTATTCAGTTGACAGAGCAAATGTTTCCCAAGAGAAACAAAAGTGTCTTCTGATTTCAAGATCTGCGTTCTTGAGCCTAGGTTTCAGTTTCGTTTTTTTTATAGATTTGTTTGCAGGAATGGAATATTTAACAAGTACAAGTTTTTTAAAAATTGTTTTTGGTGAATTGTTATAGGAAATATAGCTTTTGATTTATACCGCCAAACAGAACGAAACGCCGTAGAACAAAACAGAAAGGGGTTTTCGCTTTTCCAACACCTGAAAGAAATAATCTTTTTATCGAATTTCCTTTGGGAAAATGAGATATTTATGCCGTCAGAATAATTAGACCCAGACCCGGTACCATGAAATGTGCACCGATCCTAACTCCTAGAACACGTTTTGAGAATTTTACAAGACTTTATATACATATGAATATATGTGTGTACTCTCTACAGGTCGCATATTTTGTCCGATGTTCATGAAATCTGGTAGAAATGTTTCTTTGTAAATGTATCAGACAAGTTCGTTAGCCAGCAAAGTCGGGCTACCGGAAGTACACTTTGAGGGGGGTATTGGACCAAAAAGTGGTTTTAGTTATATAAAATCAGTTCATTTCATTCGATTTTGATGAAATTGGAAATAAATATGTATTTTATAAGTATCCACCAATATATTAAAAATTATGAACATCCATAGATTTGTTTCAAAATAGCGGCCAAAAAGTGATTTTTCGCTACAACAACCTTTTCGAGTAGTGCGATTTTAATAAAATTTGAAATAGTTTTTCCCTTCACGCTAGAAAGAAACATGCCGTTACACTGATTTACTTACCATTGGCAATATCATCAAAATGATTTTTTAGGATCGTAGTAAAAGAACAAGTAAGTGAGCGTAGTGAACAGCCTCGTAACGTCCTTGGCAATAGAACGGCTGAGTGCCAAAGTGAGTCTTTGAACAAATTCCGTACAATAGACACAACACAGTTAGATGTTGTCTGTATACAAAGTGCGATAAGAGTCAGCCAGGTGTACAACATTTAGGCCTGTTCACATCCAATATTGTATTCAAGCCTCTATCTCCATTCTCATGCGCTATATATTTATTCATCATAGCTAGATTTAATCCACGATACTTTGAGTATAATGCATACAAAATATTTTTGGAAATTATGATATTACTGTTTGTGTTCGTTGCTGATGTCTTAGTAGGAAAGAACGGGTGTCAAAAAATCACGATGTAGTCAACCGATTGCTGAAGTCTAACGGGCGTTAAAAGAATATATATTTGTGAGTGGCTAATTCTCACCTCAACTTTGAACAAGCCCCGTTCAAATTTCCTTTTAAAAGGAAAAGAGAAATGAGATATTCATGCCGTCAGCATGATGAGACTCAGACCCGGACCATGAAATGAGCACCGATCCTGACCCCCAGAACACGTTTTGAGCGTTTTCAATTCACTTAATATATACATACTAGTATGTATTATAACATATAACACATTAACTGATAGTATATATGTCTGCTCTCTACAGGTCGCATTTTTTGTCCGATGTTCATGAAATTTGGTACAAACTTTCCTTTTGTAAATATCTTGGTCAAATTTGTTAGCCATCAGCAAAATCGAACTACCGGAAGTACCCTATTAGGCGAGTTTTGGTATAACAAGTGGCTTTAATAATCTAATCCATTAAATATGAAAACCCATTGACTCGTTTAAAAATCGCGTTCAAAAAGTTTTTTTTGTATAACAGCGTTATAAGTAAGTAGTCCGATTCCAATACAATTTCCTTCACGATATGTACTAAAACTTGCAGTAGAAGAACACGTAAGTCTGAGGCCGAAGGCCGAAGCGAGGCTGTGAGCGAAGCGAAGATAAAATCCAAATAGTGAAGTGGAAACTATCAACTTTTTTAACGGAATTATCATCCTTTATCGGCTTAAGCTTCATTTAAATAAACGAGAATCCTACTTTCAACAATGGGATCCTACTTGGCGCACACTGTTTCCCGCCAATCCAACCTGACTGTCCAAACTGTCGCGTGACTGTGGCAACGTTGGCACAGTCTATACCAAACGTTTAAATTTATTTACTCAAAAAAGGAAATCCGGGATTTCAATATTTCATGGAACATTTTCAACCAATAAGTTGAGTTTGAAAGTATGTTGTAAAATTAAAAATTTACAGGTGACATATCAAAAAAACATTAGACAATATCCCTAGTTTCACACGTGGATCTTTCCAAGTAATTAATCGCGTGTATGAACCGCAAAGTGTACCGCACTAACAGTGCATGGTGGCTTCCCCGTGCACTATTCACATGTGACAGCACAGTCCGGGCCTGTTGTGCTTAGCCTTCACCAACGCCAATAAATTAAACCGCAAGCCCAGGTTGTGCAGGGGGGGAGCGGGGTAAACCGCGTCCGAACCCAAAGCCCAATAAACCCGACCACCAAACCCGGCTTGAGCCGGGCATTCGCAACACCCGATAACTTTGCCAACTCTGACCAACAAGTACTCTCTCTAGAGTGAGTAACATTCTTGGTAAGAAGTGATGGAATAAACATGACGATGTAATCTGGCCAGTCTCTTTTGGAGGTGGTTGTAGCTTCGCACCAAAGTTACCCGGGTTCGATTCCCGGGCCTGCAGTCAGATATTTTTCACAGGTTTTTCGCGAGTCTCAGGCCGAGGACGTTAAATGAGCGAGGATCAAACAGGAACTCTTGGGATGAGTGATGAACGATACTTTTGTCGTGCTGCGACAGTATTACGAAATCACTTTTAATGTTAGTTTTTAATGTTATAAACTCAAAATCAACAATGCTTTGAATTGAACACTGGTTTGCTGTACAAGGTGAGTTATAAATGTGCCCCTCCCCCCTCCTTTACTTTTAGAAATGTTTAGAAAACCCTTCGGGAAATATTTTTATAGGACCCTGAAGTTTGTTTTGACCCACTTGGCGTCACCCTCTCCCCACCCAAAAACCGGTGGGCCAAACTTTTTAAATACAAACCCCACTCTTGTGGAAATTTTAAAGAAAGGAAATTTTGACACAATTCAACGACGCAAAGTCAAACTGTTTATCTCGACTCGCTTTTTTGTTATACGCATTTAAAAAATAAATAACTAGGTTAAAGTGCCTAATTTCACATACAATTTATTTTGTATGGCAACTTTTCTTAAAAATACTCTATGGAATTATGTTATAGGGTTGTGATGTTTCCCTCAGAGTTTTGACAAGAAAATATTGTCATTCAAAATAAATTGTAAGTGAAATGCGTCATTTTAAACCTGATTTCTTGTAATATTTAAATGAATATAACACGCAAAAAATCAAATCGAGATAAAACATTTTTCTTTGCGTTGTTTCTTTACATTTGTGTTGAAATTCACTTTCTTTTGAGGTGTCACAAGAGGGGGTGTTATATTTAAACAATTTCGGGACCCTCCCTCCCGCCTTTTGGGTGGCGGGTAAGTGATGTACGCAAAAAACTTCAGGATCCTGTAAAACATACCCCAAAGGGGTTTTCTAGATATTTCCTCTTTCAAAAGGTGGTATTTTAAACTGACATTGTATAATTTCCCATCCACCCCTACCCTGTAGATGGGTTCCTATCGGTGAAAATGTTCTTCCACAAATAAGAAAGTACCTGCAGACGAGAAAGGGGTTTATGTTGAACAAAGCACGCCTGTTGTTATCTGCTCACTCCTGATACATATGTGATGAGTGTATTGTGAACTGTACACAGGAGCTGTAAGATCCAGCTGAGCGAACAGTACTTTACCCAGTCGCGATATACAGTGTGTTCCAAACTTTGTGCTCAAGGTGGTTAGGTGGGGATCTGGCAAAGTGGACAACTTTCAAGTTACGGTGGAAATGGCATTGGCTGCGAAAATGAAGGCCAAGTTGATGAAACTTTTCAAAATTCAATTACAATGAACATGTCACGGTGCGGAATGGCTGGGAGTAGCGGACGACCAATCACGGATGTGTACCAGACTGAACCAACTGTAATAGAGAAACACAAAACTCCTTGCACAACCAATGGAGGGAATAAAAGGTAGTCCTGATACTGATTTTAAAAGTAAGGTAGTTAATTTTCTATAGTAAACTTAATTTTATGCTTTCGCGGCCGGTGTCACAACTGAAAATCTAGTTTGTTCGTTCACACCGCGTCCAAACGTCATAATATTTAGCTTGAGATATTTCGGTCTCGCTATGGAGTACCATCTTCAGTCACTGATTGGCTGAAACGAAATTAACAGTTTCAGCCAATCAGTCACTGAAGTGGCACTCCGCAGTGAGACCGACATATCTCAAGCTAAATATTATGATTTTTTGAGATGTGAACCGGAAATACTATATTTTAACTTTTATAGTGGCTAAATGGGATGTTCGAAGTGTCCTATCATTCACCCAGCCGTTCTAGGAGCTGACAACCACACTTTACAATACTCATTCATACGTTCATAAGAGGTTTTCATAACATTTACCCACTTTAGATGCCAGATGTGTTGTTACTGATCCTTTGTCGTATATAAAACTAAATGTATGCAATCGTTTAAAATGTATCCATAATGTCTTCTTAATTTATAAACAGGCTTACACAGTAAACTAACTATTTTAGAATATTGAACCTGAACTGTATAAAATTAAATTGAATAGAAGAAATAGTAATCAGAATTTTTATTCCACGACTGATTTGGACCCACATAGCAGGTATTTCTATTTATCCTCCTTGTTTGGACCATGTCTGGTCATTTTCAAAAGGTACAAATGACCAAACTGGTCAAAGCCGGTGATGGTATTAAAAACTTTGATTGATTACTTTTTCTTTTATTATATTTTATTTTATACGCTAAACCTAGTAATCTGTGGTTATACAGTAAACCTCGAATCATTTCATGTATAAAATGATTCATCAATCCGTACATGTTGAGAATTTATGAAACAAACATCTTCCAATAAACTTGTCATCGTAACTTTCCAGTAAACATTATTTGACATTATCTTTTTATCTAAACTGCAGAGTAAGGATAATTGCATTTCCGTCTGTTAGCCTTTGAAGCCGGTGCAGAAAAAGCGCAACATACAGACACAGAGGTCTGGGAAGAAAGGCAAGCCGCAACTGCATTCACAAAGGTCACTGAGCAAAGATAGAGTAACTAGCTACTGCTTCTACTGTACAATAGTCTGCGACCTCGTTACCATCCACAAGCTTCTCTATCCATCTAATCAGTCCGCTTTGCTCTTTACTCGCTGTTCTTTGTTGTAAAGTTTCTGTAACTTTTCGAATAAAATATATTGACTGGGACTCGTGGCGTGGTCCTGTATTCCAGCTTCATGGAGGTCAGGTTTTGAGGATGATGTAGGTATAATGCGGCTCAAACAGTCTCAGTGATCATCTGATGATACCCGCATCAACTCCCACCATCGTTTAGACATATCAGTCTATCACCTGCGTGGTTCGGAAGTCACGTTAAGCCGTTGGTCCTTGTATTTCCATTGGTCATTGGGCTATTAATTAATGACCCATTCTAAGGAAGAGTCGGCCTTAGTTTGTAACAAGACTACACCTCATAACTAATTGCTACTTCTCATCACACTCATCCTTCTCCACATATTTGCCTATACCTTCTTGAGATTGGTCGGCATCTCAAATAGTGATAGAGATATTGTGGGCTCTTTAAAAGGATTGATCAGCCCAGAACAAGTTGCTCAAAACATGCTCTCGTTGTCCTCCCGTTTAGGACGGTAATTTTGGTATAGCGATTAGAAAAGTGGTTTTCCATGTTCCCAAAGGTTGTCTCTAGGTTTGTATAATCTGGGTATTTAAAAAGTCTTACGCCAATAATAAGAAAAATGTCAAAGTTTACCCAAGATAGGCGCCAAAAGTTTTAAAGGTGCGTTATATTTTTTGCACTGGCAGTTTTTGCATTTGCAGTCTAATCTATACAGAGTTGAAATATCTACTACTTGAAATTCACATAAGCGCAGCACGTGTTAACCCGTCCACCCCTGGCGGTTCCTCGACTATTCAACCTGAGTTTGACACCGTGGAAAAAACTCCAAACCCCTTCTTGATTTCGGATCCACAAGCAGCTGTCCATGTGTCTGCGGATTCCCGTAGTCTGCGGAGACAATGGCATTTGTTGAGAATAAATCGTTATTTCTGTCCCCGGCTGGACCCGGGCCAGTTCTTTGTAGCCCGCCGCGCCGAGAAATCCCGGAATTCCGCGGCCCCGCCGACCTTGACTGACCCGCCGACAGTCTGCTCCGAGAAAATAAAAAAAATAAAAAATACTTTCCGAGAAAAAAAGATAAAATCTAGCTTGTGGAAAATTAAAATTAATACGAAATTGAAGAGCTGCGAATTTTAAATATGGTTTGTTAACAGTAACCGGTACGGTGTTCCAAAATGATACTGACAATGAGAGTCTCAGCTTGTCCAATGAGTAAGCTGGATTGTAAAAACAAGCGAAACGTTCAGCATTGTAAATAGTGTAAATAGTTTATAGGCGCGGTCTGTACCGGAAGTTTTAGATGAAGGTCATATTGCCGGCCGCTTAAGCATTAGTTCTCATCTGATAACAGTACATTTCTCAGTATAATTTTTCTCCATTAAGGACTTAATGTCCTTACACGTGAAGGATTTTGATAAGAGCTAAAGTAAAAAAAACCAAACAAAATAACGCTCGTGTCCCCACCTTTTGGACGAGTGGTAAACGATATTTTGGCATTATATATTTTTATATTCACAGGTTTGGTTTGTATTGCTTGGTGCTTAGATAAAATCGCTATCAATATTGAAATGTTAAGATTGAAACAACAACAAAAAAGAAAGAAACGTGCTTTACCTGCCACTTCCGGAGAAAAACTACTCCTAACGTTTCGGATAGTTAAAAACTCCATCCGTCTTCAGAGGACTACACTAATCTAGGAACTACATTTAATTAATATCTTAACTTAAGAACTAACCTAAGACAATTCCAACCAATATTTAAAAATACCGCTACATCATAAAAATTGAGAGCTTGTCGAAATTACAATTAAAATATAACCAAGTAAAATGAGGCCACGTTATAGGAATAAAACTACCGTACCCGAAACGTTAGGAGTAGTTTTTCTCCAGAAGTGGCAGGAAAAGTCCGTTTCTTTCTTTTTACTAAATTGCTCTCCGCCAATATTATGAACTTTAAAACTAACAACAACAAAAACTAATTAATTTTTAGTTAGTACATAGTGGCCTACTTGCCTATAGGTGTCAATATAAAATTTCGTAATAATTGAAAAACTGGTGTCAAGGCAGCTACTGCCTCTGCAAAGCTAAGATTATCAAACTGATTTCTGTCATATTTTATACAGCTGCTTTATATATTTACGTGCTGAAGTTGAAATTTTACCCCAGCAGAATAAAGATTCGTTTTGATAATCTTTTAGTCTTTAGGGAGAAAAAGATCACTTTGACGTTTTTTTCTGTTGTAGAGACAATAGCCGTTTCAATGGGTTCGTTTAGAATCTTAAGTTAGCCAATGTAAAAGCGTTTCTCCTAAAACGACATAAATCAGTTAACCGAGTTGAAACATAGTTTTGAGAGCAAAATATTAAAACAAAACTTTACTTCTTCGGGAATTAAAGTGCATTTTAAACAAAACATTACACGAAGTGAAAAGAAAATTAGTTGTAATTTTAGCTAGATATGTATAATTAGAAGTTTATAAAAATGTTTTAAATAATTCATTTTGTTATTTTCAGGTGAGTTTATGAATAGCAGCAATATATCAGGAGGAATCGTAAGTTTTGAATACGAGTTTTACGTTCTTCATTGGTCTGGTATCTACTATGGATTACTAAAATAATGGAAGGTAAACTTAGTAGTTTATTAATAAAAATAGACATTTTTATTGTTTTCCTCACGAAGAAACTCCATTTTTAGGGTTCAAGGGTAATTATAATGTCCAGTAATCACTATAACGTGATGGCAACGGAACAGAGTTTCAAAACGTAATCCCTTCAATTAGCAACAAATTAGTTCCATCATTAGTTAAAGCTTAGCTGCGTGAATTCAGTGTGTGACAATCTCACATGTCCATGCAAGACTTAACTGTTTACGAGTATATCTATATGAGTTGTAAACTTTGGCTTGAATCCCCAGACTCGGGCCTTTTAAGCACATAAAATATTTGCACAATAAGGTTAGTTTTGTCGTTAGAGTTTTACATAAGATCGATAATTGTCGTAGTATGTTTTGACTATTTGGCTGGACTATTTTTCAATCGTCAAAGATCGTTTTGAATTTGGGAGTATTTAAACAAAGTAAAGGTTTTAAACATTCT
Organism: Matsumurasca onukii; assembly: GCA_018831715.1. Taxonomy (NCBI): domain Eukaryota; kingdom Metazoa; phylum Arthropoda; class Insecta; order Hemiptera; family Cicadellidae; genus Matsumurasca; species Matsumurasca onukii. Next base: position 30,898,443 of record CM032059.1, on the reverse strand, counting down.
GACTTTACTAAAAGGAATGCTGGTTCGATGTATCCTTTTCTCGCACACTCTTGACGATGAATACATTCTTAACACGACAACAATGAACGGTTATTTAATAATTAAGTATTTTGGAGAAAACACTAACTGTATTTTAGTTATACCACACACAGGGCTGACATCGCCACTTGCATGAGTGAATAGAAATTTACTTTGCAATTTGTTACTCTTTTTCGCTCCACTCACAGCCTCGCTTCGGCCTTCAGCCTCAGATTTACTTACAAAGTAAAGAAAAACAAAAATTTCGAATTTCATCGGACTATTTACCCCGAACACTAAATCGTTTTCTTCAAAAGAGTACAAAAAATTTACTACCACTAAAGTAGGGGTGGATTGGAAGAACTCACCAATTGTTTTTAATTTTCATGTATCCCACACGTGCTTGTTGTTTTTTCAGCTCAATTCGATTATCTAACTATATTGTAAAAATGGTGTTTATTGTGAATAAATAAATAATACTTTAAGGCTGTTTTAGCGAAAAATAACCATTTTGGCCACCATTGAAACGAAACAACTCACAATGGGTACACACCAATATTAAATATTTATTCTAGTCAATTAAGTGAACGCCTTGTTGCAAAATTATCGTTTGAAAATTGTACAAGCGTTTTTCAAATTATCTTTTAACATAAATACAGAGTTTGAAGTACTTTTAAGGATAGTGATGGAACCAATATTATTGAAGTGTTTAACCACGAACTATATATGAAAGCAGTAGATCATTAACGGAGAGAATGTAACAAAAATATTACGGGAATTTTTAGATACACAGCGCGGAATGGCACAATTTTGCACACCATTAACAACTCAAACTGCATTCAACACAACAATAACAAGTAACATTCAGGCACGTAAACCTGAATAAGTAGAAAAGTCCTTGTAGTTTAGTGGTGAAGGGCGAGTTAAGGATGATAGTAAATTAAAAGTGTCGCAGGATCCATGATAGATAAATATTCATGCGATGTCGTCGCTACTTTATAGCCGCTCCCAAACTTTATCCCCTGCGCTTCCTTTGCGAACATTGCGGATCATATTTTATAGTATTGTATTTATAGAATGAAATGTAATATTGGGAACGAGTAGAACACGCCGTTTCGGGATCTGCGATATGATCCCATTTTCAGGTGAAAAGTAACGTAAAATACAACCTTAGTAAATGAGTTAGCCTAAAGAAATTATTATGAGTTGACTATCCAAAAACAACCAAACAACTTTTGTGTGTGGTGTTTTGTTCTTTCGTCCTCCGTCCTCAAAGGCTATCTATGGTTTCCTAGAAAGCGGTGAACGCTATATTGAACGTAATCATATGGGAGTTTTTTCCTAGACAGCGGTGGGCCCTTCCATACGATTACGTTGAAAACAAATGTTCACCGTAATATTACGGCCGTAATATAGCGTCCACCGCTTCCTAAGAAACGGAACCATAGCTTTAGCAAAAACTTATACAATCTTAAAACAATTAGCGTGGAAAAAAACAACATGCACAAACGCATTAAGTTAATATCCCAGCTAAAAAGAAAAATTTTCCCTCGAAATTGCTCCTCCATTTGGTCGTTTTACCAATTAGAAACTATAAACCCTGCCAAAGTCGTTAAGAGTCTAAACTTTCAATAACAAATAAGTTGTTATGTTTCATATTTTCATGGGCACGCCCTGACTAAGTCTCTAATTTGCAGTTAAAAATTCGCGGTATTAGAGAAAGTTTGATGTGTGGAAGCTTCTCTAAATCACAAAGTTGTTGAAAAAAGGTTTATAAAATATGGGGCGTAATAAACGTTTTTTTAGCCACCCTGTACATTGCTTTCGTCGAGCTACCAATTATTCTCTTCGTGTATTTACTATTAAGCTGGTCGAAAAATTCACCCTGACTTTCACCTAAACACTATATAGTGTGAGTATTATATGTCCCCCCACCTTAATTCTTGAAAAAGGAAACATTTTTTGAAATCCTTTGGGGAATGATTTTATAGGATTCTGAAGTTTGTCTTGACATACTTTTCGCCACTCACCCCCAAAACTCCCTTAAAATTATTAAGTATCGAAATGCCCTTTAATTTGAGGTGCCATAAAGGGGGGGTTGATATTTAAAAATGTTGGAGGGCCCTCCCCCCGGCTTTGGGTATGAGGTGGGTGACACAAAGTACGTCAAAACAACTTTCAGAATTCTATAAAACATTCCCCTAAGGATTTCAATTTTTTTCCTTTTTCCAAAGTTAAGGTGGGTGACATATAAAACTCACCCTGTATAACGTCGTGTCGTGTTTGTTCCTTAATTGTGGCAACACTGACTCAGTATTAACAAAGTTACCAGCCAGGTTCATGTTAATTAATTGACAATGAAGGTGACGTCAGACCTGTAACCGAGACACTGAAGCGCTCTTACCCGCCCCTACAATCCCCTTTTCCACCCCCAGAAACCTCCCCCACCACCACCACCACTCGGTGGAGGAAGCAATGCCACTACAACTGTTGTAAGAGGATTAATTAGAGCATTTCTCTTTAAAGGATCTGACATTTTGTTTCAACTTTGCCATTTATTGTTTGCTCAAAATAAGACTAATTGAAAATTCCATTTAGAAAGATTAAAGGTTTGTTCGGAAAGTCGTGAAATTATTTGTTTTTAATTTTATATATTGTTATAATTGTTGTATGTTTTGTTCTCATTTGTCTCTAGATAAAGATCACAAAAATTATTCTTGTTGTGTTTTTATTAAGACATAATAATTAGTCTACTAATTTGGGTGTATGGATAAAACTAACGATTAAGTATCTCTCAAAGTTTTAAATTAAAAGTCATCATAATTTTTGGCTATGCTTATTCGATCTTTATGGGTTCGGTTATTCAAATTATTTTGCGCATCCAAATATAGACCCACAAAGACGGTATACAGGGTGAGTTTTAAATGACCCCCCTCCCCATCTTAACTTTTGAAAATGGAAATATTTTTAAAACCCTCTAAGGATTGTTTTTATGGGACCTCAAAACATAAAGAATTTAGCACAAATTCAACTACGCAAAGAAACATCTTTTTTATCTAGACTTGGTGTGGTTGTAATATCCATTAAAGATGACAAGAAATCGGGTTTGATATGCTACATTTCACATTCAATTTTTTGACAATTTTTTCTTGAAAATCTTCTTGAGGGAAACATTACAACCCTGCAATATAATCACAAAGGCGGCTTTGATGAAAAATGTGTCAAAAAAATTGGATGTGAAATGTAGCATTTTAAACCTGACTTATTACTAAATAAATTTGAAGACAAAAATATTTGGACCGAACCTGGATTTGAACCCGGGTCTCCCGCTTGCCGGGCGGTTATGCTAAACCACTACACCATCCGGCCCAACTATTTCTGCCCTCAAATAAGTACTTAAATCTGAATGTTTATCCGAAACATGTGACTGTCAAATAGTGACTTTAAATCAACAAGCTGGAAATATTACAAACATAATTTAAATACTGTGTTAAATGACTTATTATAGATCTCAATGTGTAAAAACGCTAAATAGCTAATTAATACTAAATAAATTTGAAGACAAAAATATTTGGACCGAACCGAGATTTGAACCCGGGTTCCCACCTGCCGGGCGGTTATGCTAAAACCTGACTTATTGTAATCTTTAAATGAGTATAAAAAAAAACTAGTCGAGATAAAACATTTTTCTTTGCGTTGTTGAATTTGTATTCAAATTCCATTTATTTTGAGATGCCACAGGGGTGGGTTTAAAAAATTGGGGGCCCTCCCACCGGTTTGGGGGGTGAGGCAAAGTACGTCAAAACTAACTTTAGAATTCTGTTAACACATATCCTAAAGGGTTTTTAAACATATTTCCTTTTCAAAAGTTAAGTGGGGGCATTTGAATCTCACCCCTGTATAGCCTCATGGACATACTGGGCATGACTTCTGCACTTTTGAATCTTGATCTGGGGCATTCGAGAAACTTCGCCTTGGTAATTTACAAAATTTGACACAGACCATTTTTCCAAGGTTTATCGGACCGTTTCTGGTAATTGACTTGCAAGTAGTTGATTTACGGGAAGTCGTTGTGTTTCTCGAAATGCAAATCTCTAAAATCTAGGTCCAGCAGCAGATTCAGCGGCAGGAAATGGTCGAGATGCTGACGTAGGACCGAGTGCTGATTCTCTCAACTCTCGATTTACCAAGGTCAAACCCGTCTCAGCAAATCTCAACGAACAATGATCTACTAAATAGTGATTATTGTACACTTCCTGTTTGTGTTTTGTTGTTTGGTCGATCTTTCATAATGAATTGTGTCACTAGATCAGCTGTTGTCTTATTGCGTAGTGGACTTTGAGTATGTGATTTAGCATAATTTCAAATGTGTTTCTTGGTATTATTAAGCGAGATTAGCAATAGCGACTAGAGAGTAACCTGAGGTATTGTGTGTGCGTGTTTTATTTTTCAAAACATAAGTCAACATCCCAAAATAATTATTCAAAGACAATTAACATGCAGCCAACATAAGGTCTCGCATCGACCCAGAACTACTAAACCGCCGTCGTTGCCAACCGTAAAATATTACGTTGGAAAGTTTTAAACGGAAAGTCAATGTATCCCAAAAGGCGCTTAAAACCTGTTGTTTAAAACTTATTTTTGTTTACGCGGGATATGCACTTAAAACATGGAGGATACTGTACGTTTTTAAAAGAAAAGTCGCCTTCCAAGCTTCATGGAATTATCTCTAGTACATTTGATTAAAATTGTAACATTAAAAGAAATTCAAAAGACAGCGGTGTTTTTATAACTTCAAACCCTCATAAAATTATTAAACGACACGATCAAAAAGTTGACGCGAGGTTTTTAGTTTCTAGCCGCGCGGAAAAATTGGTTTTCACGCCCGTGGACTACCCTGGATGGTCAGACTTCACTGCTATACACGGGGTTGTGCTAGCATGTGCTCTGGCCTACTTAGTTTTAAATAGCCTAAATACATGTGATTTTTTAAAGAAAATCCGGTAACTTTCGCCGGCTTGTGTTTTATTTAGTGTCGCCAATCACGCTTAAGAATCATTTTATAAATGATAATCACAACAAACCATAATGTTACATAATGATTCCTAAGCCCCAGTCAGAGGCAAGCGTACATATGCTCACCCTGCGCGCGCGGCGGGGGTTGCGGTGCACCGCAGTCGCTCTCAAATTTGACTCTGCTCGTGACATGAGCTCAACCCATTATTGTCGAATAAATGCTACACCCCCTCCTCCCCCTACCAGCACTCAGCCCACACTGCTGTATAATTGTCCCGTGTTGTGCCGACCGCAAACATCACGTGATGTGTATATTTTACACCAGACAAACCGCTCACTGGCGATGACGTTTGCGTGCACGAGGTTTGATTTTCTGTGGGCAAATAAAAAGTAGGATACAGTACTATTGAATGACGAGTAGGAAAATTATTAAACACGTTTGGAGTAAACCTTGGCTAAAATTTACTTTGTTGCAGGGCGTATATATCTCTAGAAGAGCGTTCTGCGAGGTATTTTTTCTGTATGCGTTTAGAATGTATAATAACAATAAAATTACTACTTGAAACCAAACGACACGGTTATATTTGACGTTTGCTCGAAATGTAGTCCGAAATGTATTCAAAGTACGTCATCCATTGCTAGTCTTATTTTGAAGATTCCAACAAGAAATTGCTATATTATACGTTGTTACATAATTTGAAAATGAAAAAAACGCACACGTGGAAAAGGCAAGAAATTACAATTTTTAACTTTAAGTGGAGATTATTTGCAAATACTTAAAAAATATTTAAAATACAAGAAGTCCAATAAAGTATGATTTTTAATCCACAAGTGCTTTCGACAGCAGTGCTGTTATCATCAGGCAAACTTGTTATATTTGTCAACAATGGTTTATAAATATTATTTTTTGTTATTTTAATTTAATGTAACAAGCGCTTGTGGATTAAAAATATCACACTTGATTGGTCTTCTTGTATTTTAATATTTTATTCAGAAATTACAAGTATAAACCCCCTTACACCAATATAATACTATTGTTAAGGTTTTACTTTATATTTGTATATCATGGGCGTATGATTTGAATTCTTACAATACATTTTACTACCATTACATTTTTCCTAAATGAAAAGAAATATAGTTTTTACAACTATAGTTTCATAATAAGGACCACATAAAAAGTACTAAAATTCCCGATTTCGTAACGGGTGAAAACACTTTATTTGTTTCGCTTAACAAATTATTCAATTCCATTACAAACATTTAAAACAGGAAATGACAGTCATCACTGGTTAAGATAATTGTTCAGCGAGATTTGCTGATGCAGAGGATAAAGATTGACCTCAGCGAAAAGATCTAATGATGAACAGAGACTCAGCACTTTGTAGACAGCTTCAGAGGCGTCAGCACTTGTCACTCGTCAGCCTCTCGTCCACTTCCTGCTGCAGCAACGGGCCAGCACGCAGCTACTCGCGGTTGATTCCCCGAGAAGTTAGCGATTAGCCAACTAAAGAAGGAGTTAGTAGTCTAAACTCTGACCTAGGCATTTCTCTTCTTATCTCTAATTTTAATCTGTAATATTTCCAGCTTGTTGATTTAAAGTCACTATTTGACAGTCACGTGTTTCGGATAAACATCCAGATTAAAGTACTTCTCTAAATTTGAAGGACTAAATAGTTGGGCCGGATGTTGTAGTGGTCAGCATAATCGCTCGGCAAGCGAGAAACCCGGCTTCAAGTCCCGGTCTCGGTTCGTCTAAATATGTCTGTCTACAAATTTCTTTTGTAGTAATAAAAATAATAAATATCTTTAAGTTTTAATAATGGTTGGCTTTTAAAACTTACACTAAGAATGGTTGTTTAGTCATCAACTCCAGTTGAAGGTAGGACTAAAAAGTCTTGTACCACCCAACCTCGGCCTTTACCAACCGTTACCGCATAGTCATTTTACAAATGGTCTGATTATGGGGATTAACCCCACGCCAGCAAACGCTGTTCTCATTTAATAACTTTGTCTGTCATTTCAAAATCTGAAACTTAAGGTTTGTATCTTGAGTAGTCATTAAGCGCACCAGTGTGCAATATTATGCTGGATATACTCGTAGTGTAGTTTTATTTAATATTTCTATGATGACTTTTAATACAGCATTTACTTTTCATTATTTATTGTTATATTTATTTTTAATACCAATGTATCAAATTTAAATGAAAATTAAGATTTCTTGACTTTTGTAAACATACTAGGTCCGTCGATAATGGAACCATAGTTTTGACATTATATTTTCAAATGGAATTTTCAGAGCTAAAACAATATTTCAATTTTCACGTGTTTCAGAGTCAATTTGTCTTAAAACGGTAAAATCTGCCCTAAGGAAATCTGCTGTAACACCACTATTTAGTTACAACGGTGGTGTTTGCAACCGTCTGCATAGCCACTTTTTCCTCCCGCTCTGCTTAGAGGGACAACTGCAAGAAAGTTAAACGAACATTTGAATTAAGATTCAATTCAATCAGCAAATACGTACAAGGTTAGTTATTTATTCGGCTGGGGTTGGGAACCGACTCTACTGACGAGTCACGAGGTAGTGCAGTGACGTCACTATGTGTCAAGGAGTGTGGCGTTGACACGTGAGTGGAATATATAAATGGTTCACTTTATTGATGTCGCACTAGACAAGAAGAATGACTTCCATCTATCCTTTACCAGTTCATCCCCCGCCTTTAGCAATTTTGTGATTGTTGACTGGGACTCGTGGCGTGGTCCTGTAATCCAGCTTCATGGAGGTCAGGTTTTGAGGATGATATAGGTCTAAAGCGGCTCAGATAGTCTCAGTGATCATCTGATGATACTCGCATCAACTCCCACCCTCGTTTAGACATATCAGACCATCACCTGTGTGGTTCGGAAGTCACGTTAAGCCGTTGGTCCTTGCATTTCCATTGGTCATTGGGCTATAATTAATGACCCATTCTAAAGAAGAGTCGGCCTTAGTTTGTAACAAGACTACACCTCATAACTCATTACTACCACTCATCATACTCATCCTTCACCACATATTTGCCTTAAAATACCCTCATGAGAGTGGTCGGCATCTCAAATAGTGATTTAGTGATTAGTTGAAGTCTGCTTTTCAGTTGTAATGACTAACGTATATTCAGTGGTTGTGGATATTCAGAAAATACCGGAATTTCCATCAGATTGAAAATACGAGCAACTGTTTGGCCGCGATGGTGCAAAATATCGGCTAAGTTCAAGGGCAGATTTTCAGTTTTTTGTTATGTGTTTTGAATTCGTCCTCGGGTCTGCACTGTTTTTAGATATGGTGATTTATCACTTTACCATTTAATTAAATGTTTAAAATAATACAAGCTATTAGTTATAGGTTTCGTTTAACAAACACCTTTTCACTCACCCAATCATTGATATTTAGATTAAATAATCATGTACAGTTGTGGTTTAAATAACAAAAAGTTGTAGAATGAAAGCATTTTGTACTTTTACCACATTTTCAATTTTTAAATTTACATTTTTCTCCTTTGCATCATGCTGAGGCGAAACGTGTCTATTTAAAAATTAATAATGTGGTAAAAGTACAAAATGCTTTCATTCTATAGTAATGAATACCACAAGTCGTATAACCTCTTTAAAGGTTCAACTTATTCAACTAATTAGCTACAAGTTTATTGTTTTTAAGTTGGCAGCATTAGCGGGTATGAATTTTTGGCAATTGTTCGGAAATTGTTTCCAGAACATACCTAAAAAGCTAAACTAAAAAGACACCATTTTTGCTAAAATTTTACGACAAATAATAACGATGGAAATTAAGCTTACACAAAAACATGCCTTAATGTTGATCAAAAGGACGATGACACAACAGACGGACTGATGTAAATGTAGATCAGATTGTCAAGTTTGTTATGTTGGCTCGTCTGGCTCGTTGCTGGGTTCGTTGTTGCTCGTTAAACTTTGCTCTCAGTTTCCGATGTAACAGCTGATCAACTGGGAGACTTTGTTATAATCACATTCACACGCGTAAGCTCAACTTTTTCCAACCCTCGCACCGAAACTGTGAAACTGTGTTCGTAAACTTTTAACGAGCCTGAATTCGTTCAAACTCTGAAACCGAATAAAACGCACACATTTATACTTCAAAGTTTTGATATTTATTTTGTTACGTGTGAGTAATTAATTGTCCGGGAGTTCTTTTAAATCACCTGTCCCTTTTCAGCCTCGATCTCTGTTGGCGTTTTTTAAGGCTACACAGTAAAAAAGATAAAGGTAAAGTTTGTCTTGTTTTACAAAGTCCTCTCTACCTCTCAACCTTGACCTTTACCTAGCCGCATTAATCACGTTACAAATTGTAAGTGGTGACTGCGGGAATCGAACCCGCGCCACCGGAGTGATGAGCTCCTGAGTCACACGCGATACCAATCCGCCACGGATGCACACAGTACGGGCGTGCACAACAAACGCCACCGTTTTAAATGTTGTTACAGTGAGTTTTAAACTTGTATATGAAAGGTCAATATATCCTTTAGGGTGGATTGGAAGCTGTGTTTCAATTTCTATGTCTATTTCGAGAAAAATCTACTTTAAAATATGGAAAAATATAATCTTTTAGAGCTCTAAAACCCTATATAAAAGGTATTTTAAAAATCTTACTCTAATTCACCCTAGAAAATATGTTTGACATTATGTAAAAACTATATTATGTACAAACATTCAACACATAAGAACAGTGCTTGTTTCTTAAGTTAGTAAGTTCAATTCAATTTAAAATATCTTTTTTTCAGTAAAATACATACACCGTTCCGTATAATAAATTTGTTTCCACAAGTTTAAAATAAGTATAAATTTGTACAATAAAGTATACAAATAAAATAATCCCCACATAGGAGGATTCCTGTGCGTGAGGATGAGTTATTCAAACCCATTAGCTAAGTTAGGCATGTTTTGTCGGAACAATCCTTAAAGACCATAATGAGTGCACACTTGTGACCGTGGCCTTGAATTTCGCCCCATAATGGGGACGGACACCTTACACCCGCAATTTTCATCGGATTTCTATGAAATAAACTTTGTTTAAAGTGTTATAAATGTTTTAGTGACGCAGCTGAGCAGAATTTTCATTTTCTTATTTATCAAACCGGGGCATGAATAAAAAATAACGAAATGTTGTATTTGAATGTTTTGTTTTTACGTTTAAACTAATAAAATTCTCAAAAAGGTCAGCGGAGACACTGCAGTACATTATCACCTTTTAAATAAAGCTTATTTCAAAAAGTTCGGATGAAAGTTGTGGGCGTTAAGTGGCCCAAGAAAATGCTTGTTTTCACATTGTTCTTATGGGAGACAAAAACAAAATGGCCGCCAGGTACTGTGCACTCTTAAGGTAAAAATCACCTGGAGAAATTAGCCCAGTGTAAGGAAAGGCTGGATTGGTTCAGTACCTACTTACCCCTCCCCCTTCCCCCACCTAACTCCCCATCACTTGTTATAATTACCTCGGTCATATGCTTGTTAACAATGCAAGAGTACCCCCACACCCCTCACACCCCTAGGGAACTAACTCAACTTCCCTTTCAACTCCTCGTTTATACACTGTTCCGACCACATCCGTAATTTTCCAGCTGTAACTTCTTTGGCCACACTTATGTGAACATGTTTGTTTGTTTAATAAGGTAATTTTTCAAAATCTTTATCCAGGACATTTTAATTGTTAAAACGTGTTTCGTTGCTGTGGTTGTGCTTTTGGATTACGGTGTTTAGTGTGCTTTTGGCGGGGCTAAACTAAAGTCACAATTTGAAAATACAATAAATAATCTGAGTATGTTTAATATCTCCAAATACATTGATGACATTTTAACGAAGATTTGCAGCTATGTACATTGTAAATGCACACAAATTTGGACTATTTTCGACACGTCCAGGGGACGGCCCGTTCAAGCAAGTCATGTAAACCTAAGATGAGTGGTGCCTACAAGAAATGTAGAAGGATCACCGTTCTCGAAACTAGTAATAGAAAAGTTGACAAAGCAAACTATAAGATGTATGCTTTATTTTACATTTGAAAACTTAATTTAGTACTAAGTTAGCTTTAAACTACGTTGTATCGAGGGACTGAATCCGTTTTCAAAAATACTTTTTCAATAGTTCGGAAATTCCTTTTCGTAACTCTATAATTTTAATTTGTATAAAAGCTAAATAGTTAATATATTCGTAATTCTAGTAGACATTAGACTCACCTTTGAACTAATTATCAACGTATATTTTTAGTGTAGTGTATAATGTAATGCTAACTTTAAGATGTGATGGCATACAGATTTCATAAGCATGATTTGTATTGCTGGTATTTCCGAAGCAAAACTACACCAAACAATGTAAATCAGTTAAAACACATGGCGGGTTGGAAGTTGGAATCGTGCGCGACTCGCTGGCACGGGTTCGATCCCCGCAGTCACCATCACTTACATTTTTGTAACGTGAACATACGGCAACGCGAGGTAAAGGTCGAGGTTGGGTGGTAGAGAGGAATTTGTAGACCTAACTTCGCCTCGTTAAATAACTCAAACTTTTTTAAAAAATATCAGTCCCGAGGTTTAAATATTATTACATACGTTTCCCTTGGTTTTTAGTGAACGAGAAGACACGACGTTTCGGGATCTGAAATCTGATCCCGTCTTTAGGTGAAAAGTAACTTAAAACATAACATAAAACATTAAGGAACGAGCATTTTATTAAAGTGTTGCTTGGCTGTGTAAAGAGATGCTCTACCGGGAAGGCACCTGTTTCTCTGCAATGAGGTTCGTTTTCAGCACACACAGAGTGGCGGGTGGGAAACGTGCGCGACTCTGGAGGTCATCACTCCGCTGGCGCGGGTTCGATCCCCGCAGGCACCACTTACATTTGTAATGTGACTATACGGTAACGCTAGCTAAAGGTCAAGGTTGAGTGGTAGAGAGGACTTTGTAGGCCTAACTTCGCTCCGTCAAACAAGACAAACTTTACCTTTACCTTTTACAGAGTCATGCATTGTGTCGTGATTTACCCGAGATACAGACTACAGAGGGTACGGAGAGGATGAATGCACACTACGTGCAAAGCTGTGAACATGTTAAAGCGGAAGTAGAGAGAGAAGATCGTTACTACAATAACCCTTTATACCCTCCCCAAACCCTTCCTCCATACCCCCGAACCTGCATACTCTTCCTCCATACCCTCTGATCTTCATGCCATCTACGAAACCTTCTTTCATGCTGTAATATAGTTTTTGGTTAGTTTTAAACCAATACAATCAATATTTACTGAAATGATTTTTAAACGGGTATACAGTGTGATCATTTAAAATTAGTATGTACATTATTCGTTTGGATTTCTTTAAAGTCATGTCGAAAAAACGGTCAAGTCTTAATCCACACTTTGGCCAATGAGGTCTCATTTTTCTAATTAAAATGGTAATTCCGAATTTCCTTAGTGGTATTTTAGATACTTTCTTCGTGAAATAGAAGTTAATGGTAATGAAGTATTTAAGGGTCCGTCGCAATATCACTTCAGAGTAAGGCTGATTGTCAGATGAAAGTTGAAAATGAAAGAATAATTATTCGTCCTTTAAGATGTTGAGTGGATTATTCCATACATGATATTAAACTAATTCAACTATTAACAAAGTGATTATACCGGGTGTCCACAAAGTCCTTGACGGATTATAAAATGTTATAAAATGAAAACTAATGATGTCAGATATTTGCACTATTATTTATATGAAAAAGTGATCAATAAACTTTTATTTAAATATAAAACATTATCAGCAGCATTATCTCCACGTTGGAAGAAGATCAAGGCGTGAGGCGATATTCTATGTCTCTCCAAGTGTTCGATAACATGTCTCTTGTAACTGTCGAAATTGCTTCTGTGATTCTTGTCCTTAAAGTGAGCATGTCTGGAATAGGAGAAGCATACACAATATCTCTTATGTAGCCCCAAAAGAAAAAGTCCGAGGGTGTGATGTCAGGTGAGCGGGGAGGCCAGGATCTTGGTCCTCCGCGGTCAATCCAGCGGTTAGGAAAGGTTTCGTCTAGATAGTCTCTAACGTGTGTCGACCAATGCGGTGGCACCCGGTCATGTTGAAAAACTACCCATGTTTTTGATGGTATTAATGGCTGGTGGATCTCTTCTAAATCATCTTCTGAAAATTCTTTGAACTGTTATTGGAGAGTTGGATTCATAAAACCAAAGGACACGTTGAACGTTTTCTTGTTTTGTTTTCATTTTGAAGATTTGACAATGAATCAGTAATTGTTGTTTAATCAACAAATGGATTAGAATACAAATGCTACCAATCTATGTAAGTAAAACTTTAAGAAATTAGCTGTTTAATGATGTATAAAACATCTACTATTACCAGTGGAAACCCGTAGTAATTTGCTCTTTTTATCCGTCAAGGACTTAATGGACACCCGGTATTTTTGCCTGCCTTTTTGGGATTCTAATTTTCTGTGATCTTCCTTACAGAAAACGAGAATTATTTAATTGCTTGTAAATCATAATATGTAATACATATCAAGTGTCTTGTAAAACAGTGTAAATTTATAGCTGAAAATACACTCCCATACAACATTTACACACTTAATATACTGTAGTTGAAGCAGCATGACAGAGACACTCGTGTAAGACGACTCGCAGTGGGAAATAATTTCCAGCCCCACAGTTGGTAGGAATGTTTATTTATTCTGTCAAGTTGGCGGGACTGTGGGGAACAGCCCTTGATTTGAATTGTGAAACACTGCTACCAACATTCTCGCAGAAATAACACTACTCCTGCTTTGCCATCTCTGGCAGTTGCTCGTTAAATAGTTGCTAACATATCAGGGTTTATTTATGCCCCCTTTAAATTAAATATTATTACTGCTTTTGATGTTTGAATATATAATATTTTTTCTTATATACAACGCAGGGTCTATTCGCATAACATATTCTGTTTCATCAACATGAATTAAGACATACTCGTACGTAAATCCAACTAGAGTCCGTGAGTTTCTTCGTGGCGCTTGGTGAGGGGACAGAGTGGGGGAACAAATTGATGTTTTCAAAAAGTACAGTAATGGCTTTTCTCACAGTACGAGTGCCATGGAAAGACTGAACAGTTGGTTACCCCCACCCTCGATAACCCAGTTATAACTTGTTTTAGCCGTCAAGGTCGAGGGCCACGAAGAAACGTACGGACTCTAGTTTTGTACGTAGACTACTAAATCATAAGACTAAATCATAAGAATTTAAAAAACTTTGTTCGAAAAAGTAAAATTTTAAATATTACAAGAACAAAGACGTGTATGCTAGATGATGGTACCGAATATATTTGGCTATTGTTATGACAATGTATTGTAAATTTGTAATATATTCCCAAAATACTGTCCTTAGTAGCTGGTCCTCTATAAAACCAAGTAGTTTTGAAATAAAAAATGGGTGTCATAATTGTGTTGTGTTATAAAAATAAAAAGCTTACCCATGAGGTCTAAAACACGTATGGATGAGATAAGGAAATGCCAACCAATGACAGGTGAGCTGCAGGCTGACCAATTGTAACCATGAAACACAACAAACCCTATTTATGCGCAGCCAATGGAGGAAGAGGTCTCCACGACTATATTTCTCCGTGGACCTTTTTCTTTGTTTCTTGTTGAAGATTAAGTTGAAAATTATGACTGTTCCCCCGATTTAGTTCATTTTTAATGAGCGGTGGTTATAGAGGCATTATTTCAACTGAAGCTGAACTGTATGGACTGTCTGCTAGTTTAATGTATGTCTACGCTGATGACATCTGATGTTATCAATGAGTAGTACGGGCTGGCGAAAAGCCGGCTGTCCTTGTTTACATAAACCATTGTACTCTTAAATATGTAACCATTGTATATCATGTGAAAAAAGAGAACAAAAGAAATTTACTTATTATTATTTACTTTAAACTATCTCATTGTACGGTATAATTCATTTGTTAACTTAGGGTGGACAATGTCCGAAATAATACCTCAAACTCTGTAACACATTGTGTATGTAGCCATTTTCATTTTGTCAAGAATAAAACATTCAAGCGGATGAGGCTGACATTCCAATCATGTATCTGTCTTGTGTAAAGCTATACTTCTGTCAGGCGGGAAGGATTTGTAAAGCCGTTTGCGTCAAGCAAGACTTGTTGTACAGCTCTTCATAATACTCGCATAAGTTATTTTAATAACCTAAGTACATAAACTTATTTCGACTGTGATGATTACGCGATTTCCTATAATGTCTGGTTACAAATCTATTATTTCTTGTGTATTCAAACGTAAATGAATGCCAAATTAAAACAAGGTTGGCACGCAGCTAAGCGCTAAAGCGCCGCTTGCATGAGTGAACGAATTCACTTTGCAATTTGTTACTCTAATTCACTTCGCTCACAGCCTCACTTCGGCCTTTGGCCTCAGAGTACCTTGATACCTTGATGAGAGTAACGGGATTGTTTACTAAAATGTATACTACATATCGTGAAAGGAAGAGCAATTTTAAATTTCAGTACAATCGGATTACTCATTCCCCTGTTAGCAAAAAATAAACTATTATAAGTATAACAATACTATATGCATACGTATTTCCAATATCATCAAAATCGGTCGAAATTTACTGTTTTTGGATTATAAAAACCATTTTGTTGGTGAAAATTCCTGCCCCAAAAAGGGGGTTCCGGGAGTCCGATTTTGCAAACTCGGCCGAGATATTTACTAAAGGCACATTTGCACAAAATTTGATGAGAATCAGACAAAAAGCTCAACTTTGGTACACATTCATACATATTTAGTTAAGTAGGGAAAAATGCTCAAAACGTGTTTTTGGGGTCAGGATCGGTGCTCATTTCATGGTCCCGGGCCTGGGTCTTACCTTGCTGACGGTATGAATATTGTCTTTCTAAATCTCATATGGTTCAAGGTGTCCATGGGACAAGATTCGCAAACTCCTTCCGCATAAACCAACATAGATCTAAATTATATTCCCTGCTACCTTCACAGGCGGGTGCCATGCTATTTGATAAACTTCCAATTGACATACAAAATTACGAACATTTCAACATGTTTAAAACTAAATTCACAAACTTTCTTCTTTCAAACGTTTTTTATAGCGTAGAGGAATTTATTGATATCCATGACTAAAGTGTTGTTACTAGTGGCTCCTTATTCTTAGTTCAAAATTTTGTTTATTTTAAATCAAATACAGGATATTTATAGCATATATTTCCAGCGTTTAGGGTTTTCTATTGTTGTTATACCTAAAACAACTTTTTTTGTAAAGGTTAAATAAAAAAAATATCATTTTTCTAAAGGAAATTGGAAAGTTAGCGATCGAAGTTGAGAGGTGATTTAAAAGTAGTCCCAGACTACTTCCTCACTGTAACGAAGTTAATATTAAAACTTTGAAGTGTAAATGTGTGCTTTTATTCTGTTCCACAGTTTAGACGAATTCAGGATCGTTAAAAAGTTCACTACCGCCGTTTCGCAAGTTTTGGTGCGCGGATTGGAAAAAGTTGTGGACACGCGTGCGTGTGAGTGCGAGAGATGATCAGCTGTTACATCCGGAATAGTAACGAGCCAGAGGAGCCAACATAACAAACTTGTAAATCTAATCTACATTAGTCTATTGTGTTATTGTCTTTGATCTACTACATAACTGTGTGTCTTTAAGGGAACCCCATACTAAAAAGAGCATTTTATTGAACAACTTTTGTTTTAGGGCTATTATTTTGCTATATAAATGCATCACAATGAGGAAAAGCTAAGTGTATGTAGTGCAGCGATGGATAGTTCTTAGATATGCCCTAATTTAGGCTACAAAGCTTGAATAAACGCTGTTTCTCAAAATTTGGACATTTTGATACTTTTCAAATAAAAGTGATCCTAACCTTTTAACTGTAAAAGCTACAGCTATGAAACTCTTCACGTACTCTTTGTTTTGTTTAGAAACATTTAACTCTTCTTTTGTGAATTTAGGACAAGAAATTGCATATTTACATCGTGCCGATGTTGTGTTTAAGTGTTTGGAAAGGAACACAAGTAACATAAAACTATCATTATGGTTATGTCTAAAAGTAACCAAATTTCCTGTTTTTTAGAATTGAATATCAGTGATGAAAACTGGTTCATTAATTAAACAAGTAGTAAAAATATTTCTTGCTAGAAAAACTTTAAAGACTTAAGTTTGTTTTGTTTTAGCCGTAGCAAATAATATATGAAGTACTCTTCTAGGTAGTCTAAAACACAATATTCAGCGGGAAACTACAGCCGTCTATAACTTTTCATTTATCAGTAAGCTGTATGAATGCGATTTTTTACTAGAAGAAAGCCAACTAGCTGAACTAATTTAAGTTTGGAATCATAACAATGCAGATTATTCCCAACAAGTTCCTTCCAAAGAAATTTCAGCTTAAAGCTAAGTTTCTAGGCTTAACTACAAACTTAAGGTAAGCGAACAATTAAAATGTTCAGAGATGGAATCTGAAAGTTAAACTAGGGCAAGATTGATTGTAAAGAGACGACATCGTGGAAGAACTTGCACTTGTCACGCGGTTTAATTAAATATTCGCGTTGACAGCTGTTTGTGTTGGGAATCAGCTGTTTTACAGTTGAACAGCTGTTGCCGCAGATTCCGCTCTCCACAGATTAATGGTTAACCTCGCTTTCAGTTCTGCAGCACGGGAATCAGTCACTCCGAGTTTGTGGCCATGATTAATTACGCTTTTTGTGCGGGAAGTAGTTTGTAATTGCTTGAATTGGGTTGTTTGTTCAAAACTACCAACGGATAGTATAAGGCACATTTGGCACAAGCTGTAAAATGAATATTGCAGGTATTGTGCCACCGATCACAAAGTATACTCTATATACTACGAGCTCGTTAATGCGGGCCATATATTCATTCCGGACTAATTTGTAACGGTCGGCACAGGTTTCGCAATAGATATCGTGTATATACTAGTAATTGTTGGCACGGCTTCCTACCATGCTGTTTTTATCAGCCGATTTGAAATCTCTAAAAATTCGGAATGACAATACAATTTGTGAGTATTAATTGGCTTAGGCACTCGACTTATAGTTAACTTTTGGACTACATTGGATGGTTAGATATCGTCGTCAGTGTTTACCACCCCTATACTACGCAACCTTAAACCTTTGAGAGGATTGATCACCTCAGATAAAGTTGCTCATAACATGATCTCGTTTAGGGCGCTATCTTTTTGTGTAGAATTGGAAAATTTGTTTTCCACGTTCTCAATGGTTTGTACAACCTGTTTTTTAAGTCCAACGCCAAATTCAGCAATACAATGTTGAAGTTGGCCAAAAACACTCAGGCTATTTCAAAGTGTATTCTAACTTTGTTCAAAAGCAGTTTTGTTTTTTCCTATTATAAGCGGATTAGCGGATGCGTGGCGGATTGGTATCGCGCGTGACTCCGGAACCTATCACTCCGGTGGCGCGGGTTCGATCCCCGCAGTCGCCACTTAAAACTTTGTAATGTGACTATACGGTGACGCTAGGTAAAGGTCGAGGTTGAGGGTAGACAGGACTTTGTAGTCCTCACTTCGCCTCACTTTACCTTTTTTTACTCCTGCCCTATTATATAAACTTTTATTTGAACGTTTCAGTTCATAAACGGCGTCGGAAATGAAATAGGGGGCTACGAAACCATGTTTTGCCACTTTTTAAGTGAGCGGAGCAAAGTTGGAATATCGCTAATAACATTTCTCTTGATTGGCAAGGTCGGCGGCACGCGCGACTCTTCAAATAACTGAGCCAGACAAGACAATCCTACTAGAGTCGCTGTTTTTGAAACAGAAGATAAACTTGGAATTCCAACTACCCCTCGTCCACGGGAGAGAAACAATCAATACTCCACTATTTCAGTAGTTCTTGCTTGGTAGACTAATCCTCTAGACTACTGTGACTGTCAGCAGTTGCAACGGTTGCGTGGGAACGGTGCCTCGGTGGAACGGCTGCGGGCGCAGATAGTTGCGGATAAGTAACAGTTGCAGCAAAACACACATCTACATTTATAATTAACGGCTGCGCGTCTATCACTGGATAATATTATCAGCTGATGGCGCTTTCTCCGCGGAGAATATCATCTTGCTTCTCATCTGCATATTTAATCCTGCGCAGTGCCTTCCGGGACTCTCTATATCACCCGAGCTGCTGTATTCGAATGAGGAACATGTGTTTAGGACGGGAACGCGTATTTATGGCTGCTTTTAGTCTGCATTTAGCGACGGTGAATTAAGTGGATCTGTCATGTCGGGAGTATTTCATTGTGATATTTCTTAAGTGGCGTTGAGTTATTTGTTTTTAATTGAAATGAGGAAAATATTCTTCATATCATACATATGTTCAAGATTGCATTTAAAATGTACTAATTTTTATATTAAATGTGTAAACAATCTTTTCAGATTTTATTATTATGTTTGAAAATTAATGACTGTTTTCTAGCACATATTTCGATAATTATTTAAGCATTAACCATTAATATTGCATTATTCCATTTATGATAAACCCATAAAAAACGCAGGGATATAGTGGAGTACCAACTGTATTCTCCGCAGCCGAGGAATTATCCTAATTGCCTTCTTTGAATGAAAAAACGTGAAGACGTAATATAGTCAAGACGTTGTCTATTCTGTAAGAATGCACTTTGCACCTATTTACTTATGATCATTGCCATCTATTATTTTTATAGTATGTTCTATTATTGTAATTTGTGATTCTTGTACTCAAATTATTGTAAAATGGTTTAACCCGTATAAATAAAATAAATAAATAAAGACGGCTCCTCTAGTCAAACCAGACCTTGAGCTGGAGTATTAAATAGTGTAGCAAAAATGTGTTTGAAGCTTTTTCTTTTTTTTACCTCCTCTATTGATCAAAACCGTTCCCGTAGCTCTAGAACCTACTGTTTAAAAGTGATTTTAGTTATATTATTAAGTCAGAATTTCTTGATATTGATATACAGGGTGAGTTTTATATGTCCCCACCTTAACTTTTGAAAGAAGAAATATTTTGAAAAATCCGTAGGGGAATGTTTTATAGGGTTCTGAAATTTTTTGACGTACTTTTCGTTACCCACTTGCCCCCCTAATTTTTAAAATATGAACCACCCCTTGTGAAACCTTATTTGAAAGGGTATAAAAACACAAAATCATTGATACCATTAAAAAAACTTTACGACGTTCCTGTACAAAATGGCGGCTCACAAAGGGGGTCCGTATTTAAAAGCTTAGGGGGCCCTCCCCCCCGGTTTTTGGGTGGGGGTCGGGTTAACGAAAAGTAAGCCAAAAGAAACTTCAAGACCCTATTAAAACATTGCCCAATGTTTCCTTCAAAATGTTTCCTCTTTCAAAAGTTAAGGTGAAGGGTGGGGGCATATAAACTCACCCTGTATATAGAGAGCACTGAATCTACATATACAACTTCTCACACAAATATTACAACAGTTCACATTTGATACACCTCCAACACTCGCTTTGCGACCTTTTCCCGGTGGGTACAAAAGAAACATCATACGCGTCATTACATCAATTGTCATGATGTTCTGAACGTATTCGCACCCACGTGTAAAGCAGCAGTTCTCACATAAAGCACGTAAAGCAGCAGTTCTCACATAAAGCACGTATAAATGTCGTGAATCCTCTCCACATTACGTGCTTCGGTGACAACGTGGCTTATATACCTGCACGTGTATAACACATAGCCGTATAACACACAAGCGTATAACGCATAAGTTCCGTATAACACGAAACCGTTCACTGTACATTTTTAAATACACATAACCATAGTGCCCCTTACATAAGTCAAAGTCGTTTATTGCCATTAACTACTATGGGACATGGGCACACGTCAAAATGTATACAATATTCAAATAGGTGGTACTGAGTTTTTCTATAAAAATCGAATTTATTGCGTTTGGTTTCGACTTACGTATATTGTATTTGTATCCCCGTAGATGAATTAAGTCGAATTTGGTCGCAGTAAACCTTTCTTTTGAAAAGATTTACTATGTTAATTGGGTATTGTACTGGGTGATTCAAAAGACTCCGTACTTAAAGAACAATCTGTTTTCAAGCATAGTATTTTATGGGTATACACAATGAAGCTTGCTAAAACTAATCAAAGTACATTGTTTGACGAAACAACACTCAAAATAAGTGCTCAAAACGTTCATCTGGAGACACAAGTTAACTCTTTTTCACAAATTAGAAATCATTGAAGGTGTTATTTGTTCTATGGTTCTTTGGATGTTAATTTTCAAGTCATTAGGAATCGTTAAGTTGTTTCGGTAAATTTGTCCTTTCAATTAACCCTATCAAAAATAATAACAAGGGGTAAGATCTGGGGATCGTGGTGGCCAAAGTCCTTTCGTAGCTATTCGTTCATCGAAGAAACCACGAAGCATTGCCATTGTTTCTTCCGACTTGACACGTCTTACAACCCTGTTGCAGCCAACTCATTTTCCCATCCTCTTCAAGTGAAGCGACAACCTGATGTATGATTTCGAATAAACATTTGAATTAACAGTCGAATAAACTATTGAGTTTCGAAAAGAAATTGTACTTGTATTCTCAAAATAAGCTTTAAGCAAATAAACTCGTTGATCTTGAGTGAAATACATTTTTTCGTATGACAACAACAAAAATATGCCACCCACCAATGAACAGCTGTTCAGTGTTGCCATAATCAGAAAAGATGCAGAATATAAGTACGAATTGATTTGATAATACATTTGTACATACAGTATATGAAAGTGTAGTTTTCTCCTATTGCTACTTGCAACTAGAGTACGGAGACTGAATCACCCGTTATCATAATATTATTTATTAGTTTAAGTTGTTTACGGCTATAGAACATAATTTCCGAAAACACCATCTTAACAATACAAATTATAATTGTATAAAAACAGAAAATTATCCCAGGTGACCCTCAGAAGTGAATCATTAAATATTATAATCTTCAAGTGTTGCACTAATTCTAAAGAACATAAATCTATATTTATTAAAGGCTTTGTCTTGACTGACTGACTGACTCACTCATCATCGCCGAGCCAAAACTACAAGGCCTAAAGAGTTGAAACTTTGCACACCTGTTTGTGGTAGCCCAAAACTACCCACTAAGAAACGGTTTTGTAAAATTTCTATTCTAAGGTTGGTTTTCGAGGGGGTGAAATTAAGCAAAAATGGGCCGTGTACGTCTGTACTATTTGACCGCTAGCGCCTAAACGAGTGATCCGATCTTCAATCTGACGGAAAATCGTTAATGTGGCATAACATTATCTACAAGTTTTATTTCAAACATGTTTTTGTATTTCTCTAAGTTTACGAGTTATCGAGCAAAATGTAATGTAAGTAAATCGTTTCTTCCCTTTCGTACATACTGAAAAAAACTAACACCACCTTTTAAAATCCACAAAGAGTACAACAATTCACCTAGTAATAACCCCGAGAAAATGACTGAAACAAAGGTATCGAGTTATCAAACACAACATTAGGTTGTTGGTTTCTTCAAAGGGTTGTGTTATTGTGGAATATTACCGAGTGATGAACTAATAAAGGAGTGTTGTTTCAATTAAAATCACACAAGGCAGGCGGTGAGAGGTTTCAAACAGCGAGCTTTAATCAAAGAACATTGTAACATTGTGTTGCGGAATTAAAGCGAAAACGTTCTTTGCTCGGGATTTGCAATTATTCCCCTGGTATCTCAGTGAAAATATAATTTATTCACTGCATAGTTTTCTAGCGAATTTCCTTATGAAAAAATGAGATATTATTATTTCATGCCCGCCTCTCTGTCTCTCTCTCTCTATCTTTCTCTCTCTGTCTCTCTAAGACTCAGGCCCGTGACCATTAATAATCTAAAAATAGCACATTTCACCTGATTTTATGATATTTGAAATACATATGTATTTTTATAATATCTATTAATTTACAAAAATAGTATGAACATCCAGCATACATTTTTGTTTCAAATGGCGGCCAAAAATGGTTTTGCGCTCTTACAGCGTTATAAGTAGTCTATAATTTATGAAATTTGAAACAAATTTGTTTATTAATGATACGTGTTAAAACGTGCAGTAAAAGGCCACTTAGGTCTAAGGCCGTAGACTGAAGCAAGGCTGTGAACGTACCGAACAGCCGCGTAACTCCTATTGTAATAAGGACATTCTGAATTCGCTTTACTCATGCCAGTAGCGCTTAAGCGCTTAGCTGCGTGTCGACTTGCTTTCTCTTAGGGTCAACATTTAATTTTCCCTTGTTTTGTTATCATCATAAAACTGATATTGTGTCTTTTAATATGTATCTGTTCATTTCATGATTTCCATAAGGATATTTCTTTTCTACTACAGTTTTTAAGACTAGTGTTAATTAAAACAAGCCAAACACGTCGGTATAATTTATCTACTTTTTTCTATATTTTTCAGTGGTATTATTATTTGAGTAGTGTTGCTTTTGTAAATTCTTTTATGTGAACAATAAAAGTAGACAAGTTAAAATAAACAAGTTCGCCCTTGAATTAAATTAAACAATTTGTCTAATACTTTTTAAATGTTTGTTTTACAATTGTTTATGAACGTTTTTTTGAACTTGCACATTATATCAAACATCACTTTATCCATGAATTAGGCCTAACGTTTAATTTTTGTTTCAGGTAAGACAGATTTCTCCTTGACCGAACAGTTCTGTAAGTAAGACAGAGAGTAAACAAATAATTCTGCTTTATTCTCTATTCTAATTTCTTCTTGGATTTTAGCAACCAACCATTTATACCACCAAATTTTGATTTAATCAATAGTAATATTGTCATATGAAATTCGTTATTTGTCCACGAACGATGTTATGATGATAATGAAATTTATGTTTGATGGATACCAGAAATTCCGCATCCGTTCTAAGTTAGAATTTCAAAACTTCAAATGACATGTATAAAAAAACATTATCTTGCACCAATATTTGAAATTAATTATCGCTTAGAAATCTAACAATAATGTAATGTGTAAGGTAAAAGGTATCTTAAACGATTTCATAATTTTTAAATTGCGGTAGAAAACACAACTGTGAATTATATTCACGTCTTTCAACTGGCCTGTAGCACAAAAGCGTGGGTCAAATGAAGCTATATCTCGTAACTCTCCCAAACCACCTGTAGATTGTAGATGCCACGAAGATAGGATAGGTTGATTTCTTCGTGGAAGAGTCCATTGTACTGGCGCACCCCGCGGAGAGGGTGTGAGTGGCTGGTCAGGTGGAACTACCCCTTGCCATTCAACTGACTGAGGAATTCCATCCCTCGCTCCATTAGCTGACACTTTCTGTTTCACACGTCTGAGATACTGTCGGGGGTGTTTAGAGAATTCCCAAGGGAAAAAGAGTTATTTATTTCTGTATGGAACGAAACCTCGTAGAGCTAAACGGTTTGCAGTTAGTTGGCTAAATTTTAAATATAGGCCTACGTATGTGACCTCTACAGTCTACAGGTCGCCGTTTTTTCAGATTTCACGAATTTTGAGACAAATGTTCCTTTGTAAACCTCTTCATTCAATTCGTCAACTAGCAAAATCGGTATAAGGGAACTATTATTTGTGAGGAAGGGCGTGTTCCCCCAAAATTGAATTCTGTAATGTCCACTCTATCTCGTCTGGCGCGGAACTACTGCAAAACTCACTAAAAAAGGTCTCCACTTTTAAAATTTGACATTTAATCGCGCTGGTGTTTTGTTGAAAATGGGTTTTATCTATGAACTGGAGTATACCGCGTTTCAAGAAATGGTTTTAGAGATACAAGTGTTAGGGAAGTAAACAATTTACGACTTTCTGAAATTAAGCCTTTTTACCCATAAGACTATTTCCTAGGACTAACTTACATGGACCTGAGTTGAAACAAAGAACACCAGACGAAGAAGAAGAATAACGAGAATTTCAATTTAGTCGAGAATTGACCTTAAGTGGTGACGTCACTCTGAGGAAACTATAAACTGAAGTTAGAAGCTCAGAATGAAATGTACGAGTCTGTTATATCCTGTAGCTATTCATTCCTCAACTAGTTAACAACTTTGGCGTTTTTTATACGTGTAGATTTAGTATATGTACCACTAAAACGGAAAGCACAAGACAGTTCACGTTTTATCTACTCTATTCCAAACGTTATCAGTTTGAAATTTAATTAAAGAATCAATCAATCAATGGTTTAATGCATGAACATTTCTACAATGCATGGCAATCGTCATTTAGGATGTGTAGCTAAAATTTTACATTAAGTCAAACATACATTGTGTGCACTCATTCATACGAATTGCTCCTCCCTAGCTCTTTGATCAGATTTCCCAATTGTGTGCCAAAAACTCATCAACGCTTCTGCGACCAAAACGTTTTTAAGCGAGTTTTAAATGCCGTATAGCCACATGAGCACTTTTTATTGAATTTAGAAGCCTGACGAAAATGAACGCCTGCCTGGGAGGGCAAACGTTAAAATATATGTTAGAAATAAACGTTAGAATTACTTAATCTGGGGAACAGTCGGCCCTAGTTTGTAACAAGACTACATTTCATCATCCATCAAAAACACTCAACTCACCCACCCTTCATCACATATTCGCCTTAAAATACCCTCTAGGATTGGTCGGTGTCTCAAATCAAAGTATCAAAAGTATATACGACGCTTCGTTCTGTGTGAGAAATGAATTATACAAATTCGTTTAAAAAAAAGCAAAAAAGAAATACACTCCGAAACAAGTGAACATAACGCTCAGAACACGCACTACCAGTGCTGACCGAGAACTATAAAGCAAAACATGCAGAATTCCAACAGCAAACAGCAGCGGTTCTCGACGTTAAACAAAGCTATCAGATGAACAAACGGAATAATCGAACTCTAAATACCTTTCATACAAGCAATCACCCTCGACAAACAAATTGTTAGGCAATCCACCGCGAGCTATACGGCCCGTATCAGCTGATGTGTTGTATTGTCACGGATATATCATCACTGATTTGTTTGTGCAACATCCCTCATCCCTCCTTGATCAACCCCTCACCTCTTTCCCTCTCATGTATGACCATCCGCGCAATCAAGGGCTATTGGAGCCCCGGGGGTGAGTCATGACTGTATCGTACCGGCTGTGGAGGGGTTTCGTCTACAGGAAAGCCTTGCTTAAGATGGAAAGTTTATTAAATATACCGGGTGAGTTTTAAATGTTCCGCCCTCACCTTAACTTTTGAAAAAGGAAATATTTTAAACCCCTTTGAGGAGTGTTTTTACAGAATTCTAAAGTTTGTTTTGAGGTACTTTGAATCACCCACCCCCAGCAAAAATCCAGGGGGAGAGCGCCCCCGAATTTTTTAAAATACAAACCCTTCTTTCAGAGTTTTCTTCAAAATCGTCTATAGGATTAAGTTACTGGGTTGTGATGTTGCCCTCAGAAGACTTTCAAGAAAAATTTGTCATTCAAAAAAGTTGAATGTGAAAAGGGATCAGACTCCAGACCCAAAACGTCGTGCTCTTCTTGTTCCCTAAAAACTATGGAAAAGTTCGCAATGAAATTTCAACCTCAGAAACTCTACCATCGCCAACAATAAACTTCAGACGAAGAAGTAGAAACGCGAATTGAACTAAAAACAATTACTTTTTTCGGTGCCTGTGAAAAATTAAAGTTATCGAAAGAATAAACTAAAGTTTTTGTTCAGTTTAGATTTTTTATTCCATTTACCTCTAAACAAATATGAAGTACAATACAAATGTTGATTATTTGTAGTACACATGCTGTGTACGGTAATTTCTACGCAACATTTTCACGGGGAAACTCCACTACAAAAGGAAACTTCCTGTGCAATTATCCCCCGGGAAATTCGCCAGGATTCACGGTAGCGCTTGTGATTATGTTTTTATTTCTTCACAAGACGTGTGATGATGAGTCACAGAACAAATGTCGGCATCTGAAGCGGACGAGGAGAGCGACAACCATATTTCGTACAACTCTGACATCAACACTAACTCCATCACTCTTTGTGTCAAGTAGGTTCATCTTTCTCTCCTCTCTGCTTCTCTTCACTCGAGTCGTGATGTTTCACAGTTCATTCTTCAGACGAGTTTATATAAGAGAACCAGGCCGCTGGCATGACTGAAGCGAATTGTATCTCTAGTATCTCGCTACTCTCACAGCCTCGCTTCGTGCTCTAACCACGGGAGTTACAAGGTTGTTCGCTACGCTCACAGCAAGGCTTCGGTCTTCGGCCTCAGCTTTCATGCTCTATTGCCTCTCTATAAACTAGTATATAAAAATGAGATGGTGTGTGTCTATTCCTCAATCACGCAAATACCGCTGGACCAATTTTAATGAAATTTTACAGGAATGTGGCTTATATACCTGGCCAACGCACAGGCTATTAACATGACCGGCCGCTTTATCCGGGGGTCTCTTAAATAGATCTCATTTTACAATCTAGTTCTTCCGGTTCACACCGCGTCAAAACATCATAACAATTAGGGTGAAATATTTCGGTCTCGCTGTGAAGTACCATCTTCAGTCACTGGTTGGCTGAAACCCTAATTATCATGATGTTTGGACGCGGTGTGAACCAGAAGAACTAGATTATAGTTGTGACACCGGCCACGAAAGCCTGAGAGTTATGCTCTCATTTTGTTTTAATAATTTCCGTAAATGTGTCATGTAAGTGTTGAGTGTGCAAAACTTATGTTTATGGTTAAGTATATCTTAAAAATTAAATCAAAGTATAAAGCGGTAATGAGTTTTAGACAGAAAAATATTATTTTTCGGCCTTTTACAGTCCTAGGAATAATACTCGATGATAGTTTCAAAACACCCCGTACAGACAAAACCTCCTCACTCTTACGCCGGAATTCAACGGGAAGCCTCAGATAGCCAGTTTTCGTAAATTAAAACTCATACAAACCGCACATACATCCACGTGATTAAATTTCAATTTCCATCAGCCTTGCAGACACGGACACAAGTATCTCTGCTGCTGCTGCTGCTATATCACGTGACAGATGGTGTGTCAGCTGATCTACCCCTTCTCTCGCACTTGACACATGATGGACGATGATACGTGACGCATGACTCATCCGGAACCTCGCACTGTGTCATCCGTTGGTCATTAACTGGGTAACCCTCTCGAGACCGAAGTAACGACTCTCCAGAGGAGGATCAATGATGGAAATTAAACTTGGAGTGATTTATTAGGTGGGATTTAGGGGTGTTGTTTATGAAGGGTGGGTGTTTTCGAAGGACATGGCTTGAGTGGTGAGTAGTTGGTCCGTAATCTGAGAAAAGTTGAGCCTTTGGGGAAGTTAAAGTCGAAATCATCCAAGGGTGTTTAAGTTTTGTTACTTTTAAACATTTTTTATACGTGGTCTTCAACAATATGGAAGATTTTAGTTTCAAAATTTTAATGGAGTTGAGCTTACATTAATAGCTTATGAAATATAAGTTCTTACAATTACTTCAATACAAGTTTGACAATTTAAAACAATTACTATAGCTAGCCATCTTATTAAGCATTTACAGAAACAACTTACTCGTATGTCATACAATCGTAGACAACTGGAGAAGAATTTAAAACAATAAATAACACCTGAATATTCTCAGTCACAAAAGACTAACTGTGTTTTCTTTCTACATTGTACAAAAACAGTAGGAGCCCAGGGATGGACCCCTGTGGCACACCATAGACCACATTCTAGCCCGCAAACTCTAGTCTGCAGCCCCGCCCAAATATTTATTTTTAATTATTTTAAAATTGAAAATTCTTGTAATAATTCCAAGTCTTTACATTGATTTCAATAAAGATCTGGACAGTTCAGAGCTATTAATTCAGCTATCTCGTTCATAATTTGAGTATACCACATCATGTCATAGTAAACTACTGTACTATTGTAGAAGAATTTAAAACGATAAATACAAGCTTAAATATTCTTAGTCAGTTTTGCCTTGAACTCTCCTAAAGCCTCAATTTTCCTGAAATGCCTAAATAAAAGTACAGAACGTTTCTGAGTCCAAAACAATTCAGTTATTCAATAAAAATTGGAATCAAGAAGTTTGCCAACAACGAAAAGTCAGGACTCACTCGTAAACCATCTTTTCAAAACTACAGAAGTCCATTATTCATAGATTGCATCTCCGGCAGTTTTCATGGTTCCAGGTGAACGTTTCTCTAAAGTCAGCTGTAGCGGTTTTGGGGTTAATGTGAGGGAAGGGGGTTATTGATCAAACCGATGAATATTCACGTCAACAGGAAGTGCCTGTGCAAAGACCTGCGAACACGAACTGACAGTGATTAAACCCAAACAAAGCAAATACCGTTAAACTAAACTGCGAACCGATATAAAGTCAATACACCGTCGCTCCACAATCACGCCTCCAGAGTTCTACTTATAATTCGTTTCAATCACATCAGCTAATTTAGAAAACAGGCCCAATCCCGGATTTTTTATTGTAATAGTTTGAATTCAACACGCTGCTGTGTGCCTGAATCAAGAGATAGCAAATTATAACTCACATTATTACTGTTATTTTTGTTTAGCTTAATAAACCTTTTACTCTCTAAATCACTAAATCACTATTTGAGATGCCGACCACTCTCATGAGGGTATTTTAAGGCAAATATGTGGTGAAGGATGAATGGTAGTAATGGTCTGATATGTCTAAACGATGGTGGGAGTTGATGCGGGTATCATCAGATGATCACTGAGACTATCTGAGCCGCTTTAGACCTATATCATCCTCAAAACCTGACCTCCATGAAGCTGGATTACAGAACCACCCCACGAGTCCCAGTCACAGTCTGTCTGTAGAATCTGACTGACTTTAGTGAACAAAATATAGTACAGAAATTCCCCCTCTCCCTGACAAATAGTACGACTCTTTATTTAACAAAGCCAAGTTTTGTAAGTAGAGAGTAGGCTACATGGCAGCCGTACTTGTAACGGAGAACGTCTCTCAAGTTTACTGTATAAAGTTTGGTTGTAATACTGTAATCTTGTTCTTGTTTAGTTGGGACTAACTCAATCAAGTAGTTAACTAAATTTATGGATGGGATTGTACTTGTAATGCTTCAAATCATTCCGAACCATAAACTGATATTCAAAAAGTATTATTTTGTTATTCAACTAGATATGCATCTTATCTACGAAATGACTCAAGTGAAATAGAAAGAGGTGTTTAATATCTGACAAATTCGAAGGTTAGAACAAACTTAATGTGTTGTTCAGACATTTTCGTTTTCCAGGTTTATTTGGAATTGTTATGGCCGGTGGTTGTCTATTTTAATATTTACCTTTTAAGTTTGAATTTAGAATTTCAGCTCACCACACAACACATTTTGGGACGAAGATTTTCTTTGTTGATGAAGTTGAAGTTTGTTGTCGACGAGAGTAGAATTTATGAGGTTAAAAAATGCTTATCGTGTCTTTAGACAAGACAGGTCGTTTCGGGATCTGGATGGTACCGTCTTCAGGGGAAAAGTAACCTAAAACGTAACTCAACACATTAAAAATTAACTAGCCTAAAAGTGATCAGCGAATTTCGTAGCGAAAGACTTTGTGTTCTTCTTGTTTACTTAAATAAATGGAAAACCTCCATAATCGTAATTTAACCTCAGAGGTTCAGTTTGGTTCAGAAAACCAATCACGTGATCAAACAGTCCGTTTCAAACACAAGTCATCACTTGTCTCAGGTCCACGAACAGACATTCCTGTATTAATATCTTCTATGCCAGCTGATAGTAGTTGTAACAGCTGATTTATATTCAGAGCCCAGCTGATTTGCATGGAACAGCTGTTTGTATTGATGGCAACAACTAATTCCAGGCGGCCGACGCGCAGATATCAGCTGAGCATGTAAATAATGTAAACCCAGCGAACACGCGAGCATAGTACTGGTTCCGAACAAGGGAATTCTAATCAAGTTGTTTGTTTAAAAAAAGTAGTCATGTAGGTAATTATAATTTATGAAACACGTTAAATTTGTTTTTGGGTATGTATTTATGGAACACACTGTTTGAGTTTTCCCATGAGTAAAAAGGTATAGGTGGTCTTTTTAAAGAGGCGAAGTTGGGACTACGAAGTCCTGTCTACCACTCGACCTTTACCTAGCGTATGGGTCACCGTATGTCACTTTAGTCCTTACAAATTGTCAGTGGTGACTGCGAGGATCGAACCCGCGCCAACGAGTGGTGAACACTGGAGTCGCGCTCGATACCAACCCGCCACAGACCCGCTAAAGTTGTTTTGATTTGTTAGCAAAAGTAAACTACGGATGCTTTACTTTGTACATGACAATTCAGGAGTGACCTGAACATAAATAAACTTTAAATTTATCATAGCTACGTTTTGGTTCAACCGCTTGGTCGTCGCAGTTGGATAATAAAGAAAGCTTTTAGTCAGGAATAGTATATTAAAATAAATATTGATGGATTTACACAACACAGGTGGCAGTGTCTTTCTTCCACTTTTATGCTGTATTTCCAAAGATCACACTCAATTAAGCGACTAATGATTAAGTTACTCTAATTTTAACACTGTAGCTGCAAATTCTCCCTCTGTTTTGCATTACAGTGTTAGTTAATTAGGTGAACAAAACATATCTTAAACGCATTACATGGAAACAATCTCGTAATGAGGACTCATTAATGCAGAAACGCGGATTGAACAGTAGTATTGCGTCGTTGCTTTTAATTCCCACCATACATAACCGATTAATGACTAATTGTACCGCCAAATTTGTTTGGAAACTTTGGAAACTTTATTATCGAAGTACCTCTAGAAAAATGAGACAATAATGACGTCAGAATGGTAAGACCCAGTCCCGAGACCACTAAATAAGCACCATTCCTAGCCCCAGAACATGTTTTGAGCTTTTTTTTCGAAACTTTATTTACATAATATGTATATATGTGTGTTCTCTTTACAAGTCGCATTTTTGTCCGATTTTCATGAAATTTGGTACAAATGTTCCTTTTGTAAATACCTCGGTCAAGTTCGTTGGACAGCAAAATCAGGCTACCGGAAGTACCTTTTGGGGATTATTGACAAAAAAGTGGTTTTAATTATCTAAAAACAGTAAATTTTATCCTCATTTAAAATAAATATGTATTTTAGAATCACAATAATAATAATAATTTTATTCGTCACATACAAAAACCTTTGCGCTGACAAAAAAGTTTTAAAAAAGTAACAACAAAACACGACAATTAACAAGTATTTAAAATACAGTAATACAAAGTAAACCACTAAAGAGTACTGTATTGCAAAACCTAGTTA
The DNA here is from genome assembly GCA_018831715.1 of Matsumurasca onukii. Classification (NCBI taxonomy): domain Eukaryota; kingdom Metazoa; phylum Arthropoda; class Insecta; order Hemiptera; family Cicadellidae; genus Matsumurasca; species Matsumurasca onukii. Next base: position 30,866,081 of record CM032059.1, on the reverse strand, counting down.
AATTTATCATAAAATTTAATAAAATTTAACTATCATAATTTAAAGCCTGATCTAAAATTTCCCCAACAGAATAGTATGAGCCTTCCAATAGCTCTTAACCTTCTTTTGAAAGAGATCAAGTATTTAGTGGATTTAATGTTTTCGGGGAGTTTGTTAAACGATTTTGCACCTGGCTGTGATAGAAGCTTTCCATAAATGTGTAATCTATGAGAATTTTATCTATCAATGTATCAAAAACTCTGGAAATCCTTCAAGTCGTTTCAAAATGGCGGCCAAAAAGGGATTTTTCGCTACAACAACGTTATGAGAAGTCCCATTTTAATAAAATTTGAACATCTAAATTTTACATCTCTTCACATGTAACACAACTTGCAATGCAAGAACACGTAAGATTTTGGTAGAAGGCCGGAGCGAGGCTGTGAGCGTAGCGAATAAGAATAACAATTATTGCAAAGGAAATTCGATTTATCATGCTAACGGCGCTTTAGCGCTTAGCTGAGTTTCGGCCAGTTTTTTTGTACAGTTGGTTTCTTGGTTTGTTGTTACATCCGGACAGTGTTTACTAACAGAGAAGCCCTTGCCTTGGCCAAGGGAGAAGTGAGACCCCCTCCTGATCCAATCAAAGGCTATTAGACAGACCGAGGGCTGAGTCATGCTGGGGCTGATGGGGGAGTTGTGGAATTTGATTGAGAACTGTTAGGGTTCTGTAGCGCGACCGTTGGGGGATGACCGGTCTGCAATGCAGTTCTATAATCCAAATAATATACGCGTCACTGAAGAAGCTATAAAGCCAAAGGTTTTAACTTTATGCCCTGACACAGCCCTAGTAAATGAGCATCGCTATTTGAACAGCGTGACTAATAGAATTTACTTCTCGAGGTAATGATGTCAGTTCTCCAATCAAAAAATGTGTTTTTCCTTTTCAACAAACTATTTTGACGTGTAAACGTGACATGATATGGTGTATACAATTTTAACTGTGAAGTATTTCATTGAAAGAATTTTTAAATGTGGCTTTCCAATTGCCTCGCCTTGCACATGAAAACTATGATCAAACAACAAAGAAAGTTAAAAGCAGTTCATACAATGAGTAACTTGTAAAGCCGCCAGCCGCTGTTATGTCAATGGTAACATAGATACTGCGTGATGGTAACTCTACACAAGCCATGCAGACAACAAGCTTTGTTACAGTGTAACAGTGTTTCGCACCACAGATAACCCAGTTTACACCACAGAGTAACGTACAACAAAGCCTAACAGACAGCTAAGTAATGACGTCAGATGCGGTACATTAAAGACTCTGTTGTGACGTCAACACCGACACATCAGCCACCTAGCTTCTTGAATGTCGTTACACCACAGACAACCCAGTTTACACCACAGAGTAACGTACAATAAAGCCTAGCAGACAGCTGAGTAATGAAGTCAGATGCAATACATTAAACACTCTGTTGTGACGTCAACACTGACACTTCAGCTTCTTGAATGTCGTTACACCACAGATAACCCAGTTTACACCACAGAGTAACGTACAATAAAGCCTAGCAGACAGCTGAGTAATGAAGTCAGATGCAATACATTAAACACTCTGTTGTGACGTCAACACTGACACTTCAGCCACCTAGCTTCTTGAATGTCGTTACACCACAGATAACCCAGTTTACACCGCAGAGTAACGTACAACAAAGCCTAGCAGACAGCTGAGTAATGACGTCAGCTGCAATACATTAAACACTCTGTTGTGACGTCAACACTGACACTTCAGCCACCTAGCTTCTTGAATGTCGTTACACCACAGATAACCCAGTTTACACCGCAGAGTAACGTACAACAAAGCCTAGCAGACAGCTGAGTAATGACGTCAGCTGCAATACATTAAACACTCTGTTGTGACGTCAACACTGACACTTCAGCCACCTAGCTTCTTGAATGTCGTTACACCGCAGATAACCCAGTTTACACCACAGAGTAACGTACAACAAAGCCTAGCAGACAGCTGAGTAATGACGTCAGCTGCAATACATTAAACACTCTGTTGTGACGTCAACACTGACACTTCAGCCACCTAGCTTCTTGAATGTCGTTACACCACAGATAACCCAGTTTACACCGCAGAGTAACGTACAACAAAGCCTAGCAGACAGCTGAGTAATGACGTCAGCTGCAATACATTAAACACTCTGTTGTGACGTCAACACTGACACTTCAGCTACCTAGCTTCTTGAATGTCGTTACACCACAGATAACCCAGTTTACACCGCAGAGTAACGTACAACAAAGCCTAGCAGACAGCTGAGTAATGACGTCAGCTGCAATACATTAAACACTCTGTTGTGACGTCAACACTGACACTTCAGCTACCTAGCTTCTTGAATGTCGTTACACCACAGATAACCCAGTTTACACCGCAGAGTAACGTACAACAAAGCCTAGCAGACAGCTGAGTAATGACGTCAGCTGCAATACATTAAACACTGTTGTGACGTCAACACTGACACTTCAGCTACCTAGCTTTTGAATGTCGTTACACCACAGATAACCCAGTTTACACCGCAGAGTAACGTACAACAAAGCCTAGCAGACAGCTGAGTAATGACGTCAGCTGCAATACATTAAACACTCTGTTGTGACGTCAACACTGACACTTCAGCCACCTAGCTTCTTGAATGTCGTTACACCACAGATAACCCAGTTTACACCACAGAGTAACGTACAACAAAGCCTAGCAGACTGCTGAGTAATGACGTCAGCTGCAATACATTAAACACTCTGTTGTGACGTCAGCCACCTAGCTTCTTGAATGTCGTTACACCACAGATAACCCAGTTTACACCACAGAGTAACGTACAACAAAGCCTAGCAGACAGCTGAGTAATGACGTCAGCTGCAATACATTAAACACTCTGTTGTGACGTCAACACTGACACTTCAGCCACCTAGCTTCTTGAATGTCGTTACACCACAGATAACCCAGTTTACATAACGTACAACAAAGCCTAGCAGACAGCTGAGTAATGACGTCAGCTGCAATACATTAAACACTCTGTTGTGACGTCAACACTGAGCAATGTCGTTACACCACAGATAACCCAGTTTACACCGCAGAGTAACGTACAACAAAGCCTAGCAGACTGCTGAGTAATGACGTCAGCTGCAATACATTAAACACTCTGTTGTGACGTCAACACTGACACTTCAGCTACCTAGCTTCTTGAATGTCGTTACACCACAGATAACCCAGTTTACACCGCAGAGTAACGTACAACAAAGCCTAGCAGACAGCTGAGTAATGAAGTCAGATGCAATACATTAAACACTCTGTTGTGACGTCAACACTGACACTTCAGCCACCTAGCTTCTTGAATGTCGTTACACCACAGATAACCCAGTTTACACCGCAGAGTAACGTACAACAAAGCCTAGCAGACAGCTGAGTAATGACGTCAGCTGCAATACATTAAACACTCTGTTGTGACGTCAACACTGACACTTCAGCTACCTAGCTTCTTGAATGTCGTTACATCGCAGATAACCCAGTTTACACCGCAGAGTAACGTACAACAAAGCCTAGCAGACAGCTGAGTAATGACGTCAGCTGCAATACATTAAACACTCTGTTGTGACGTCAACACTGACACTTCAGCTACCTAGCTTCTTGAATGTTGTTACACCACAGCTAACCCAGTTTACACCGCAGAGTAACGTACAACAAAGCCTAGCAGATAGCTGAGTAATGACGTCAGCTGCAATACATTAAGCACTCTGTTGTGACGTCAGCCACCTAGCTTCTTGACTCGATAGATGAGTTATCTTAACATGCACGTCTTTGCCATCACTGTTTTTCAGTTCATTACGCTGTACTGATTTGCCCGGCGCATCGCATAATGCAATAACTAACACTCTATACAGTAGGATCTTAAGAGTGCGCAGTAATAGCTTTGACTTTGATTTTTGGCCCATAAGAGCAATGTAACACATGCATTTTCTTGGAACATTTCACGCCTACAGTTTTTATCGATTTTTAATGAAATAAACTTTGTTTTTAAGTGCATTAAATATTTCAGTGACTCCGCTGAACTGAATTTCCATTTTATCACTTGTCAAACCGTGACATCAATCGAAGAAACGATGTATTTAAATTTCTTGGTTTTTACTATTAAACTAATTTAACTAAGTTTTCAAACAAGTGGTCAGCGGAGACACAGCAGCACGTTGTCATCTACCAAATAAAACTTGTTTCAAAAAGATGTGATGAAAATTGTGGGCGTGAAGTTGCTCAAGAAAATGCTTGTTTGTGTATGGGCACAACACGCTTCCATAAATAAGAAAGCGCTAATGGAAACCTCTTTCTTATCCATTTCAAATTGATAAACAGACTGCTACTTGGTGCAATTCTTTGCAAATAGCTAAATATACTATTTAATTCACAATTTCACCAATTAGTAACCCTATAAAAACAGCGATGCTCCCTGAATTGAAGAAGGTTCTCGGCAGTTCCACTCGGTGGGGGGAAGGGGTGAGAGGTGAGAGAGGTTCGCAAGAGTGTTTGGCTTCCACTAAATCAACATTATTTTATCGGCCTGGTTTTGGCGCGCGCTGCGCAGGATGTTTTGCTTACCGCGTTATGATCGACGCTTGTTTTTACTGATGACTCTCGAGAGTCCGTTTCTTGTCCGGTGGTCTGCTCGCCTCTGAGTGGTATTTTTACCTAATGGGTTCAATAGTGTTTGCTGTTTTTAGTTTTCTCTAAGTGGTTTGGATTGTTGATTTGTGAGAGGCATTTTTGTCAGAAAATGTGTAGAGAGGAGAAAGAATACTCATCTGCGTGTGATCAATCTCCATGAGTATTTGTGTATGATGAGTGCAGATAATGTTTGCTTCTATTGTGTGCGTTTTTCCATTCAACCCCTTTTATTTATTAGCGTTTACTCGTACGAATAAATAATATTTAGTCGATTTTGAATATCCTAAGAATGCACCATCCTAGCCTCTTAGGTCAAACTTAAATTTGTCTGTCAATAACTAAAAACTGTTTTCGTGGATTACTTACCATTACTATTTTCAATTGATCGTTATCCAACCTAACTAATCGAAATCGAAATGTGGAAATTTCTTTTCATCAACATGAAGAATTCAAAAAATATTTCTAAGATGGTTTAACAGTTAAATCTGGTGTTCCCCAAAGCTCAGTACTAGGTCCCTTACTGTTTGAAATTTAATGTGTAAACACATATATAACATAAAACCATTTTTTGAAAAAAAGTTAGATTTATTGCGACCAGTTCCGACTTTGGGAATCAAGTACTTACATCTGAAATTTAATATTAATTTTAATGTATACAATCGATTTTCCAATGTAATGAAGCATTCCGATGTGTGTTTTTTGCTGACGATACATCATTAATAAACAATAACACATAGCAACATTAAAAAAATACATTGTAATGAATTTAACAACAGATTTAAATACACTTAACGATCAGTTTCTGGCAAAAACGGAAGTTTTAACAACTAATGGAACCGGTTTACCTTAACAACGACTAAATGAAACGGTTTCAGCTTTGTGCGCTAGATGTCAGCACAATCGCTCTACACTTTGCACGCCAATTTGCGGCCTGTTTTGGTATGAAGGGTTTCATCCAGCGACCGCCTAAACACGGTGGGTGGGGGGTATAATTGACGGGAGGGGAAGGGTTAATAGACTGTGGTAACGTGCGGGACGTTGGCCTTTTTGTTCCCAACTTTTCATCATAAATAATGAGGTTTTGTTTGATGGACGTTAGAGAGTTAATTGTTCCACTAGCGAATGGGGAAATTACATGTAGAACGTTTTCATATTGTACGACGTTTCTGTACAAAATGGAGACTCAAAACGTTTTTCATTTTTAAGCAGATGGACGCTGTCGCTATATTTCTTCAAAACTTTGAAAACAAATTACATGCAGATCTAGTTTTTGGGTACTGAAAGCTTTAAAATAATATGTTACAAGATAAATTTTGCAAACTTTTGAAAACTGCCCTTTTTTCAAAATTTGTCAATTTTCAAAAGCGTGCAAAATTTATCTAAATTTTTTTTTCGTAAAATTAGGGGGGCCGTCTATTTGGTTTTTGGGTGGATGGTGGGTAACGAAAAGTACGTAAAAACTTCAGAATCCTTTAAAAACATTCCCTAAAGGATTTTTCAAAAGTTAAGGTGGGGGACATATAAAACTCACCCTGTATATAATGGGTTGATGAATTCAGTTGGTTGGTTTCCAGAATCAATTTGTGATTCCGATAACAAGTACGAGTAGAATCAGCGTAGGCGGACCTACAAGCCTCAAGCTGCGGGCCTTGGTTTACATAACATTAACCCAAACCGCCCCAAGACCAATATCACATTGATTGTAATTGATTCTGTAACGAGCAATATTCAGATTCGCAACCTCATCTCGCCTAGTGCCTGTTCAAACCTCAGCACCTTTAGAAATCAGGACTTTTCAAAATCATTAGGGTTTAAGAATCATTCAAAAATATTTAGTTTTGTTTTATTTTGTAGTTCTGTTTTATGCTTTAGTTTCATTTTGAAAGTAGTGCTTTGCGAAAGATAATTGAAATCCTAGACGGAGAAAATCAATGTACGTTTTAGGAAAAGATGCGATGAAGTTTCATTTCAATTTAAATACAGAAATAAAAGGTAAAAAAGGTAAAGTTTGTCTTGTTTGATCAGGCGAAGTTAGAACTACAAAATCCTCTCTAACACTCAACCACGACCTTTACCTAGCGTCACCGTATAGTCACATTACAAATTGTAAGTGGTGACTGCGAGGATCGAACCCGCGCCACCGGAGTGATGAGCTCCGGAGTCGCGCGCGATACCAATCCGCCACGGATACTACATGTATAGTGTTTAGTGACTTTATTTTGGGTTTAATAGTAATAATCTGCAGTGTGGATCCATAGGAACACGTGACTGGGTGATATTACAATTATTTTGGGTTTAATAGTAATAATCTGCAGTGTGGATCCATAGGAACACGTGACTGGGTGATATTACAATCGGAACGAGGGGTTATAGTTCGCTGAACCCCACCGACACCGTTTTTGATTTCAGTGTTCGTTACCAGCAATGATAGTAGATTAGTAATTATTGAGTAAATTAGTAATCATTGGTTACCAGAATGCCTGACACCGCTGAGTTGACTTGAGATGCAAAGTCCATACGCCTAGAGCGGGAGTTGAACCCGCAACTTCAAGCTCCGGAAGCTAGTGGCTAGCTACTAGACCACTCCGATAACGCCATCCTAAATAATCATTTCGGTTTTATTTTTGGGGAGGCAAACCCCTGGAATTCCTACTACCTCTATTTAATTTGTAACATCTAACCTTCGTTCGAAAATGTACATCCGTTCAGAAGCTTGGGGAGGGTTGTTATGGGACACTACGTATACCACCGCTGCGTCTGCGGTTACTCACGATTCCCTATATCCATCACCTATTTCCTAGCGATTCGTTTCTTCGATTTTGACCCATTTCAATTGATGATCCACAAAATCGCATGGCTAGAGTAAGTAGATTAAAGTCTGTACATGACCTACTTGATTACAGTGCCTAGGACATGTTTGTGTCTGCTGCTCTGATTGTATTTAATGACCAACAGACAGACAGACAGACAGACACTAGGCGCCTCGCTGTTTATTGTGATACATGTGCTGGCACTCTGCTCTTACATATGAAACATCATCATCCCTGCATCGAAAATAACTGTGTACTACCATATTCACATTTTATGTGGAGAAACCCATCTTTTTTCAAAGATTTGTTGGTGTTCAACAAAATTTACGTAACAAATTCTTTACGATGACCATTCCCAATGATCCGAAAGTCACGTTAAGCAGTTGGTCCATTATTCCTTTGGCAATAGTTAATGCGGAGGTTACGGGGTTAATGACCCAATCTTTGGAACAGTCGGCCCTAGTTTGTAACATGACACCTCATAATCCATCAAAACACTCACCATTCATCCCCTATTCACTTTGAAATACCCTCTAAGAGCGGTCGGTGTATCAAATACAAAGTTCTTTGTATTAAGAGTGGGTAGTACCTGGCGGCCATCTTGAATTTAACTCCCATAAGAGCAATGTAAACGTTTGAGACACTTCACGCGGTTATTTATATAAATATTTATCACTCCAGACTCAGTAAGGATAGGACGAATACAAGTATAGAACAAAATTAGAGAACCACCCAATTTTGTTCAAACCACAAATCTAGTTGATGCTATAAATTTATCGAATTTCCTTTGGAAAAATGAGATATTCATGCCGTCAGTTTGGTAATACCCAGACCCGACATGAAATTAGCACCGATCCTGATATTTTTTAATACTATATACATATGTATCCATCAATGTACCAAAGACTATGAAACTCCATTGAGTCGTTTCAAATTGGCGGCCAAAAAAGTGATTTTTCGCTATAAAAACGTTATGAGCAGTCCGATTATAATAAAATTATAAATAAGTTTTTTCCCCAAGATATGTAATAAAACTTGCAGTAAAATAACAGTATGAGGCCGAAGGCTGCAGCGAGGCTTTGAGCGGAGTGAATAGGAGTAATAAATTGCAAACGAAATTCGATTCACTCGTGCAAGCGGTGCTTTAGCGCTAAGCTGCGTGTCGACCTGGTATTTTTTCACAAGCAATTTTGTCTTTTTCGTGTTTAAGGAGCATAGAACCACTCCAAACCTATTATATAAACGCGCATTTGTACGTTTCTGTTCGTAAACGGCGCCGGAAATAAGGGACTAAGAAAACCATGTTTAGCCACTTTTTGAGTGAACTGAGCAAAGTTGCAATATCGCTACTACCATTTCTCTTGACTCGCAAGGTCGGCGGCACGCGCGACTCTTCAAAGAACTGAGCCAGACAAGACAACCCTACACTAGAGTCGAAGTTTTTGAAACCGAAGATAAACTTGGATTTCCACTTACTCCTAATGACTAATGACTTGTTTTACCTTTTTACGTATCTCTGTTCTTCTACTGAAAGCGTTCATTGAAACAGGTCGTACCTCTTCGAGTCTTCAGCTTATGATTGGTTTAAACTGACCCAATTACAATAGTAGCCTGCAGTTGGAGAGAAAGAGCTCGATGACCCTAAAATTTTCATCATATTAGGTTTTTACAGATACCCAATTGTAAGTGAAATATTTGTTGCCAACAAGTTTAAGAATTACACTTTTCAAAGCTTAAATATAAACATTACCTCTCATAAATGAAGTCTGGACCTAAGGTCCAGTAAATCTTGGGTTAGTTTGAATCCAAAATTCACAGGCCAATGTCAGACCACCCTTAACAACAAGATTTCTAAGCACTGAAAAAAGTAGTACAACACATTTTGAAGAAGGGAAACAAGTTCACATTCACGCAAAAAGCAAGCTTTATCCAAAAAAATTTATTGTGAGCCAATTAAAAAAACAATAACAATCCAAATAAACAAACTGTCCGATGTGTGAATTCATGTGTTCCAGGGCCACCACAAGAATTTGAAGCTCCAGACGGAGCTACTGCAGATTTTTATGATGACTTCTGATGTGTGAATTCATGTGTTCCAGGACCACCACAAGAATTTGAAGCTCCAGACGGAGCTACTGCAGATTTTTAGGATGACTTCCGATGTGTGAATTCATGTGTTCCAGGACCACCACAAGAATTTGAAGCTCCAGACGGAGCTACTGCAGATTTTAGGATGACTTCTAATGTGTGAATTCATGTGTTTCAGGACCACCACAGAATTTGAAGCTCCAGACGGAGCTACTGCAGATTTTAGATGACTTCTGATGTGTGAATTCATGTGTTCCAGGACCACCACAGAATTTGAAGCTCCAGACGGAGCTACTGCAGATTTTAGGATGACTTCTGATGTGTGAATTCATGTGTTCCAGGACCACCACAAGAATTTGAAGCTCCAGACGGAGCTACTGCAGATTTTAGGATGACTTCCGATGTGTGAATTCATGTGTTCCAGGACCACCACAAGAATTTGAAGCTCCAGACGGAGCTACTGCAGATTTTATGATGACTTCTGATGTGTGAATTCATGTGTTCCAGGACCACCACAAGAATTTGAAGCTCCAGACGGAGCTACTGCAGATTTTTAGGATGACTTCCGATGTGTGAATTCATGTGTTCCAGGACCACCACAAGAATTTGAAGCTCCAGACGGAGCTACTGCAGATTTTTAGGATGACTTCTGATGTGTGAATTTATGTGTTCCAGGACCACAAGAATTTGAAGCTCCAGACGGAGCTACTGCAGATTTGTATGATGACTTCCGATGTGTGAATTCATGTGTTCCAGGACCACCACAAGAATTTGAAGCTCCAGACGGAGCTACTGCAGATTTTTAGGATGACTTCTGATGTGTGAATTCATGTGTTTCAGGGCCACCACAAGAATTTGAAGCTCCAGACGGAGCTACTGCAGATTTTTAGGATGACTTCTGATGTGTGAATTCATGTGTTCCAGGACCACCACAAGAATTTGAAGCTCCAGACGGAGCTACTGCAGATTTTTAGGATGACTTCTGATGTGTGAATTCATGTGTTCCAGGACCACCACAAGAATTTGAAGCTCCAGACGGAGCTACTGCAGATTTTTAGGATGACTTCCGATGTGTGAATTCATGTGTTCCAAGGCCACCACAAGAATTTGAAGCTCCAGACGGAGCTACTGCAGATTTTTATGATGACTTCTGATGTGTGAATTCATGTGTTCCAGGACCACCACAAGAATTTGAAGCTCCAGACGGAGCTACTGCAGATTTTTAGGATGACTTCCGATGTGTGAATTCATGTGTTCCAGGGCCACCACAAGAATTTGAAGCTCCAGACGGAGCTACTGCAGATTTTTAGGATGACTTCTGATGTGTGAATTCATGTGTTCCAGGACCACCACAAGAATTTGAAGCTCCAGACGGAGCTACTGCAGATTTTTAGGATGACTTCTGATGTGTGAATTCATGTGTTCCAGGACCACCACAAGAATTTGAAGCTCCAGACGGAGCTACTGCAGATTTTTAGGATGACTTCCGATGTGTGAATTCATGTGTTTCAGGGCCACCATAAGAAATTTGAAGCTCCGGACGGAGCCACTGCAGATTTTTAGGATGACTTCCGATGTGTGAGTTCATGTGTTCCAGGGCGACCTTAAGAATTTGAAGCTCCAGAAGGAGCTACTGCAGATTTTTTGGATGACTTCCGATTTGTGCATTCATGTGTTCCAGGGCCACCACAAGAAGTTTGAAGCTCCAGACGGAGTGACTGCAGATTTTGAGGCTGTTTTGACTGTTTTTTTAATTTGAATTGTTTTTATACATTTAATCTCCCTGGTTACAAACGCTATTGTTTAGTTTCTACTACAGTATAGTTTTCTAAAAATAATGTTACTTATGTAGGACTTTTTCTGTATCACCATACTGGTATTCCAAATGTGTTAGTAGCCTTCTAATGAAAATAATTTATATTCAGTTATTCTGTCAGGATATTCAGTTCTAAACTTCTTTTTTACTTTTTTAGTAAATAAATACTAAATTGCTAAGCATGGTAAAAATGTTCAGGCTTCAGTCCTAGTCAATGTGTATTTATTAGACCCCGCGAATTTAAATCTTTTTACCATATGCACGATTAAATCTTCACCAACGATCTAAAATCAGTAAACTTCGTCCGACTGTAATGACATTTGAAATTAATATGTACGAGTATATATTGTTTATACATCAATATACCAACAACTGTGAAAATCCGACGTGTCGTTTTAAAATTACGCCCAAAATAGTGCTTGCTTTTCGTTATAACAGCGGAGTGAGTAGTCCGACTATCATGATATGTAGTATAACTTCCTATTGGACAACCTCGTAAGGCTGAGGCCGAAGGCCGAAGTGAGACTGTAGCGTGGTGCCTCGTAACACTCGGGCTCATACCTATTTTCTTCCATCCTTTTTGTTACTTTCCTTTATGTTTCTCAATGATCGAGTTATTTTAAGGCGTTCGAAAGTGATTTACTTTGTACGGCCAAGGGTATCTAATTAGTCCAACGAATATTTCACATCGCGAAGCTGGAATAAAACATGCAAATGATGGTTTGATATTCCGAGCCGAGGGATGTAATCTTCACTGAGGTCTGTCTGTCTGCTGAATATTTGGAACAGCTCTCCTAGGCGCGGGATCACTGCTATATCCGCTTCACAGAGGGTAGTGAGGAGTGGGTGAGTGGGGGGTGGAAGTCAGGGGGAGGAAGGGTTGGAAGAGGCCCAGCAAAGGTTGTTAAACAGTTTGAACCAGAGTCAAGATCTTCCCTTAACATTCAACCCTTGAGACATCGATAACAATCCACCAATATGGTCCTTCGAGCCGGATACTTGCTCGTGATGGTATGTTTACAGCTGTAACGTGCGTCCTTTCTTTCCTAGTATTTATTTTTGTCGAATATCCTTTAGAAAAATGATATATAAATTTATGCCGTTAGCATGGTAATACCCAGACCCAAGACGATGGTCACCAGCACCGATCCTGACCTCCCAGAAAACGCTCTGAGCATTTTTTTCAAAACTTAATATACATATGTATACATGTCTACCTTCTCTACAAGTAGCATCTTTGTCCGATTTTCACCAAGTTTGGTACAAATGTTCCTTTTGTAAATACGAGTACATATCTCGGTCGAGTTCGTGAACCTACAAAATCGGACTACCGGAATCTCCCTTTTGGGGAGGACTCTTCACCAAAAAGTGGTTTTAATTTTCTAAAATCAGTATATTTTATCTGATATTTATGAAATTTGAAATAAACATGATTGTATTAGCTACATTATTATACATCAAAATACAACAAATTATGAAAATCTATTAAGTCCTTTCAAAATGGCGAAATGTTGAAATTTAAAATGTATTTTCCTTTCATGATATGTAATATAACCTCCCGTAAGTCTGAGACCGAAGGCCGAAGCGGTGCTGTGAGTGGAGTACATTAAAGTAACAAATTGCAAAGGAAATTCGACCCACACATGCCAGCGGCGCTTTAGCGAAAGTTCCATAGTTTTTTTTAATAACTCAGCATACGTATTATACGGTATTCGAATCAACTGTCTGTAATTTATCCTCTTGGTGGAGCGTTATTTTTCATAAATGGAATCTTGTCAATGTGTTTAAAGAAGTAGAAGTTTAAGGTTCTTAACGACTTTGTAGCAGTATACAACTTTTTTAATCACCCTCTATACTGAAGAGACGACTCAAGCAGCCTAGAAGTGACGGAGCAGAGTTGGAATCTGTCACTGTCAACACTGATAACAACTCTAATCTCTTATCAATGTCAACTGACCGTCTCAATAAAAGCTTCTTCCAACCTTCTCTCTGTCTACACTTTGTATAGCCATCATCTCTCCAATCATTGATTGTCCGTATCGATACACGGAGCTTTGCTAGGCGAACTTTATACTGTTTGACTCTGCTTAAAGGAACGAATTGATTATGTTTAAATGCGAAACAAAACAAAATTGTCAGCAAATTGTTTAAAAGGAACAAATTAGCAATTAAACGTGAATTTTATGGAAAATACAGTGAACTTTTTCAAAATTGTGCTTCAGAGTGAATCTTTTTAAATAGTTGGAGAAATGCTGAGGGAGTTTTGCGGTAAATATGTTGACTAGAAGCTGCCTTGTGTTTAATTGTCTCGAGTTTCCAGGTAAAGTTAAAAATCGAGGGAGAAGACTTGTCCCTAAATAGAAGAATGGCATGTTCATTTCAAATTACCTTAAGGGCAGAATAGCCTACGCACACTGGCTCAATATGTGAGGCTGTGACCGTCCCTCTGTCCTCTCCTCAGCAACGGCCGTCTAGATAATGTATCTCTATGCCTTCGAGGATCAGACCCTCAATATTGAGGACTTTATAGAAATCAAAATGTTTATTACTGTGGATCCCAAAAAGACACTCAGAGGCCTCTTTCTGCTGTCATCTAAATTTAATATTGAGATTTCTATAAATTAGTTTATGGCTTCAGTTGTACTTTTTCCTTCTGTAAAACTAAATTGGGGTGTATGCAAACAAAATTTATCCAATTAAGAAATATAATATTCCAATTAAGAATATTTTATCATAAATATAAAATAAAATACAAATACACCGTAATGTTTTGCTCTTTAGCGTTTTGGCAGTATAGAGAAAAGGTGAGTGTGTACTGGGTACGGTTGGAGGCTGCGGGAATTGTAGGCCTGGACGATCAATGAGGGGGAAGGGGGTGTATTCGAGGGGGGCTTGGGGGATGGGCGGGGTGAAATGGGTCAGACCGTGGTGTGAATAGGGCGCGCCGCGACGCAACACTCGCACACGAAAAACATTTGCAGATAAATTACATCAGATTGTCATTTTAGAATATTAACATAGATTTGAATAGCCATAATAAATGGCTATACTCGTACATAACCATAAACAACTATTTATTGAATATGCATAAATAACCCCTCCCTTGTGCCCCCTCAAAAGAATACAAATTCAACGACGCAAAGAAAATTTTTTTATCTCAACTCGTTTTTTTGTAATATTTATTTAAAGATAACAAGAAATCAGGTTTAAAATTCCCCATTTCACATACATTTTGTTTGTGGCAATTTTTCTTGAAAATCCTTTGAAGGAAACATTACTATACCATAAATTATTTTAAAAACATATTTGTCATAAAAGTTTTATGTGAAATGTAGCATTTTAAACCTGATTTCTTGTAATCTTTAAATGGGTATTACAATAAAAGAGTCGAGATAAAGAGTTTTTCTTTGTGACGTTGAATTTGTATTAAAATTCCCTTTCTTTTGAGGTGCCACAAGGGAGGTTTGTATTTGTTTTAATTTGGAGCTCTCCTCCCTTCCCGGTTTTTGGTGACGCAAAGTATTATAGTACCTCAAAACAAGCTGTACAATTAAATAAAAACATTCCCTAAAGGTGTTTTAAAAATATCTCCTTTTTCAAAAGTCAAGATAGGGAGACGTTTAAAACTCACTCCTTATATTTTACTATGACAATGTAAAATTTGTTTTGTATTTAAAAGATAGTTTATTTATAAAATAAATAAAAGACGTCTTGTATAATCTGCATTTTACCAATAGACCGCGGAGAGAAACTTGAGAAATACTGGGATAAGAAATTGATGAAGGAAGAGTTAGGAAGTTATATGCCAAACTTGGAGGTCTTTTCCTCGCCCATAGCCTTTGACTTACGGCCCCTAGCCCCACCAAAGACCTTTAAAGCAAACTAAATCTTCTCGCCAACTTTAACGACTTTGACTTCTGTCTTGATGGATTTGACTCGCAATCTGACTTTTATTCTTGTTTTATTGGTGTTTTATAACTGGTTTAGAGTTAGCGGAGTTAAGGATTATACACTGTTGTGAAGAAATATACACTTATGTTGAAATTATACACGTTTTAGTTTTTGACTGGGACTTGTGGGGTGGTCCTGTAATCCAGCTTCATGGAGGTCAGGTTTTGAGGATGATATACCTATAGGTCTAAAGCGGCTCAGATAGTCTCAGTGATCATCTGATGATACCCGCATCAACTCCCACCATCGTTTAGACCTGGGTGGTTCGGAAGTCACGTTAAGCCGTTGGTCCTTGTATTTCCATTGGTCATTGGGCTATTAATTAATGACGCATTCTCAGGAAGAGTCGGCCTTAGTTTGTAACAAGACTTCATCTCATAACTCATTACTACCACTCATCACACTCATCCTTCACCACATATTTGCCTTAAAATACCCTAATGAGAGTGGTCGGCATCTCAATTAGTGATATAGTGATATTGTATGAAGGTATTTTACACATGAAAATAAAAGCAAATTATTTGATCTTTGTACGTACATATCACGGGGCTATAGAGTCAATTAAACGATGTTTTACGCTTGTAGCAAATCTATATTTTGCAATAAATTTGACGAATTTCGTTGTACTGTTGCGACAGTATAATTATTATAAAAGCGATAAATAGTGCGCAGTGTGAAATGTCCTGCTATTTTTCACGAAGTTTTTACTAAAAAAGAATTACCTATAAAATTTGTTCCTTGAAATAGAGCTATTCATATCCATACACATTTCATAGCCACGCATAGAACGAAATGACGTACAACAGAACTGTTTGCAGTTTTGACCTTCTAGAGTCTAGACACCTCCTGAGTCAAATGACAACACTGTATATGTTATTTCGTATACATATAAATTACACAAGAAAAAGAGAAAGTCTATTTAATGGCTTTTTATGTACATTACCATTCTACAAGCCGCATTTTTGTCGGATTTTCACAAAATTTGGTGCAAATGCTCCTTTTGTAAATTTTGAGTTTAACTTTGTTAACTGGCTAAATTAGCTTACCAGAAGACACCTCCGGCGGGGGGGGGGCGTTTCCCTCCCAAAATGGAGGCTAAATATAAACTGTATATTTTATAATCCGTTGGTATACACGTCTAAATTTTATAAACGGTATAACAGTTGACAGCGAACCTAACTGTACACAAAATCTGTTCGACCTGGCGATTTTTCCACCATATTGGTCTGGCTGATTGAGTTTTGTAAATTTCTGGTACACATGTTAAGTACACGGTGTTATACCAAGTTTTAGTTGGATCGTTAAGGTCCGCCTCAGCTGCTCGGGAGAGTGTCGTTGCAGAGGTTTGCGGGAAATCAAATGGATTAAGTATTAAAGCTATTTTGACGAAACAACTTTAAATGAAAAATAAACATACAACCTAGGTTTGCCTGTATTTTATTTTACAAAATGTCTTTTAGTTTTTATGCTATTAACGGTTAAAGTTAGAAAATATATAGTGTTTTTAGACCTTATTTAAGTAGCTAAACATAGGTTTATCAAAAACTCTAATCTCAGGCGAAAATAGTTAAACTCTTTCTCATAAAAATTAACATAACTGCATTTAACCTTCTCACAGGAGTGCGTTCAACTTGGCCGCTCACTCTAGCCAGTAAATAGAGAGACTGGGGAAACAGTTGTAACTACAGACAGTGTGTAGCAGTAGGGTACAGCGTGAAGTGCGGGAGCGTTGTTACACTCTGTTTGTTTGTTTGTTGTTTGTTTCCAACTGTCGCCAGCTGCTTGCTCACTGTCTGGAGAGAGACTTGTCTCCACAGATCACCAAACCCGACAGAACACAGAGTAGTTTCTAATGTATTCAGTGTACTATGTGGAATACAAGGGGTTTATAAAGGGTGTTATTACACACTTTGGGATATGGTTTCTTGAGTCAACATAAAGAGAAAATGAATAATTACATTTTTTTAGAGCTTTGTTTGCTAGATTAGCTGACAGATAGTTTTGTTTTTTCACTGGCAGGTTTTATGTTAAAACCTCATCAACTGACTTTCGTGAAATTCGGTATATTTTTGTATCTAGATAAAACTCGTTTACGAAAAAAACTACCAGCGTGATCAAATGTCACGTTTTAACGTGGCAAATAGGTTGTTGTACGCTATTTTAGATACTTCAGCTTGCTTAAAGGAAAAACTGATTTACAAAAATAATTTTCTTTAAAAATTAAATTACTAAAAATTTAATATCAAAATATTGAATATTCGTTGAGAAAAACCGGTGAAACGTGACTAAAAAATGATTCTGTAACGGTTTTAATTACTTTTTTTCTTGTAACTGAGTTGTTTTTCTTCTATAATTGGTTCAATATCTTAATATAAATGTGTCGAAAGTTAATTATTAAAAAAAATAGTTTTAGTAGCCTATAATTTTACAACCCGCACAGTTTGTCCGCTATCCAAGCTAGATGTTCAACAAAAAGTTATTAATACATTCAAAGGCCACCATTTTGAAACTTGACATTTGATTGTGCTAGTTTTTAAGTGTGTTGTCTAGTGTAAAGGTGAGCCTCAAGAAAGACGGTTGAGTGGTTTTGTCGATAACAAAAATTAATATTAGTGAACACAACAAATCGGCGGCTATTTAGCACACGAAGTAGTTTTTCCTTTTCAAGTCATACTTGATTTTGCTTTACGTTTACCTAGAAACCCGCATTTTCCGACGTTTGTAACACCATTTCGTAAACACCTGTATAATGAAAGATTATTTTGACTGTTACGCTTAAATCATCACGAAACAGTACATTTATCTTCTCGTTGGATCGTGGAAACAAACTCAAAAACACCTACACACACTCACACACGTGACACCTGGAGATGACGTCATCAGCCAACCTGTCACGTGATTGGCGGAGATTGATATTCTGCACTTTCAATCAGCTGGAGTTAATTGCTTCCAAACTCACTCACACAGATGTCGCTAGTTGTGTAGACTATACAGTACATTCAGTCAATATACAGTACGGCGCCTCTATAGTGAAGCAATTGGTGCTCTTTCAACTGATAGTCATATTCTACTCAATAGTAACTGTTAGGAGTGCACAGTACTTGTCGGCCATTTTGTTTTTTTGTCCCATTAGAACAATGTAAAAACAAGCATTTTCATAAGACACCTTACGCCCAAAATGTTTACCAGATATTTTTGAAATAAGTTTTATTTAAAAGATGACAATTCACTTCAGTGGCTACGCTGACCACTTTTTGAAAATTTTATTAGTTCACTAGTTAAAAAATAATCAAATATCTAACCCAAAGACGGCGATCTTTTTAAAATGCGCAGTTTTATGGACTGGTAACATTATAGATACAATAAAAAGATGTGCGTTTGTTTAATGTACTATATCGTTCGTTCGTAGTGTTGTTGTAAGTGTTCATGTCTATGTTGATGGCGACCTGTGAAGGTGATCAAAGCTATGGTCAAGACTTTGAAGACTATTGGTTTGACGATGAGTGCTAATATTGAATAACCATATTATTTTTGTTAAACGCCCGTAAATACATATCTTCGCAATATTGACTTTTAAGAGTTGTTATAATTCATTAACTTTAAAAAAAAATATTGAGTCAGTGCTGAAGCAACATTATCTAAGAAGAAGCAGCACCGACCCAATATTTTAAAGTGAAGATTATAACAACTCTAAATTGTAGTCTACAATATGGCAAATAGTGTGCGCATTTGGTAGTATTTTATATGTATTAGCAAAATAATATTTATTATATTGGTTACCATGAAATGGGTACAGCTGTAATATCTTACTGTAGTGTAATGGATAAACTATTGTTTGTTCGCGTACCACATCAGTAACCCATTGTTTATAAATGTATCAAAAGCAATACAGGATTGCATTACCCAATTATTTCACACTTTTATAGCATTTTACTGTTGATTGTTTTTGAAGTCGGTCCAATTTTTTGTTAAAAACTTTGTTTTTATTTCACAATTTTGATATTTATTCTTTTCAATCTTTATTTGAAGTCAGATTTTTTTTGTAGTAATTCCAATTATACAAATGTATAATAGGCGAGATGGTTAAACAAAATACAGTAACAGCAAAGAAAATATTGATTCAATTTTTGAAGCTGTTAAATGATTTTGTACGTAGTGTAATGTAATCATATTATCTCGAACTTAGTAATTAAGTCATGAGGTCTTGAAATTAAAGTAGTTGAATCATATAATATTTATTAAAAAAGCTTTCAGCCAGTTTGGGAGGGAAGCAGCCCCTAATCGACCCTAGGGTTGAGTCCTTCATCCTCTGTATCAATTGCTGGTTTGACGTGATTTCTTCAGTACAAACTGAAGTAAATGTGTACTGAGTATAGCTGTGAGTACAGCTCTTCTAGGTAGACAATTAGACCGCTGCACTCAAGGCACAAATCTGCTACACGGGAGTGGAAAGAATCGCCTGATCACGGTAACGCTTCGTCCTTTGGCCTCGAGGCCTTTGCTTATGGTAACAATGCAGATCATAGGCCGTTTGCTTTTCCCATGGTTGCTCGAAGGATCAATTTCCACAGTGATTGGCTTCGCTCGCGGTAGCGTTTGGCCGAACGGGTATGGGGCATCAGGGTGACGATTTGGCTTATGGCTCGTTGCGTTAAAGCCTTCGGCCTTTTCTAATATAAGCTCGCAGAAGTAGTTCACTCTGAAATGTAGTTTCGGTGCTTGGTCAAGCTAAAAAGGACTAGGTGGTTCGCTCCACTCGCATTGACGCTTCGTTGTTGCTGGCCTTTCATTTGCTTATTGCCAGCTCACAAGATCATGTTTAGTTAGGTTTCGGCCCGTATCCTTATGACTTATGAGTAGTTTGCTTTCCTTTAGCAAGTTTGCTATTATGAGCCGTTTACATTGCTCATAGTAACGCGTCGTCCTTTAGGCAAATTAATAGATATTGCTGTCACTGTGTTTTCTAACTTTGCCTTTCTTTAACTTAAAGTTTTAAAATATATCGGGCGAGCTATTTTCTGAACTATTTATGAGTTAAAGTTGTTTGTAATGGTTATGTACATAATTATTAATGTTGAAATTAACACAAATGCAGTTCATATTTACGAGTAGTTCACGCTTACCCTTAAAGTGTCTGATTGTTTCGAAATTTTCTCCAGAAATATACGTATTTATAAACGTATCAGGGTACAATTTTGAGTAGGTTATGTTCTGGACAGAACGGTACCATTATCATATCATATACATCATCACATCGAAATGAAAACATCATCAGCTTAAATTAAAACCCCGTGTTTGCGTAAAATGTATCGTTTTTAACATTTCATAAACATTTATGGAAACCACGTTGTAGAAAATTCAATTTTAATTAGTCTTGTACCTTAACTATTTTATAACCTTCCAAAGCGAGACCTATACCACTAAGACGCATGGAGTACACGTTTCAGCATGACATTTTGGACATTTTATACTTGTTTACAGAATCTATAAAAGTTTTAAAGCTATAAATACGTTTTTTGTTGAGAACATAGCTATTCACAGAATCTTTCATAACCAGGTTTATGATATTGAAAATAAAGTTTCTATGGCTATAAACTAATACGAAAACAAAAAAATTACGTGTTTTTTAGCGAGAAGGAGGCCATAGCTCGGTAAAATGTGTGTAATCATAACAAATATGTATATTTTCTGAAAGAAAATTAAATTTTACTACAAAGTTCCTTCAAATCTTTGGTCAAGTGTATATTTTGGCGTCTAGAACTCTGTAAATACAAACAAAGACATTTTTCGAGTAATTTTAGACGAAAATATCTATTTATCTCAACAACACCCAAGATTTAGAAGAACTTAAGACTACTACCTTGTTGAAAATTTAATTCTACATCGAAATAGTGCTATAGAAATCCATTTCCGGTTCGAAATAGTGTTTTACACGCAAAACACGCAAAAAAACAAGTACACGGTTTTGAGATTTTTTGAGGTTTTTACTTTTTTTTATATAGAAATATAAGTCCGATCAAAATGATTTTAAATGGGACCACTATGGAGTAACTGATCTACCAATCAAAGCAAACTGGTGTAAACGGTGCCCGCGTTAAGTAATTCGTGAACAGACATTCGTCAACTTAGTATAACCTCAGTAATCTCGTTTCACTGAAGTCGGTCAAAAAAATATCTATTTATCTCATCAACACCCAAGATTTAGAAGAACTTAAGACTACTACCTTGTTGCAAATTTAATTTACATCGAAGCAATAGAAATCCATTTCCGTTTCTAAATAGTGTTTTACCACGTAAAATAAGCAACAAATACATGGAATCGAGAATTTTTGAGGTTTTTATTTTGGTATATAGAAATATAAGTCCGATCAAAAAGATATTTAAATGGGACAACTATGGAGTAAAGATCTACCAATCAACGCAAACTGGGTGTAAAATGATGCTCGCGTTCAAAAGTAATTCGTGAACAGACATAAAAATAATAAAATTACGTGTTTTTGAGCGAGAAGGAGGTCATAGCTCGGTAAATTCGAATATAATCATAATAAATATATATATATTCTTAAAGACAACTAAATTTGACCCCACTTGGTTCCTTCAACCTTTTGGTCAAGTGTATTTTGGCGTCTAGAACTCTGTAAATACAAACAAAGACATTTTTTCGAGTATTTTAGACGAAAATATCTAACCCTTTATCTCAACAACACCCAAGGTTTAGAAGAACTTAAGACTACTACCTTGTTGAAAATTTAATTCTACATCGAAATAGTGCTATAGAAATCCATTTCCGGTTCGAAATAGTGTTTTTACCACGCAAAACACGCAACAAGTACACGAGTTTTTGAGATTTTTTGAGGTTTTTTACTTTTTTTATATAGAAATATAAGTCCGATCAAAATGATTTTAAATGGGACCACTATGGAGTTAAGATCTACCAATCAAAGCAAACTGGGTGTAAAACGGTGCCCGCGTTCAAAAGTAATTCGTGAACAGACATAAAAAAAAAAATCGCCCAAAGTCAACTTGTATAACCTCCTCGTTTCACTAGTCGGTTAAAAAATAATCAAATATCTAACCAAAGAACGGCGATCTTTTAAAATGTCGGTCAGTTTATGGACTGGTAAAATAAAATACAAAAAAGATGTGCGTTTGTTTAATGTACTATATCGTTCGTTCGTAGTGTTGTTGTAAGTGTTCATGTCTATGTTGATGGCGGCCTGTGAAGGTGATCAAAGCTATGGTCAAGACTTTGAAATGCTGGTTTGACGATGAGTGCTTAATGCACTTGAAACGCCCGTAACCATATCTACGAAAATTTGAATTACCGCCTGAAAGGTAGTTTAAACGTAATTGAAATAAAAGAAAAACCTACAATAAGCAGACTAAAAAGAGTACGCAGTAGTATATGTGACCTTGAATTCGTCCCATAAAAACAATGTAAAAACATGCATTCCTTTGGAACACCTAACGCCTACAGTTTTCATCGGATTTTTATCAAAAACACTTTGTTTTAAGGTGTATTAAATGTTTTAGTGACTTCTTTGAGCCGAAATTCCATTTCTTCATTTATAAAACCTTGGCATAAATCAAAACATTAAAGAAACGTTGTATTTTAATTTCCTGTTTTCACTAGTAAACTAATGAAATTTTCAATAGAAATGCCAGCGGCGCCACTGTAGTACATTGTTATTTTTCAAATAAAACTCATTTCAAAAAGATCCGATGAAAATTGTACGTGTGAAGTGTCTTAAGAAAATGCTTGTTTTTACATTGCTCTTATGTGACAAAGAACAAAATGCACTCATCACGTTACTTTACTATAGAACACTCGATATACTCGTAGCAAGAATTGTTCTCCAATGGAACTATTCAAGTAATTAGACAATTTCAAGTAGTTAATTAAATTGAACCGTGAATTTCAGTGATGTTGGACCAAGAAAACCGTGGAACACCCGAAAACTTTACTTTTGGAAAAGAGTGGGGGAACCCTGTCTCGTCAACCAGTGTTGAAATGCACTATAGTGACTCCCACGCGGAAAGTTGACAATTAAATATTCACCTGTCCGTATTGGAATCTTGCTTTCTAATCCATTAGTTCAGCCTCGAGGCGGATGAGTTGTACACCTACACAACACAAGGAGTCAAACTTCCAACTTCTGACTTCCTACGCCGCCTTGTTTCATCATCTCCGCCTTGTCTCTCTCGGCCACCTGGAGAAATTCTGTTATTTCTATGGACATCTGGAACACTGCCAAATACTTAGGTTTGATGACTTGTTGCTCGTTGGCCTCAAAATGGCTTGGAGTTGTACACAGGGTGAGTTTTAAATGTCCGCAAAGTATACGTCAAAACAAACGTCAGAATTCTATAAAAACATTCCCCAAAGAGTTTTAAAAATATTCCCTTTTTCAAAAGTTTAGGGGAATTTAAAACTCACCCTGTAAGTTTGAGGGAAAAAATGAACTCACACACCGGACAACATAAGTCGAAGGGTCTTCTAAATCATAGAACACCAATCTGCAGAAATTTGATGGAACATTTTCTAGCAACCCTCCGCAAATCCAAAATGAAAAGGTTTAAGGTACGTTTGATGTCTTGTCGTCAGTTTTACAAAGCACAACACATATACACGATTTTATGTTAACGGTTCTGTTACACAAAAATATAAAGTGTTTACTAATTTTTAACATTAATTTGTTTCTATAACATGGTCCGTGACTAAAATTTGACCAAAGCTATCGTTATTTTTGTTCGGAAGCACAGTCTGCTTGGAATTAGGAACTTGGAATTAGTTTGTAATTACTTCAACAACCCCACCAGAATTCACATCCAACTCTTGAATATCTTCCGACTATACAATGTTATCAAAACCAGTAAGGCCACTCCCCGTGGTTCGGATGACACGTTAAGCCGTTGGTCCATTCCATTGGTCGTTAATTAATGACCCACTCTGGGGAACAGTCGGCCCTAGTTGGTAACAAGATTACACTCCATCATCAATCGAATCACTCATCATATTCACTATGGTCATAACATTGTATTAGTCGGAAATATTCCAGAGTTGGTGGTGTCTCAATTCCCACTGGTGGGTTGTTGAAGTAATTACAAACTATTCCAAGCAGATCTGTGCTTCCGAACAAAAATAACGATAGCTTTGGTCAAACTTTAGTCACGGACCATGTTATAGAAACAAATTAATGTTAAAAATTAGTAAACACTTTATACTTTTGTGTAACAGAACCGTTAACATAAAATCGTGTATATGTGTTGTGCTTTGTAAAACCGACGACAAGACATCAAACGTACCTGTCATTTATCTAGTATTAAGTCCTTCGGTTAAAGTTGAGAACCACACTGCCAAGAATTGTATTGTACGAAGGTTATGTTAGGTTGAGGTTACAGCTGAATGATCTTGTGATAATCTGCTTGTGAATGTCAAGGAGAAGGAAGACATCTGCTCGTGTTTGGTTGAGAGTTGTGATTAACAAGAAGACGCTTGTCGTGACACTCTGTGACGTGTTCTGACAGCTTCTCACCTCGTCACACAAAACATATTCCTCTCTGCGGCACATGCGTCTGCGGTTTATCTGGGTGAATTTCTAAATACGGCAGAAAACAAACGCTTTTTGGTCATTTAATCTTGGAGGATAGCTATATTAGTGGGCTAGATGTTCAGCTACTAGAATACTATGGGTTTTCGCCAAGAAAATGGATTTCGAGGAGGGCCTGACAAGATAACTTTTGACCTTCGAGTGTCTAAAAAATTCGATCTTATCTGATCCTAGAAACATTTTTTTCTGAAAAGGAGGTTCGGCCGGAATATCTGTTACAACCCAAAGTGGGAAAGTCATGACAAATAAGATACTTTGGTTTGAGACACCTGACTTATCTGTTACAGGTGTGGCAGGCACAGTAGAGGTCCACTTTGAGAACAAGGATGGAGGGTTCTTCCTGAAGCACACGGCGAGACAGCAGTACCCTGCCGTGGCCGACCTCTCCCCCCTGGGCACGAGGGAGGGTCAGGCTGACGGCAGTTCCATCCTCAGTGTCGACAGGTTCACGGTCTTCCAGACCTCGCAGCCCATGAGTGTGCGCGCCACCTACGGCCCCTTCTCCACCAAGCAGACGGTCCCGGCCAGGTACGCTCCTCTAGGGTTGTCTTCATGCTAACCATAAGAGTGGTGAGGGGGGGGGGTTATTGAAGGGTGGAGAACCCCCAAAATAATCGGGGGTCCTCCAGGGTGAGCAAATTTTAAATTGATACTCTAAACGGCAATGGTAGAGTCAATTAATCGATCTAAATTCAACATTTGTTGAAGGACGTCCTGTACAGAAGGTCTTTCAGGTTTTAAGTAGAAACCAAGTTGAATTGCATATATTTAAACTCGTATTGAGTAGAGTACAATGCTACAAATTTCATTTCAAACGCATAATCTATATAAATTTTTGACTGTAAATCTATAGACTTTTGTCTGTACATTACAAGGAATCCATCGGTTGTTGGTTATTTGGTGTTTATATACTCTGCAAAGACCGAAACTGGCGTCAAAAAAATTCCTGTCTGTATGTAACGTTTGTAAGGCATCTTAGACTGCTTATAACTCAAAATCGGCTGAAGCTATGGTAGTAAAACTTCAGTTTAGGGTTAAGCCCATTACGCAGTGTGTTTGTAGCTATACTTTATACCCATTCAACATCCACAAAATAAATGACGAGGGACCAAAGTGGGCACTGAACACGTTTTTAAGGCATAACTTTAAGCCCAATTTCAAAATGATAAAATTTGTAAGGATCGGTCGTTGATGCCAGTACCCTGCCTTTGGTAAAAAAACTTTAAAGTCACGACACTATAATATTTATTCGTGGCAAAGGACGGGTAAACAGCAAGTTTCAAAAAAAATGGCGGCAATTTTAAGTTTTAGATTTTTTAAACGTAAACCACTACTATTTGGACTCAAATGAACCTTTTTTATGGTGAGGTTTGTGGCCTTTAGATTAATGTATCATTTAAATAAATAAATACATTATTTATTTACAAAATGTAACAAAATATTGTTTTTTTACATCAAAAGAAAAAATCTACTGCCGACAAAATTATCGAAAACAATAAACTAAGTGGTTATCAATTGTTAAACAGTTCCTGGAACGCTATATGGAATTGTTGAGTGAAATAACTGTTTAGATTAGTTTTAAATTTATAATTTAATCATAAATAAAAAAAAGTATTTGTAAAACGTTGAAAGTGATTATTGTCTGTGTGTGCAGGTACATCGTGCCAGACCCTCTGCCGCTGAACTCGAGCTCGCTGACTCTGGACGCAGACCTGAGCGCAGGACACCACCTGGACATGAGCGCACACATCGTCAGACCCGACATTCCTCGGGACTCACCGATACTCAGGGTACTCTTCCACACCGGCGCAGACCCTAGGCTGCCCAGGCACCAGCAAGTGAGTGTAGTGTACCCACGTGTTACCCTCAAGCAGGTCTGTTCAAGCACCATCCAGCAACAGCGGCAGTTTATTTGCTAGTCTGTGCGCGGGCAACTCTTCAGCTATTAGCAGATAGAACTGCTGACTTCTGAGCTGACCTTTGTCGAGAGTTGACGAACACCTTCCGATCTCCATGATGCTGTTTGAAGCTGCTGACGAGGGAGCGCACATTTGTACTTTCCAAATTCTCCTCCAACTTGTGTAATTCTTCTGCTTTTCAGCACGGTGGAAAATGTTAGTGCTGGACTATTTTAAATGGTTTTATTGAACTCCATGGGAATTCTTTCTAGAAGTTGGAATTAGCATCAAATATTTCCAACTGAAATTTTGAAATGTTCTGAGGTTTTGGTGAATGTAAAGACTTTTTTAGTTTCTACACACACAAATTCATTTTTTAATGAATAAAGGTGCATTGTCACTGGTGCGGCTGGAACATCTCACGTTCAACGTCAGTCGTTGGACGTCAGACGTTGAGCGCCTGCTTTGTATAGTTTCTTATGGCGCCATTGTCACTCACACGCCCGCTATAGCCGCCATAAGAAACAATACAAAGCAGGCGCTCTACGTCTGACGTTGAACGTTAGACGTTCCAGCCGCACCAGTGACAATGCACCTTAAAGGCTTATTTAATTTATAGAAGTTCCATATTATCTTTGCATGTATAGTGTTGCGAAAACAAGTGTATTTGTAAGGCCCAATAAAATAAAAATAACTGTCCATGAGATGTCCATTTTTATGTGCCCTTTATTCTTCGAGACATTATTGCAAGAGCCTTGTGAACTATGTGCATTGGTCTTTTTAACTTGCTTACCTGTTTGATAATCTCAAACAGATCTCTCTGTTTGATGCAATCTTTATGATCTCAGAAAATGAGATAAGGAGCATTTTTCAAAGACATGCTAAAAGGGCAAGTTTTCACTGGCAATTTTCTCTTAAATGTTCAGCTCTTCTAACAGATAACTTGTCTGCGTAGGTGTGTATAGTGGTGCATGCGGCGATGGGGGACCGCCCCGCTCTGACTGCTGCCTGCAGCCCGGACGGGGAGGACGGAGTCTGTCTGGCGGAGATCACCATCCCCGCCAGCTGGTGGGCTCCTCTGCCCCCACCAGACCCCTCCGGCCGACCTACCAAGATAATCAAAACTCCACAGCGCCAAGTCAAGGTCAGTTTAGTAAATTGTTGATTATTTAGTTGTAGGAACTGTCCAAGTTTAAATTTATGTTCTGAATTTGTTTCTTGCTGGAAAATTAAATACATTCAAAATGTATGGTATTTGACTGACTTAAGGATATTTTTACTCTAAAAACTGTATGACGTTTTAATGTGCATGCCCTCTTGATGTTTCACTTAGGAGAGGGGGCATAATGAATGAATGTTTAATAGGAAAAATGTAAATAATAACAAAAGCATAATTCATATAACACAACCATTTATTAGAATATAATCAAGTTTTAAATCTCATTTGTAGAGCAATTTAATTGTCTAGTGGCTTTGTTTGTTAGATATCTTGAAATATACCAAATACAAAGTATTAAAATAAGAAATCTGTGTTTTATGGTAATTTCAAAATGAATTGCTTTGACAAATTGGTAGGCAAATCTACTTAAAAAATAACCTTTCAAATGAGATATCATGGGGGTTGAGTTATATTGATTAGCAATTAATATTGTTCTTACGGTAGTTCCGACAACATAGCTTTCCACTCTTGCCATCCCTGAAACTCCTTGTTAAAAAGTAAAAACCATACCTTATACCTTTCTTCTTGGCCGAGATTCTTCGCATGTCCCCTGTTGTTGAATATTTTGACTAGGAAGGGATGAATTCCCAGAAAACTCTTACACTACTTCTCATGACGTTTGTTTCCCCAACACAGGTGTCGTACTCAGTGCTGGAACCGCGGGGTGGGGACCTGCAAGAGTGTCTGCCGAGAGTGCAGATACAGCCGGTGACTCCGCTAGGCTCCGTGCCTCTCACGGAAGCTAGGTCTGCGTTCCGGGAGCTGCGAGGAGACGACAATCTGGTCATGTTGCTGCCGCACGCGTCTCTGTTCCCTCGCTCACGCCTGCACGTCCCGGTCTTCCTGCAACTCAAGCCCGGCTTCCCCGTCACCGGCTTTGTGCTCAGGTCAGCCAACATACAGTATATAGTGTTGGAGATGGCAACGATGTCTCAAACATATCGATATGTAAGGTTCAATTTTAGGGGAGGACTGGGTTGGATTTTTTCTTTCGATGGGAATCGGGCAAGAAACACTTTTTCTTGCTTGAGTTTGAGGAATTTTCTGGTGGAATTACAAGCCAATTTTCTATAGTTTATGTAAATAAGCACATTTATACTGCAAATCCCAAAGTTTCGTTCAACAATGTGTGTATAATACAGCGTGATTTTCTTTGATTTAATATTGTTATCTATGAAATTATTGTTATAGTAAAAGTCTGTACTAATTACAAGCAATTTGTTGTCATTAAAAAGTCAAAAAGAGCTGAAATAATCATTGGCACGTACTCTTAAATATATAAGCTTGGTTTAAATATTTTCATTTGGATTCCTCAAAAACCAATCAGCAATCAGAGTAAAACTTACAAAAACGACAGATTGTTTAAAATTCCCCTTAAATTACCATATCTACAGAAGATTCTCTTTAAATAACCCTAAGAAAGATTTACTCCCTCATAAGACAAAGAACCTCCTCTTTGGGAGTTACAAAGAACCTCTTTATACAGCTGTTTTTACCAATCAAAACTTTTGTATCCAACTTAATCATGTCTGACTTGACTAATTTTTAATATATTTTCAACAAATGTTTGAAATTTTCAAATTAGCTCTCTGCATTACCCTCATTGAAATAATTAAAACAGTAGAAGTAAAAAGAACAACTAAATCATTATACAGCTTAAATGCTGTAGAGAAATATATTTCTTTAATAAAAAGAATAGCAGATGATACAGTAGAAATGTTTTAAGCTTAACAAAGAATAAAATATTGTTTCTAATGATCAATGAGGTATTTAATTTGCTTTGGGACGCACCGAAAGGGAAACTTGACGATCCTTTGATAATGATTTCTTTGAACACAATACTGTTTCCAAGTTAATTTGTTCAATGTTTACTCTCTAATTAAAACTTTCTCTTTTGTTACATTGAACATTTTGCTAATTGTACCTCTAAACTTTCTGGATGTACAATTATTTAAAAATAAAGAGTTGTAATTGTTTATTATTGTTTGTTTTTTAAGTAACTTTTCCGTTAGCACTAAAGATTGTATATACCATACTTATTATTTTAATTACCTTATAAATTAACCTCCCAAATTAGTGTTAAATTTTTGAATATATGTTCAACACATTAAAAAAATATAGACTGTTTAAATCTTTTTAAGTCCAAATACATGGGTCAACAGTTTTCTTGACAAGTTGGTAAATTTACAAATCATTTGTAAATTACAATTGATTTTCCCAACCTTCTTGGAAAACAATTTTGGTAATGAGCCCATCTTAATATTATTTTATTCTCATTTTGTCACACAATGTTTTATTACACCACAAAATAATAATGATATTTTTATTACTATTCAGTACATGCCTAGTCAGACTGTGCGAAGTATGTTAACGTCGTTTTCAAAAGTGTGCTACTTTGAACACAAACTTGTTCATCGTTTCAGAATGAGGCTCTTTTTTCTTTCATTAGTGCAGGATTTTCCATTTTGGTAACTCTGACCAACTTCCCAATCTAACACGTTTTGTCTGAATATTTCTCTATCATAAAATCTCCATTTTTGTGATACTCGCCATTCTCCTTTCACTGATATAATCCATTTAATTGTTATTAATTGATTCTACTTTCGCCTTACTTTGAGTTTCGTAAAATCTCACCATTTGCTTTGTAAATCTAGACAGTAGCAATTGTTCTGTAAGAGCACAGAATTAATTAAGTTGCAAATAAGGTAATTATTCTTGACTCGTGTGTGCAGGGCTCGGGTGAAGAGTGGGCTGCGAGTGTTGGGTGCCGAGCTGAGTAACCGAGACGGCTGGAACCTGAGTCTGGATGTGAACCCAAAACACACCGTCGCCACGGTAACCGCCTTCCGCAGATCCCTTGACGCAGAGTCTGTCGAGAAACCCACCACTCCACGGTGAGTGCAGGAACCTTATATTTCATAGTTGTTACTTTGGACTTTCTTAATGGCTGTTTGCACCAGTGGCACTTTTTCACGCCTTAATCTAGAGTTTTGTGGGAGCACAAATGATCTAGGTGACCATTTGTGCTGATATTTGTGGGACAGTCATTAATTTTGAGGTTGAGTCCAAATTTTTTTTTCAATTGAGTCAACAATCCAGAACGGTCACTCTCCTGGGTTTATCAAAATCCACCCAATTTCAGAGAAGTACTAGTAATTTGTGTAAAAGTTACAAGTTTTTCCTGACCCATTAATTAATACAAATGTGTTAGGTTAAGGTGCAAAGCATACTAATAAAATGTTTTCTTAATGTGCTAGTTGACAAGAAGGGGGTTAGGTTTACTTGGATTCTGTTAGGGAAAACATGTCACCTTAGTCTTTAGGAAAAGCTGTCCAAACCCACATATTCACTCTGGAGCTCATCACTCCGCTGGCGCGGGTTCAATCTCCACAGTCACCACTTACAATTTGTAATGTGATTATACGGTAACGCTAGATAGAGGTCGAGGTTGAGTGGTAGAGTGGACTTTGCCACGTTAAACAGGACAAAATTTACCTTTACATGTTTGTGCTGAGAATCAAACCCATGAGGGCGTGACCCTCCACAACAGTGGCCTCTAATCTCCCACTGATTAAGTACTTCTTTTCATAAATGTTCGTTTTGCATACAATACAATAGTTATCTGAAAAACTGAATGATTATACAACTAAAAATACCCACTCATTCAGTTCCATTTTTTTTACACTCATTCAGTTCCATAAAAAAACTTTTGTTTTTTAAACT
This sequence comes from Matsumurasca onukii, assembly GCA_018831715.1. Lineage (NCBI taxonomy): Eukaryota > Metazoa > Arthropoda > Insecta > Hemiptera > Cicadellidae > Matsumurasca > Matsumurasca onukii. The sequence goes on along the minus strand of CM032059.1, from coordinate 30,834,281 downwards.
TTTAAAAAAGGAAAAACGGGTTTAAAGTTCTAATTTATATTTTATTTTTTAATAAGTGAATTGTTCTATAGTTTTGTTATTCTAAAATTATTTTGTTAAGTCTTGACAATTTGTATCCATCTTAAATTTTGTATGCATGCTATTTATGACATTGTCAATGATTGTATGTGATATGTATGACAAATAAACACATTCTATTCTATTCTACCCTCATTAATTGCAAATTAATTTCTTTTTCTTTACACATGACTTTTCTAATTAGCCCTTTACAGCGTAACGTTTCCGCAACAGTGACCAACAGTTTGGCAGTTGAACGAACGGAACAAGAGTGGTGAGGATTTACGTTGACAAATTGTGCAGTTGTGGTTAACCGGGAAAGATTGATTGTGCGGCAACGCACCTGGCCCGAGCGCAAATATATGCAAACGTATTCATCCTCATCCTTGCCCAGTCGGCAACGCTTTAATCCAACGCAGATAAAAAATGTAACAGATTAACCGATGCAAATTAAGATATTTGTCTTGTCTGCCTGATATGGAAATGATTAATTAACGCTGTCAAACGATGATTGAACGCAACGTAAAGATCCTTTTAGCAAACAGCCGCGATGATTACACTGCTTGAGTAACCAATCATACTGCAGCGCTATTCGCTAGGGCGCTACTTTGTATGCTGATTAATCCACTTTGTATTCTAGACCGGTGCTTTATTAGCAGTTAAACATCTGCAAGGGAGCAAGGTGGGAGGAAAAAATGCAAAATTACTTGTACATGGTCAAGTGTATGAAATTTGATTAGTTGTATCCACAGTATATTTTTCCCAAGAAATCTATTGACTAAAAATTACTTTTTCACTTAATTAATACATCAAAGGATAAAAACTAATTAGTTCATTAATTAAATTAATATTTTAAATAAATATTACAAAAAATTATTAAGTTTTTAGTGTTTAAATACATAACTTTTTTTGTGATAGGGTTTAGTATATTATTTGAAGGTAGAAGATGATAAAGACTGGAGGATTATAAAGCACAATTTAAAAACCCTGAGTTTGAAATATTATTGTGTAAATTTTCCATAATTAATGAAAAAAGAGGCATATGGTGTGAAAGGTAGTCTAAAAACATGTCACAAAACATAAGAAAATGAGCTCACCTAAAGTAATCAGTGTAAGAATCAATACTGGTAATCAAAAAATCAAAAGTGTTCTATAGTTCAGACCATTTCATGGTACACAACTGGGAGATCCCACAGTCCACAGAAAGATCTAGAGGGATTGTAGTTTGAATGAAAGAATGAGGATAAATTATACTTATGGTATAACTTACTTAACTCTTAGGCTTTCACGGCCGGTGTCACACTACTATAATCTGGTTCTTCCGGCTTACACCGTGTCAAAACATCATAATAATTAGCTTGAGATACTTATTACGATGTTTTATCACACTGTGAACCGGAAGAACTAGATGATACTTATTGTATGTTTGCCGTTTGGAAGTGACTTCGGTGTACAAGATGTAGAACAATTTTTTCCCTTAAATATTGTTGGCAACTTCATGACTAATGTACTTTATTTAATTAATTAAACATTTATTATTTTATTTACCATAAGTGTATTACAAACCACTCCCGCTATGTTACAGGGTGGAGGAGGTGTTCTCCTGGCTGCTGGAAGTGGTAGAGGACAGTGCGGAGTTGTGGGACGAAGGACGCATCGTGTGGAGTGTGCGCTACGTGCTGGAGGGACAGGAGCGACGCTCTCACCATGCGCACAAGGACCAGGCGGCCGTGCGCGACGAGCGAAAGAAGATCACAGCCAGGCTGGAGATACAAAAGGATGACATCCAAGCCGTGCTGCCAATATCCAAGGTGCAGTCAAAGGATTCTCTTTGTCTGTTAATTTCTTAACTGTGACTTTATAATAACAAAAAATACATAAAAAGAAATATTTTTATGGTAGTTATGATTTCGATGTATGCAAGCTGTGTAATACAAAAAAAATTGGTTTTGTTTACTCTGTAACTCTTTATTCATCAAATAAACAGCATTTAATGAAATAAACTATTAATTACTTTGAGGACGAGGACTTTCAATATCAAAGATATTATCTTCAGGTCATCTTTGATATTGAAAGCCCTCGTCCTAAAAGTAATTAAATATTGGTTTTCTGAATATCCAAATTAGTTTATTTCATTACCAAATCCAATATTATGCTCTATTCTACTATTTAAACAGTATTTTGTCCAACTATCAAGTTGATAGTGGTTCGGAAGTCACACTAAGCCATTGGTCGTTGGGCTATTAATTAATGACCCAATCTGGGGACCAGCCGGCCCTAGTTTGTAACAAGACTACACTCCATCATCCAGCAAAAACACTCAACACACTCACCCTTCATCCTATATTCACCTTAAAATACCCTCTAGGAGTGGTTGGTGTCTCAAATCAAAGTCAAAATACTTTAATAATTAATTCCAAATTCAAGGACACTATTGCTGTTGGACACATTTTTTTATACAAACTCACACACAAAATGGAAGTGTAGAACTTTTACTCGGCCTAAAAATTTTAATTTTTAAACTGTTTATTTTTATTGTTGTTATGAAAAATCATTGTTTTTAACTGCAGCTACCAAATTTCTTGAAAGTCAAGTAAGGACCACCACTTAATTTCCATCCAAAAGGAAAAACCTAATCCCAATTATTACTCTAGTGGCTCAGTTGCAGTTTTGCTGCTTTCAATACCGTACTTCATAGAAATTCATCAAAATTTTTCAGTAATCTCCAGATTGTTTCAAAATAAATCAGTTTAATTCTGTGCTTTAATAATCCTTAGACAATTGCCAATGTGAAAATATAAGCCAGAGACAAACTAAAGCAACAGCTGACAATGGGCGAGTCCCAGCTTAGATACTGTCCATGTTTAATCCGAGAATATATTGCTTGTTGCTTACATTTAAATTCTCTTCTTTTCATATTCATGTTTGCATTTTCAAATTGCATTTTTTATCATTTGAAAGCAAGAATATATTTATTTATCATCCTTTAGTCTACTTAATTTGTATCCATTTTGTACTTAATTTGTATTCAATCATTTTTTAATGAAATTTCCACGTTGTTTTAAAGTACATCGATGCAAGTATAAAGCTGAAACTTTGTTAATATATATTAACTTTAAAAAAAAAGGAAACAGTCCTCAAAATTATTTCAGATTCAGGAGGTCTAGAAATTTATGAGTACTCATTGCAGACAGAGTGACAAAAGACATGACTTTTCTTATCACTCGTTCGTGAACTAAGTACTGTAGTGTAAATGAGAGATTTTTGTCATACCGAGGCCTAGAGGAACTGCCAGGAGATATCAGAAAAAGAATATTGTGGGACCATAGTCAAGCGGCACATCAATATTAAGGTGTAAATGCGCAATTTTTGAGAGAGATTAAATTAAAGCTATGAAATATCTACAAATTTGTAATATTGTAAAGTTAAAAAACGTCTTGTATGAACCTTACTTAAGTTCTTCAATTTTATTTAATAGTCAGTTTCAAACTATTAATTTCTTGAACAACCCATAACTTTTGATTGCATTAACTTATTTAAACTAGATTTGTGTAAATATTTAGAACTAGGTGTTGTGTTCTGCTTATTTAGACCTGTATTTTGATATGTCACTCGACTATGCTTTTACAAAGTCTTTTCCCTGACTCCTCAAGGGCCATTCCCCTTACAGGCTATTTCCCCTACAAGTACCGGTAATGATAATCTTGTATCTAGAAAAAGCTTTAGTTAGTTATATCCTGGTTTAGAATTAAGTACAGTTAAGGTATGATTATTAGATATTGACGCAAGTTCTTCTGAAAAACATAGTTAAATGAGAATAAAGGTTTATTTTATGTATATATATTGTGTGTTGTGTGCAGAACTGGGAGGTGATGAACACAGCTGTGCTGACGGGGCGGCAAGTGTCTCAGGTGATGAAGGTGTTCATCGTGAGTCAGGCGGGGAAAGTGGCAGACGTCACCTTGCAGTCCTCCTGCCATTCCGAGGACGAGAGTGTACTCAAGGTAACGTTCAACATCACAGTTGCATCATCGTTTAGACATATCAGACCATCACCTGCGTGGTTCGGAAGTCACGTTAAGCTGTTGGTGTTGTATTTCCATTGGTTATTGGGCTATTAATTAATGACCCATTCTAAGGAAGAGTCTGCCTTAGTTTGTAACAAGACTACACCTCATAACTCATTACTACCACTCATCACACTCATCCTTCACCACATATTTGCCTTAAAATACCCTCATGAGAGTGTTCGGCATCTCAAATAGTTATTTATATAGGAACTTATTCTAGCTCCTTATGTACTCTTTAAATTTTACCGTGCAAGTAGAACAGATTTCTCAGCAAGCACACGTTTGTAGAAGTGTTCTTTCTTTTTTTGAGAAATCTTGCGAGTTTTTGTCTCGAGTATCAACATACTACGTACTCAGCTGTTATTTTCCATACTCAAATAGATATCTAAGAGTAAAATACCTACTAACGAATATTATTGCTGGTTTAAAAGTTGTCTGTTTGAAATTGAAACAGTACAAAAAGCAAAAACAGTTCATACGAAATTAAAGTCCACTAGTGGTTTTGTTAGTTCATTTGAGTAAAAAGAAATCCATGCAACTTTAACAACCCTTGGAAACTACAAACATTTAACGAGGTCAATTAGAAAAGAAGTTGAACTTTTTACTCCATAATAGCACTGATGCAGCTACTTATAACAATGTAGCTTTAGAAACAGGTAAGAGTCTTTGAACAAGTGTCTGTGAACAAGGAAATCTTCGGCGCCAAAGTTGCATCAAACTTTTAATGGAGTAATTACCGCTGCATAATGATACAAACTTTGCTCATTAATTAGCCCCGGACACCGACTGCGAACTCACTCTTCTCTCTGATCAACTTCAGCAACTTCTTTAGGCAATCTTGCGGCCAAGTTTGACGGAGGGGTAATATCGCTAATGGAATAAGTTATGGGCTCTGACAATTACATTAGCGATCCCAAAAGTTGTTAATCCTTTTCTTCCTTCTAACATCTGGTAAAAGTTAAGGAATATTTTATTAGATTTCTTTTAAGCGGGTGAAAAACTTGCAAAAAGTGGGTGGGCAAAATGTGATTGTTAAAAATAAAAACAATTATCCATCCAGTTTGTAAAACAAATTTGAATCTTGCTTAAAAAAGCAGAAAAGGGGAACACTCTTTAGTTTTCTATGCAAAGACTAATGATATATTTCATGAGAAGCAATGAAATTACGGAGTCAATTCTGTCCTTGTATGGTAAACTTTACGTGTTTGTTCAATGAAAGTTATGTTGTAAGCTTGAGATAGCTGTAAGAACTTAGTTTTTACCGTACAAAACATACACATGTACAGTTTTCTTGAGTCTACAAATTTTTAATGGGGTCAGCTACTATTACAGTATATCATATAAAAATAATAAAATAATACATTACCTCAAAATTTAATTACCAAGGAATTTAAGCTACCAAAATTTGAGTTATCATGGCTCTAAATTGTGTGCCTTTTTCTTCTTTGTTTCTATAACTGATGATGAGAATCATAGTAGGTATACTAATATAACGTATAATGTATTTTATAATATTTACTTGCTATGCTTGTCTGCTATCATTTTAGTTATTGCCTGTTACATAATCTTATTAACTGATGTTGTGAAAATTTGCTTAAATGTTAACAAAAATTGCATTTTATTTTGTTAATGGTACTTTAATGCTTTTTTGTAATTGGAATATTTCTGTAAAAAATCATTCAATAAAGAATTATTATTATACATGATCATAGATGATGAAGTATCATTGTAACTTCCAGTTTTATTAATACTGTTTAGTTGTCACCCAAAGTTTTTATTTTACTCTCACAACAAATCACATAAGTTTAAAGTCTGAAATATTTACAACAATGTACTAACTAGAGTCTATGTGCAGGTGTCGTCATCATGCAGTTCCGTGTATGTGGATGGGTCCGAGATCCGGGGCTCATGGAACGCTAGCGTGCTGGTTAAGTACGGCACGTACACAGGCCTTGCACGCTTCACACTGTGGATGCCAGAGTTCCCCCTGGAGATCAGCGTCAGCGACTTCCGTCTCAGTCAGATCAAGGGCTGGAGAATCCCTGATGATCATCTCAGGTGAGTTCTTCCAAGACTACAACGTGCCGTGGTAGAACTGGTGTGATATGCCAGGCCTTTACCCAGGGCTTTCGGACTCACGGACAAGAAAACTAACAAGCCGCTCGAGCCTTCTGCCGGTTAACAATTCACATTGAAAATACTTTATGTACGGGTAGTTCCAACACGTACGTAGGATTCTCTTAAATTTCATTTTCCCTAAAAATATTCCAGCTCCTGCCCCCCTCAAGAAAAAAAAAACTTAAAGCTTGTAAAGTTTTGTACTGAGTAATCATAAAAATTGTTATGAATAACTAATAAAATAAATGTTTGCATTATTTTGCTGTTTATTTTCCCCAGAATAAACTAAACATTTTGTATTGTCCGCTTTGAACTTTACACAAACTGCATTTTTCTTACAGGGGTACCAACAAAATAAAGAAGCGCAGTGTCGGAGAGGAGTCGAAGGGCCGGTGGACAAACGTTGCTCAAGGCATCAACGCAATGGTACCTGAAGATGTGGACAACGGAGTGGACGACGACAAACAAAACCAGTTGTGTCGTCTGCGGTATCAGCAGAGTCCTGTAGAGGTAATTTCAATCACAATTATTTAATCTGAAATTATTTGGTGTACCTGGACTGGGAAGTGAAGCCTCAGTCCACAATTGGCACTCAAACATTACATACAGCATTTGAATACTAGCATAATATATTTATACGGTTAGGATAGTAAAACTGAACTAGGGTGAAAAGTATTTTACCAATGGAAATAAAAGAGTGTAACCAGTGCATGTTAGCTTAGAAACATAGAAACTATGTAATCAAGGAGTGGGTAGAGGGAGCTTTATGTACCTTGTGGGAACTCAAAACCATTAAAGAGTATGGACAATGAGGAGCAGAATGCAGGATGCCCGTAGGTCGCCTAGTGAAGGTGTTAAAAAGTTTGATTTTACCTCTAGATCCTGATTAGCTCTGCTTTCTTCGCTTTTTCGTATTATTTCTTCAGCCTTCCTGGCACTACTTTGTATCTCAATTATTGTATAGTTAAATTTTTTTTCTAACCCTTCCTTGCTGCCCTACCTACATTAAGGCATTAACTTCACCTTCAACTGCACTTCACCTTGTGACTATGTTTCTACACTTAATTAGTTATTTTGTATTAACCACAAATCCTATTTTGTTATCTACAATCCTTAAGTTTTGCCACTTTCCAGATGACACAGTCAAAGTCTAAATATCTTTATTCATAAAAGTACAATGTGTACAATGAATGGTGTTATAAAAAGTCCTACAACTAAATTTCACAACTATAACTAAGTCTAATTATTCTAAATAATCGCTCTAAACAGTGATTCATCGGATACTTGTGTTCAGGTTTACGCTCGGTTCCTCGGCTGACCATGACTCCGGGCGCGTGAGCTATTTTGTCTCACGACGCACGTGGTTGCGAGTCACTGACCTCGTGCTCAGCCTGCTGCGCGTATCCGATCCGCGGATAGCATCTCTCCACGGTAGAATCATCCAGGGTCGCAGCGTGGGACGGACGGAAGTTCAGGTACTGTGCTCCCATCTCCTTGACACTCTTTGTATAGATTTGTGTTTGTACTGCTTAACAATGATCAAATCTGTCTTGGTTATAAATAATAGTTTGACACGTTACAACTCAATAGGCTTTCTGAAAACTTTTGATGGATCGGATCGAAAAGAGGATAGAGTTTGGCATTGAAGAAGACAACTTTCTTTGTGCTCTGCTAAGTAAATTCCTTGACAAATTAATGGTGATGTTATCTTCAACAAAACCTTGACTATCAAGGTGTCTTTTTCAGATTCAATACAAAGAGTCTTTCTCAATAGAGAGACAATAAAGTAAATTTGTGCAAATTTATGTCAAAAAGAAATCAGTTGTCAAGATATGTATACCTGGCTACAGCTCAAGCAAGCCATATAAAAAAACTTGTCCTAAAAAGGTCAATTTTAATTATTTTCAAATTTTAGGTAATTCAAAATTGTTCTGTACTCAACCAGATATTGATAGTATCCTGGAACAATTTAAAATAGTGATTATTGTTAGATGTAGTCCAAACTGTTTAAGACTTCCAACAGGTCTTCAAAATAATGTGTTACTTAGTTATTCATCTTATGGTTGTGGTTGCACGTAGGTACTGTCAGCGATCACAGGCCGTGTGATCGGGGCGAAGGAGGTGCGTGTCGGGAGTGACAAGGTCTCCGTCACTAAGCTGAGAGTGAACATTGTATCCGGACTGCAGCTGAACATATCCCCGGATACGGCCGTGGACAACGGGTACATCGCGGAGACTTCGGTCACCAGGAGACTCACCGCTCAGTATCAGGTGCGTTATCCAGATAAACCTTTTCAGAGAACCTTTTTCACTGAAAATATCTTGTTGGAATAATAATTATATGAAATTAGTACATTTTTTATGATTATACTAGCTGTCTGTAGAGCAAAAAAAGAAAACACCTCAATCAGCGAATGGAAATTCAAAGCTATAATACAAGAAGGAAAGACGACATAGACATTCCTTAGTGTAGGCTGATCAGGAAGAAAAATAGTTTTCCTATTGCTGGTCAAAAATGTTCAACACCCTGCTGACAGATGTATGGCACCTAGACTGCAAGGCCTTTAAAACTCAAATTAAAAATTAAAGCTTGGCTAATTTCGCACCCATTTTAGTAAGTGTCAGATTTTTTTGCGGCTGACAAAACAACAATCATTTATCTAGCCGTCTTCTAATATGAGTAGTTAATAGGTTTGACCTAGTCCATCTGGTAACACCAGTCAACAATAAAGGTTCAGGTAATTCAAGGTAATTTATACAAGTAACAGACAAACAGACATTTACGTTTAAGAAACATTTAGATAAAAAGTATTTGATTGGAAAGTTTGTTTAAACCAGGCTTATAAGTGAATAATAAATATGTGTTATTATTCCATTGGACCTTCTTACAATGCAATATGTCAACTGCTACATTTTCCTTGTGTTTTAACTGGCAATGTTTTGCAGGAGGGACTGCTAGACATGGAGGTTGAGTTCTCAGACAACTCTGTCACACCTCTGCGAGACATCTCCCTCTCCGACTACTCCCTGGTCGTGGACAGCTTGAGTCCAGAGGTGGTAGCGTTCGCTCCCAACGCTCTGTCTCACCCTCGCGTCATCGCAGTAGGCGAGGGACGAGGAGACTTGCTGCGCGTAGCGTTGCTCACGCCAGAGCTGTGTCGCACCGGCGCTGCTAAGCGCACACCACCCCTGGTCTCAGCCACGGCTCAGGTACTTACTCTTGATGGTTTAGTCGCAGATATTCATTTATACAGGGATGTTGGTAATAATACTTTAGGTTGTGGTTAAGTCTGTCAAAATTTGGAAAAATTCCATGGAACACGTTTTCAAATAAGATGTGTTAAACTGCAAGCCATCTTTTAGAATGTCCACTGAATACAGTTACCATTTGTAGCAAGTTTTTACTAATAATTGAAATATAATTATGAGAAAAACACTTCTCTAAGGGTTGCTTTTTCCATTTATTTTATCTAAATAATCAACTAGTGATTTTTGTGGAGATCATAATCACATTGTTGTCATTACAAAAGATTTCTAGCTTTTAAACTCTGAGAACGGCTGTTGTATTACGTATATCTTCCTGTGCCCTGACAAAGCAATAGCACTAACACACATATCTGATAACTATTCACATTAATTAATTTAATTAGTTCATTTCACAAATATGACTTTTTTCTGAAAACTTACAAAATCATTAATCTTTTCAGGTGCAAGTGGATTTCTCCAGCAACTCACTGCAACACCGGCCGGACTTTGTGCAGAACGACGGAGGCGCGAGCAGTGGCCGAGACCGCAAGGCTCACCGCGAGACAGTGGACCTGCATGACATCCTTATAGGTATTGTAGCTGATACAAGAACATGATAACCAGGGTCGACACGTTATGTAACTGGCGTGAATGTAGCTAGCTACTTTTTGTTTTAGCTTTAAGAAGCTACTCTAGTCTCTAAGTGAGTAAATTAGCTTACTCAACACTGTTTGTTCCGTAGGTATCCCTCTAAAAGATGAGAACAACCACGAGCCGACAGTTCAGGCGCGCCAGCACCACTCGAACACAAACAACCTGCTGTCACGTGACCCTGCGCACAGCCGGGGACACCTTGCACACTCCGCACACATGACTCCACTCGAGATCGGCATGTACATGCTGCTCGCCGCGTTCTGCTTCGCTATTGTCGTCTTCGTAGTGTCCTGTGTCGTCTACGCCTCCAAATTTAAGCCACAAACCATGATGGCTCCTGCTGACATACCACCAGGTATGTGGTGAATTTATGCTTGACATTAATTACTCCTGACTTATCAAGGCTGTAACTGGGACTTTCTGGCCCTCAAGAAGACAGTGATAGGGCCCATAGGCAAAATCAGGATGGTGTTAAGGGGGGAAGTTGTCTTCTGGTGGGTTACAGAATACACCCCCAAGGGTTCAGAGGTCATCCCCGGTAAAACTGGAAAACATATGATACAAAAGCATTTTGAGATCTTTTCAGAGTAGTTACATGTTTCTCAGGCGTTAGCACCCTTTTTTCACTATATTTTTTTCAGTTATGAAGGTAAATAGCTTTATTTGTTGGAATCAAAATATTTGAGGGGTTTTAATTTCTAACCAATTACCATAATAGATTGATTACTGGAATATTTAAGATAGTGAAGGGCCTGAATTCCAGAACCAACAGGACTTGCTAGTACCCTTAATGGAGGTCAAGAGTGTTAATAGATATATATATATATATTAATTAAGATATTAATTTTGGCAATTGTTTGAGAATCATTTCAATCGTGGCAATGGTTACGCCTCCTTAATCGATGAATCATTGACATACTGCATGTCCATCCTAATCGGCATTTTCCGGTTGATTACCTTAACAGTATCACTGGGGAGATCCACCAATTAGCACGGATGTCCATCTGCAAACATCAGAAAAAAACTCCAATGTATGCACCTAAAACATATCCACAATGTTTCAGAACCGGCAGCAATGGCAATGGCTCCCAAGATGGCAACTCCGTCTGGCATCATGATGGGCATGGGGCGGCGACCTCCCACTCCGCAGGAGGTGACGACCAACGCGCAGGACTGGGTGTGGCTTGGGCGTGCTACTCTGGAACGTACAAGCGGCATGCTAGTGCCTGTCAACAACAACCGCGCTAACGGCTACCGCATCACGCCCAACCCTGGCTACAACGTGCAAGAGATGATTGATGTCAATGCACCCGTAGCTAACGGACACATCGTCGACTCATCCACCTATTGCAAGGATAGGCCTCGCCTCACAGGAACTTGTAAGTATTTGTTGTAAATTTATTAATTATTACAGTTTAAACTTAAATAAAGTAGGTTAATTTTTATTCATAGACGTTATAGAAAACATTACATCAGGTGTGTTAAAAACTATGAAAAGTTGAAGAGTTTTCCAAACAATTTTATTTCTTTTAGGACGTCAACACCACCACCACTTCCTCCGCACGGAATGCCGTTTGACGGGATCGGAATGGAGCTAGGCGAGGAGGAATACCGGCCACCCGTGCCCCCCACCGCACCCCCCAGAGCCCCTCCCCCTCTCCTTGTGAGCAGGAGCAGATGAGGATGTCACCGATACCGAGTATACACGACAACCGAGAAGTCAGGGCGGAGAAGCGAGCCAGAGAGAGGGACAACCTGGGCCGACGCTTGCCGGACAACAGCAGGCGACACCACCATCATCACCACCACCATCACAGAAACAGCGGCAGTAAAGGCAAGTACTCTGTAGAACATCGAGCCTGAGCTGGGTATACTGAAAAGTTATTTGCTAAAGATGAAACTTCTTGCTAAAAAGTTAGCTTACTAAATCTATAACTGATTTAGGAGAAAAGTAACCAGCTAAAATTCCAACTATAAAAAAGCTAAATTTAGGTCAGTGTTCAGAATTTGATAAGAGATAGTAACCTCAAACTTGGCCAACCTTTGTGCTTAGCTAAACCGCACCACACTTGTCCTACTGTGATGCAACATTTGGTGCATCGCTTGAGCGACAGGATAATGTCTTCAAACATTGATTATCGTGTTGTTTGTTGTTTAAAGGAGGACGACATCGCCTTGCCGAGCCAGACCTCACTCGGCCGGTGCACCACAACCTCATGGACGAAGGAGATGATTTGCCGGAAGCTTTCGTCCAGTTCAATGCCTCGCCATCTGAGGTAAAGTGCACACTGCAACTTTACTTTTAAATATTGTTTTGAAAGTAAGAAACAATAGCCACCCAATGTCTGCTTTGGTAAATAAACTCTTGATGTTATAATCAGCTTATTGTTACTTATAACACTTAATTTTGAGCTCTTTGGCAACATTAAAGTTTGCAGGCAGAAACCTTGACAGGGCCGGATTTTCTAGCTGTGGATTTTTTTCAATAGTTTCTTTGTTTATCTACTGTTGCTGCCCCAAAAGCACTGTCGTTTCTAGAAACAAACTTAGTGTGTCTATATAGTGAGAAATTCTATACTGCATCTTAAAATATAAATATGACAGTTTTTAAACAGTGTAGCAACTATTCTTCACAACAACGGCACACGCATAATTTCACATTTCATTCTGGTATTCACAGGTGAAACGAGCGACGATTGTCGGGAACCCGATGTTCTCGGCAGAGTGTGAGGAGCGGGAACGGGAGCGTGAAGAGCGACCCAGGGAAGACCTCCTCGCTCTGGAGGACTTGAACCTCGGCATGGACTACCGACAGATCATGGAGTACTTTGACAACCTCAAAGAGTCGAACGCTTGACTCACTCCGCCAAATAAATGTCAAGCTTAACTCCCAGTAGCATAGCTACGCTACTCAAACGCTCTCTTCAACAGTTCTATGATAACTCCTCACGGTTTTTAATTCTAAACACTGACTTTACAGGTTTGTGTACAGGATTGTGAATTAGAAATGTGTATGTTGCGGTGAGGGAATTTACTAACTAAATAAAGCTCCTTTGAAATGTATTCAACCCATTCGCTGCTAGCCAACGGAACTGTGCCACGGTCTTAACATTGAAACAAATACCAATTTTCATGTTAAAACATGTCCGTAGTAGTGAATGTGTTAAAGCTAAAACTTGTTGGTAACCTATACATATCTCTGCAAATACCACAACTCAAATAAAAAATTTTTGCTTTTGCCAAAATGTGACAAAAATTGTTTCAAAATTTAATTTTGGTTAAGTTAACCAACATCATTGCATACTGCCAGTAATGTTTTAGAAGACTGCTATTTCAAAACTAACCTCTTACTTTCAGCATTTTGTCAAATTATTTATTAACATAGAATAAAAAATAAATTCACTGGTACAAAGTACTCAATTTATTTCTATTAAAAACTCTTAACAAAATTGAATAGAACCGTTGAAGAGAGTTAGTAGACTAAACCACTGTATTCTAGTCATTACAACTATACCAAGAGATTAAGGACGAGTCAGTCGTAAGTTGTGAATATGTTGTCTGTGTCATATCAGTGCTTTACTACCTTCTAATATTGTTCCTACCCTCCTCTTCCTTGCGCTTCTCCTTGTGCTTCTCCTTCTTATTTTAAAATTACATTTCATTTTGTTTGGAACCAAAACTTGAGTTTGTCACTTATATTTCTAGTTTTTTCTTTCAGCTCCCACACAGCTGTCAATCGTAATAAAATTCTGGTGTTGAATGTATTTGAATTATTTGTGAGCAAAATATGTGTTTTATATTTTAAAATGTATAATTTGTGATTTTTGAGAAAATGTATGATCTGCTACCGGTACATAAAAACTGAATAATTATTCATTAAGAATAGACCCTCTCAAGTGTTAAATTTTAACATTTAAAATATGGGAGACCACCTCAAACTCATGTCAAAGTTTAAACTAAACTCAGCCGGTAAGGTGGAATATTCAACAATATTCTTGAGCAGCCTTTGGCTTTGAGTTTTTGTGGCTGAAACTTAACCATTGTATTTACAAAAGAAATATTATGTTACATTTCATTGAATCACGCACATTTCTTTCATTTTGGTTTCGTCTGTTAAAGTCCTTAAAGTAATAGCACATTTTTAAATTGTTGGATTTTAAATATTTGGTATAAATCAGGTCAAAGTTTGGTTCCAACCGCAAATGAAATGGAATATTTTGCAAAATATACTCTCCAAAATACTCCTGCTCCTGTACATTTTGCGTTGTAAGATTTTGTAAATAAACAGCTTAGTCTAAATTTTAGGAAAAATTCTCATTTATATTTTCAAAACACAATTATTGTGTATTCAACTTGTGTACGTACTTTTAGAGAGTTGTGGTTACAGACTCAAAATGTTAATTTCTATCTCCTAAAGCTATCTATAAGTTCTAATCCCAAAGAAGCTTACTTTTAAAAGTCGTGTTTAACCACGTTTCTCAGAATATTGATGTATTTCGTTCATTTAAATAACCACATGTCAAAATTCCAAAACCCCTTTCGAAGCATGGTGCATTGTTTCCTTTGTTAGATATATGTCTAAATTATCTTGATAGGGAAGTGAAGTGGAGTCAAGTTACGATACAGTATATATTGTAGTTTTGTAGTTAGAAGACTTTGGTACTGTTGAACAATTGTTTGTGCTTTTGTAAAGGAATGGTTGCTCCGAGTTTAAAGAGATCCCTCCACTTAGGTAGCCGAGTAGTTGAATAGGTGTAGATAACTTTTATATAAAACAAAATATATTACAAAAATTGATTCCTATTAAAATCTATTGAAGCTTTATACTTTTTATGTACTATTTTTGAATAAGTTTTAATTTGTGTGGTTAAGATTTGAGCCATATTGTACGAAGAAGAGGTTAAGTTTTATTATTTAAATTTGAAGCTTTTGTGATTTTATTTATAATGTACGAGTTCTATAGTCATCTTAATGACAAGCTTTTCTAATGTCTATCATTATCCAAGGAAAGTAATATTTTGCATAAAATATGACCTTTACGTAACTATGTTAGTTTTAAAGAAGTATATTGTTTTATGATGAAAAATCAAAAGGAAGTAATTAATTTATTATTAATTAGATTTCTGTTATTTGACTAATTTATTAGCACAAAAATAACCAATTTAAGAGGCAACATTTCTATATGCTTAATGAAACAATAATACTTCGTATTTCAAATGAACCTATCACTGCTTTCATGTCTCATATCACTTAATACTCCAAAGTTAATAAATAAGAGCCGATATTTTTATGGATAATTTATTATTAGCTTATACCTATATAGTGGTCACACACTCATCTCATCTTTATTTATTTCATCTGCCATATCGTAATGATAAATATAATCCAAAGTACAAGATTTTAATAAAGTAAAATAATATCTTTATTGTAAAAGTAATGGGGTTTATTAAGAGGAAGTGCTTTAGATTTAACTGTTTGACAAAACATGCCACAATTTTTTTTAAGAATGTTTGGAACATACTTAATAAAGTATGATCACATTTTTCATAAGGGATATAATGTTATGTAAACTATAATTGAATTAATTTAATATAATATACCTGTTTCTATTTTTGTTATGATTGTTACATGTGTTTTTTATAATCTCATAATCTGTGTTGTACGTACTAATAATTTTACTCTGTGGTTTGTAAACTAATAACACATGTTCCTAAAAGAAAAACGTTGTTCTTCAAATTATATTTTTAGCACTAGTGCAACCTTCTAAATGATACAGAAGTTATTTTGCAGGTAATTATACTTCATAAATTTTACTTAATTACTTTCTAAATTAATACATATTTCAAAACTAAGTAGCAAATATGAACCGTGTTAAAATGATTAAAAAGGATCAAAAAATGTTTAGGGAGACATGCTAAGGAAACCTTAAACTTATGTGCTGGTTTTAGAAGCCATTACACTACATTTTTAGCAATACCAATGAACTCTAAACATAACTGAGAACTTTTTCATAAAATTGACACATTTTAAAGTTTAACTTAACGTAAAGTAACTTAACTTAGCAAATTAAAAGTTTTATTTTAATTTATTATGACAAACCACATAAGTTTGAAATCCAAAATCAAAAGTTTGTTTGAATAAAATACTCTGAGATTGATAGTTAAAAAAACTTGGTAAATATAACAAATTGGCAACAAATTTGTCAAAAGTTTGAAATAGGGTACATAGCTAGTTTGTTTGTACTTTATTTTAATTGGATCATAATTGAAATTCTTCAGGATTGTTAAACTTATCGAATCTAAAGCACTTTGCTCTAACTTGATGTACCGTATAATTTTACCCAATTTCGTGCCATCATTCTATATTTATAGTTGTAAGCCTGAACACAGCAAATATATTAGACTGATATTATTAATGTTATTTGTTGACACTTGCTAGAGTTTTTATCATTGTTTCCTGATAAGTTTTTGTGCTTGCTGTTTGTACGTTGTAAAGTTTTGTATTTAATTTGTGTACATTTTCTTTGGTGCTTACTTTGATGTTTGTTGGATTATGACATGAATTTTGACCAAAAATTAAGAAAAATAAGTAAACGAGTAAAAATTAGTTCTGCATGAAGTTTAAAACGTACAGGTTGGCCAAGCTTGAAAATTTCTAAACAGAAAGTTTTTGAAGTTTTGAATATGAAAAATTGAATTGAAATGTGTGTTTACCATAACAGTGTTAATGACTGTTTCTCAAAAATAAATTAATAATTAGATCATCATCCAAATTTTTCTTCATAGAAAATTCATAAAATTTAAAATACTTTCTATATTTTGGATTGTATGGTTATGATACAAATCCATGTTGTAATTCAACAATTTTACAAATAACTGTAGAAATCGTTTTTATTTTGACAAAGTTATCCTTATCTAAAAATTGTGTTGTACAAAATAACTTGAATTTTTACTTTATAACTGTAAATGATACTAGTAAGGAGTTCTGTTAGCCTGTGCTAGTTATTGTATTTATTGTCACTGGATGTTCGTGCGTCTGTCGGCGTGCAAATGTAAGTTTGTTAGCGCAAATGCGTTACCTCAGCTTAATACATGTACACAATGGTGTAAATATAAATAAATGTTAACATCAAACTGAATCTTTCAGGTTTTATAATGATTTTCCCCAATCCTTATGCTTTAGGTACTAAACTGTCGATAGCAAATGAAAAGAGAAAATACCTCTTTATGATGACAATTTGAGTTAAGAGAGAAAATAGAAATTATGATAAATAAATAAATAAATTCTTTATTGCCGTATGACATTTCACAATGTATGGCAGTCGTCCTAAGACTAGCATTCACACACATCGAGATCGAACTCAAACATACAACACTTGTACAATTTACACACCATTCATACATATACTCAGATCCAGTATTTATTGATTTATTATTAACTTAAATAAACTCTAATCCCTGCTCCTTTCCAAAAATTCCGTGACTGAATAAAAGGAGTTTGTTACAAGCAAGCGTTTTAATATATTTTTGAAAATGTTTAAGTTGTTAATTTGTCTTATGTTGTTAGAAAGGTTATTCATTAATCTGATACCAAATTGTTTGGGGAGCTGATGCGTAATTTGTATTCTATGCTGCTGCCCTCTATAGATATCTCTGCCCCGAGTGTCGTATTGGTGGACTTGGCTTCCTTGTACCAAGTCGCACTTTGATTTGCAGTAAACAATTACTTCATACATGTATAGACAGGGTAAGCTCCTTAAAAGCGGTTTTGCACGACGCTCTAAATTGTAGTTTTGAATAATCCGGATAGCTTTTTTTTGGAGAATAAAAACGCGTTGAAATCTTTCATTTGAACAACTTCCCCAAATTCGTATACCGTACATAAAATGCGGGTATAGCAACCCAAAGTAGGCCATTTTAAGGACTTCAATACTACAGTAGGTTTCCAGATTTCGCAAAGCAAATATTCCTGAAGCAACCTTTGTGTTAAAAAATGTATCATATGATTGATTTGAGACGCAAAGTTTTTCGCAAATCGAAAAAACCAAAGGTTTAAATTTAAAGCCCATGGTCAAAGCGATTTTTGGCTCTGTTTTTCAATAATATCTTCCGAACAAAAAAAGATACAAATTATTAAAAATCAGTTTTGGGTTCAGCGGGACGAGGCGCTTCCAAATATATAAAAACCTTTTGGTTACAATGAAATTTTTGTTAAATGACTGTTTTTTTGAAAATTTTCCAATCGGAACAAGATTAAGAAAAAGCCTTTGCAGATCTGTTTTTGGGTCGACAAGGCAGTGTCAAAAAAGGTATCACATGTCTAATTTTTAAAAAAAATTTTAGCCAAAATTAGCGGCGCAACGAGTTTACATACATAAAATTGAATGTATTAGTAGAAAATTCACCTCATAGAATACCTAGTGAAAAAATGCTTTAAAAAAATCACAAATATGAGGTACCTGGTTGATTTCCCAACAAATGACTGAAGTACCTAGTACAGGTATGGATAATTTCCTTCTGACAAACATAATATCTCAGCCCCAAGTAACTAACGAGAGAATTGTAACATGCTTATCAGACCATAATAGTCAACGGTTAAATATAACACATATTATTTCAAACTTAGAAAATACAAACCCTTAAAGTGGGAAAAATGCTCATTTTCATATGCCAATATAGACATTAAATATTTATTAACACTTTACATATTTTCTATCCACTTCCCCTTCCCAGATCTCTGAGCACTTAATAATTTAACAATGGCATGTGTCATATCGTTACACTGTTCAACAATGTACCGGTTGTTTCTAAATGAATATCGGGGTTTTAACGCTTCCTAATTTTTATTACACCTAACATACAGTTTCAAATAAAAAATACGACTCTAACAGTTTTACCTCAAAGCTTACAAGTGTTCAACATAACAACCATTTGTCCCCCAACACACATCAAGTCTATATTCGAGTTATTCCCAAAATTTAATCAAGAAAATAACGAAACTTAAACCTCCCCCTATTCAAACCAATTCAACTGAAACCCATAGCAACAAAGATAACAAATACATACCCATATATTACATAGATAAAATAACTGAAAGAATTGGACACATCTTTAAGAAATCTGGATATATGCCAGCATACAAAGTCAAGAAGGAAACAATAACCACTTATGACAATTTCAAAAACAAACCGGACATATCAAACCAGAAAGAAGTTTATAAAATTACTTGCACCAACCAAAGCCCCCAATGCAATAAACATTACATCGGTTATACAAGTAGGGATTTTAAGACTCGATTTAAATAGCATAATTCAAGACATCACAAACAACCTTCATCTTTAGTAGCCCTGCATCTGAAAAACAATAAAGACCACCACATAGAATTTCCAAAATCGCTAAATGTTCTAAAATCCATAAACAACAAAAATCTAGCAATGGCCCACGAGAATTACGAAATTTTGAAACATATTGACAAATACGGCACTGATTCACTCTTGAACAAAAAAGAAGACGTAAAGAATTCTATCATCTACAATTTTGCCAAACAATATTAGAGAAGCAGACGTCAGCGCCACCACTCCGAACCAGTTCACCCGGGATTCCCCAAGGAAAAAGCACCCCTACACCTGCACCTCTGCCGCCCTCAATTTCGCAGTCACGTGTTCTCAGCCCGGCAAACCATGTCGCTCCGTCATCGCCGCCGGGGTCGCCCGCCGTAGACGCGATTACGTTTCGCAGTGCACGGCCCGCGCGAGTTCCGCGTGTGACATCCCTCGATACAAACTAAGCGACCGTTGTGTGTTAGAATAGAGAAGGTACACACACTGATGATGGGACACCTGAGTCCCGAAACGTACATCTGTACGAAGAATCTACACATGTAACTTGTAATATTCCCAAACGTCGTAAAGTGTGTCTTGAGTAGTTGTTGAAACAGCTGCTTCAAGGAGGTTAGCTGGTATCGTTTTACACACAATATTGATAAAGAAATCGCATGGCTTTAGGTCTGGTGACTGTGGAGGCCGTGCTAAACACACTCTGTTATTAGGCCCGTTGTGGCCAATCCAGCGGTCGGGTAGAGTGTTGTTAAACCGATTGCGTACATCGTCATGCCAGTGAGGTGAGAATCTCGCTGGAAAATGAAGTTTTCTGCACTATACTCGTATTCTTCCAACTGAGGGAAGAGCCATTGTTCTAGTGTGTCAGGTAAGGTTATCATGTCCACTAAGGTGAAAGGTCGATTCATCACTGAGGACGACTGATAAAATCTTCATCTTTTTCTACAGTGCTTTCAAACGAATCACGGTGGACACGTTGCATGTACATAAAAAAACTGGTGTTAAAAAAAAATGTTTAAGTGGCTCTTTCATTTTATGTAAAATTTACAATTACTATAAGTTTAGTGTAATAAATATTAAAAAGCGTTTAAACCCTGATGTTCATATTTTATAAACACCCGGTATATTGTACAGTATCTTCATAATTATGCACATTACAATGAACAAAGATATTTTGAATTGAATATAAAATGTAGCTGACATAAATATACCGATGACTATCTAGGCTAAAGTAAATCTTACTGAATTTTCAATAACAAAGGAGGAGGATAATTTACTCCAAAATGAGTTATTATGCTCTAGACTGCATTTATTTTGCAATTACAATGAAACCAAAGTGCTGTTCCATTCCTGCAATGGCTTTTGAGTGCTATTTTACTGGTGCTGTACGTTCCGAGAGCAATTATAGTGATGCCATGTGTTCCAACATGTTGATTTTGAACCACAATAAGGTCTGACTTTGGTTTTATTCCCATGGTCATTTCCGAGTGCATTTTCTGTCCCCCGATACATCCCTCCATTGGTTTGACAAGGTTCTAACTGTCACTAACCTAATTTTGAGAAACAGGTGTTCAAAGTTTTTACTCTCTATGGTTTCTACTTTTATTCATTTATTTATTGGGTAATTTTATTTTGTAACTAGGTATCTAGCATTAACACTTTGACATTGTTTTTATGTAGATTTTTGAGTGAAAAATATGTCTTTTAATCACACATTTTGCAGTAAGAACCTTGTCATCTTCATTCTTCAACCTCTGAGACCTTGGAGATGACAGAGTTCTATCTGCAGTTACAACTGTGTCAAATAACGCCAACAGGAATGTTTTGGTCTCAAATGTGTATGTATTAGTAAAAATACATTTTGTTTTAAATAATAGGTTAATCAAAAATCAAAATGTTACTTTGTGTACCCTAGGGTAGAGTGGGGAATTACCGCCACCCGGGGCAATGCCGCCAACCACGATACCTCGATCAGTGGCGTAGATAGACTTTTATCTACGGGGGGATATTAAGGGGGGGATACAATTATAGTACCGGTATTATAGTACCCAACAAGAGGGAGTCCGGGGGAAACAAATTTGAAAATTCACATCATCTGGGGTTTTTTATTAGGTTCATTGGGTCAATAGTTTTCATTCAATAATACAATTTTTACCCGCACAAACTTAAGTACCATAAGTAGCTTGGTATAAAATTCACGCATATTTCCTGGCAATATACATATTTTCCCGGTGCAATTCCACTGTTGCCGAGGACCGTTTTACGCCTGCAGTCTGTACCAATCCTTGTTCAAAGTCCGCGACCCTTCCCGATCGCTGTTTTACGCCAGCGATATGTTCCGATCGCCTTTTTGAACCCTACGATACATTCCGAGAGCTGTTTATTACCCACGACACTTTCCGATCGCCCTTTTACGCCCGTGATATGTTCCGACCATCTTTTTAAACCCCGCGATACATTCCGAGAGCCGTTTCGCGGACGCAATACGTTTTGATGGTCGTTTCATAGCCGCGGTAAGCTTCGAGGACCTAATAATGCCCACGACACCGATATAAGGGCCGATTTTTTCCCGGTTACACCCAGAATTCACGCATATTTCCCGGTCTGTGGCCACCCTGTCATTCCTAAGGGGATATATCCCCCTGATCCCCCCCTACCTACGGTACGCCACTGACCTCGGCTATGGAGACAATTTGGCCGGAATGGTATTGCCTGAGTTCTAGTGGACTATTCTACCACTACTGCCTCAAAGAATGGTAGTGATGGTGTACGCCGTTTTAGCTTTATGGTGAAAAATATGTTTTTGCACAAATTAGATCTAATTCTCGTACTCAAAACCAATTGAAGTGTGTACCCTAAGATCCAACAATAGCAATATTTACAATATTAATAACAATATTATATTTATTAATACAATTAAAAAAATACTTATACTTGGGTTTTAACTAGTTATTATGATTGTAATAAGGCATCATTTACTGCTGCGGGTCAGTTGTTCAATATTTTATTTTACTTCCTTGGTGTACTATAGTTAGATTATATTGACTGGCGCCACTACCCATTAGCTGCATCCCTCGGTCTAGAAAATCAGTATGATTTAAATCAGGTAATAATTTTGGGATAAAATAGTCTTCCTCCATCAAAAAGCAGGTGATACTGAACTCTGAAAATAAAATTCAAGTTCTGATTTTTAAACGCTTTTGCAGTCTACTAAACTAATTTTTAGTTGCAAAATTAAATTAATTTGTGTGCAAAACCACTGGCAGGTACAGCGTTAAAGGAGTAGGTGCAACTTTCTTTAAATTCTTGAAACCATTTTTAGCTTTAAATTGCCAACTTGAACACATACAGAACATGTGATCTAGGGTACTCACTTGATCTTGCGACACTTGCAGGCCAGGCCCTTGAAGGGTACCCAGAGGAAGGTGTCGATGCGCCCGAGTCTAGAGTCTCTGGCTCGCTTGAACACACTCTGGATCTGCAGAGAGAACTTGATGTAATTGTTGACTGTCTCATTTCTTTACTGTCATAATCAATGACCTTCCTGAAAATCTTAGTGTTCGCTCTGTCATCTATGCGGATGACACAACTCTCTTTTCCAGCAACAGGGATTTGATGACCTTAAACGCTTCCATGGAACTTGCTCAGTCTGAAGCGTCCAACTGGTTTTCTACTAACGGACTTCACTTTAATCATGGCAAGACACAGAACATAAAATTAAGCCTAACATTAGAGGAAGAGCTAGAACCTGTAAAGCTTTTAGGTATTTATATAGACAGCAGGCTTAATTGGACTAACCATATTGACAATGTGTGTAAGAGGATTTCTCGAGTGAATTTCTTGTTCTGGAAACTGAGAGATATAATATCCTTGGACTACCTCAGAACAGCTTATTTTGGCTTATTCCAGTCACACATATCATAAGGCCTTATGCTATGGGGACATGCTCCAAATGTATCCAAAATTCTTCTAGTTCAAAAAGGATTGATACGAACACTCTGTAGGGTTGGGCCCAGGGAACATTGCAGACCTCTTTTTGTTCAGTTAAGCATTCTAACTATAGTAAATTTATACATATATCACATCTTATTATATACTAAAACTAATCTACATTCTTTTACCCTCAGGCAAGACATACATTACCACAACACTAGGAACAAACTTATCATTGATACACCATATCACAGGCTAACCAAAACTGGATCTTCATATCAGGTAAACTGTTCAAAATTCTTTAATAAATTACACCTTTCTGCCCACAGCTCTTCGTTAAATAATTTCAAAAATAAAATTCTAAAATACCTCCTGAATCATCCATTTTATTCAATACAGGAGTTTCTCGAGACTTCAGTAGATTTAAGATTTTAGTTTAAAACATTGCAACATATGTAATTTATTATCTAAGTTATGTTAAAACGCATGTAATGCAACTGTTGACTATTCCTATTTCATGTAAATGATCAATGGAAATAAAAATGATTTTGATTTGATACTCGTTGAACTGAACAAAAAACACACTTCAAATGAATTTAGTAATAAATGGTATGGTACTTGTTATAGTAAAAGCCTACAGCTTTTCTTCTGAGCTATGGTTAGCTACAACTTTACTCTGTAGGCTGCGGCTTATTAGTTGGCCGAAATGACGCAAGTTTGGCAATATGGTTGTCATTTATAGCAGACGAAAGTATACGTTCTACGTACACAAATAATTTTATAAACAAAAGAAAGAGTGGTTATTTGATGACTATTTGTCAGTGAACCAATGTTGAGCAATCCCTTTGAATGTGTGTCAGTGTAGTATAAATAAGTGCATTTAGTTACTATAATCCCTCATTATTAACTTGACATTCAAAAATCCTTGTATTACTTGTATTTCTGTGGAAAGCCCTATAATTTTATCTCATTAATTTTGTCTTTTAATTAAGGCGAGAACATGTAAATTTTATTTTAGTCCTAGTCTTTTTTCCTAACCATTAGGTTAGCAAACCTTTAAAAAGATAGTTCTGTGCTTTGATTAATTTAGGTAGAGAAACAAATTTTAATTGGTGGGTTAGCTTTGTGTCATTTACCAATATGGCTGGAATTGTTGACCAAACTCCAAACACAGCAGAATCTGCTGACAATCTGTTTTCCACATTTGAAACTCCTACTCCAGTGGTGGATTACTCTAGCATAAATGGGAAGGTAAGTTATCATGTCTTAATAGCAAGGTTTCTGAACTGTACTCAGCCTAGCTTACTGAACTACCTAAATTTTGGGACAGGTCAAATGAAGCAGCCTAGGTCCTGGTTCTAGTTTAAAATGAGAAGGACATACAGTATTACATACATTAGTGGCATATGTATCACATGAAGAAAATTAGTTTTTCTCTTGGAACTCTTTATTTATTTGCTTAGTGCTAGCACCTTAAAAAAGTTAAATCTTTTTGTTCGGATAAAACTCTTCCGCACCCATGGCTTAAACCATCCAATCCACTATTTTAGGAGGATTGTACAGATGTTTCTGAAATGTTTACTTATGTTTGTTTCTTAAAAATAAGTCTGTGAAGTAATGTGACTTAGCTGGCAATCCATCAGCTCCTCTTCCCTTACAGACCAAGCAAATTCAAAGAACGTTTTCCTAATTTAAGAAATTGTTCAGCATACTTAAAATAAAATAAAATTTCCTCTTGCTATGTTGGAAGGTTAATGTTTAACAGAACTTTCAAATCGACCACAAACTATAATTTACACATTTTCCTTGGCAGCTATTAATAATTTGAAGCATGAGCCTATTATTCCTTTATGGACCTGTTTATAATGATGGTGTTTGATTTATATTTTATTTACACCATAATCCTTACCTATTTAAGGTAAAAACAAACAGAGCAAGTGTGAACTATTGTGCAATCCGTAATGAACTCCCTTTATCTTCCACCCATGCCGGTCATAATTTATCACAATAGTTATTTAATGTTGAAGTTACAATATTTCACAACCGATGAAATAGTGACAAGATCAAATTATGTCAAAGATATACTAAAGAGGAATGACTTCTTCTAATTTTGACACTTCAAAGTGACATTAAAAACTGAATGAGATCTATCCATAAATAAATAAACATAGCCAACCCATTGTCACACTAAAAAATTGCAATTTAACAACATATGTTCATCTTTGTAAATTTACGGCGGCAGTCCGTAAAAGAACTTATGTCCCTAATGATGTTAAGAGAACATTTTAAACAAATAAAAGTGCTCCATCCTAGTTTGAGGTAATAGTTTTTTTGGAATAGTAAATTTTAGAGAAAGATTAATTATTGTTATTTTGTTTGTTTGTAGACTGCTCTCATTAGTCCAAACGAAGAACAGTTTGATTTACTTCAGAGGAAAATCAAAGAGAGGATTGAAGATGGAAGGGGAGAGACTATTTTTGACATAGGAGTGGGGACAGGTAAGCAGTTTTTATTACATGGTCTTTGGCTACTGTCCCACAATACTGTCACTGTTGTGGTACAAAAACCAATTTACAGCTTTTAGCAAACTTTAATAGAATATTTTGATATAATCTTATAACTTTTACTAGTTGGTGAAAAGAAAAATTTAACCTTCTTTTTTTATGTACAGTAGACTCTCGACTATCCGGCCTTTTGTGGCGGAAGGGTAGGCCGGATAACGAAAAAGGCGGATAGACCGGAGTTCATTGAACTTGGACTTCCGGGCCTATCTAGATTGATTTTTACACGCTTTACGAACTGAATCAAACGTTTTAACTGGTTATACAGTACTGTATTAAATTACAAAATTAGGCTATCACGTTTTGATCTAATATAACTTTTACAAATTTGGAACAGTGATGCGATGGTTTGTAAGGAAAATTAATAATGCACGAAAATTGTTTGTTACAAGTTTAATTAATGCACTAACTGTATTTATCAAAAACTGTACAGTACAACGTTTAAGTTATACATACTGTAATGTCATAATCATAATCATTGAGTAAAATAAAAACAGTAGCTTACAATATAAAACAAAACAAAAGAAAAAACTAAAATTACTTTTGAAAAAAGTCTTTAATAGAAAGTTGCCGTTCGGTATTTGACCTTTTCCTCGCCGCAGTCTCTCGCCATTTTCTTAGGTATATGATGTCAGCTGCGGTTGCTGCGATGCATTACAAACTTAGCAGTTTCACAACTGAAGACGTTCAAAACCATGTGTCGATTTTTAACGTTCTTTGTGGCCATGAAATTTTTAAAATTTTTTTACAAAATGGTAGGCCGGATAGTACGGAGGCCGGATGGTCGCGAGCCGGATAGTCGAGAGTCTACTGTACATATTTTTTGGACAAACTCCTTTAATAAAAAGTTTTATAATAAAATCACTCAGCAAAACAACTTTGTAAGAATTTAAGTTTTGTACCAAAATTGACCAAAAAGTAAAATATATTTTATTATCATCTATATAAATAAAATAAGACGTTTGTCTGTACATTGTAAAGAATTCACCAGTTTTGGTTATTTGGTGTTTAAGTACTTAAATTCCTGTCAAAAAAATTCCTGTCCGTCTGAAACGTTTTTAAGGCGTCTTGAACTCAGATTCGATTGAATCTATCGGTGAATCTTCGTTTAAGGGTTTAACTCATTACGCAGTGTGTCTTTAGCTAGATTTTATACCCATACAACATCCAAAAAATAAATGGCGAGAGCCCAAAGTGGGCACTAAACACGTTTTTTAGGCGTTTTGGACAGCTTAAAAAGATTACTGGTAGTTTCACTTGTTGCAAACTAAATAATTGTTGGCAGTAATGTATCAGAGTCAAAAGTTGAACACTAGGTCACCAGTCAAGAACAAAGGATCGGAAGATTTCGTATGGGTTTTATGGACTTATAAACAAAACATCACTTAGTTTATAACTTACCCCCGAAAATGCCAGTTTCGGGGTGGGAGGCAAAACTTGTGCTTTCGTTTTTAAAGAGACTCTAGGAAAGTTTTCAGGTGCTCAGAAACTAAGGTAGTGGATTTTTTAAACCACAATGCACATGGAGTGCCAGTCGCAATGTGCAATATTTAAACTTCACTCTCTGCATGAGCTGGGCAGACTGTAGTGCATGTTGTGTGACAGATGAAGGAGAGAGTGGGCTGAAGGAGGATGAGTACCCGGCATCAGTCGCGACTCTGCAGTCACTGGCTGCGACCCTGGACGCTGACTGTGTACTGCTGCGACAGAGCAAGGGGGAGCAAGGCCTGACGGGCCAGTACCTCATCAGGCGCAGAGTCGTGCAGCAGGACTTCCTTGAGATTAGGTGAGTCGCTGTGCTACTGTACATGACATTTTTGCTGTACAGGCTGTCCAACATATAGAAATTATGGGGGTTTCGGAAGTTATACGTAGAAAATTGGGAATTTCTTTGTTAACTTGGAAATTTTAGGAAACGTGATACCGAAACTCGTGATTTCATCATGAACGTTAATGGGAGTCTAGATACTGTTGTGAACAGCAATGAAAGTAGTGATTTTGTCATGGTTGCTAATGGAAGTCTGGAGTCTGATGCCAACGATAACAAAAGTTCTACTTCATCATGGACGCTAAGTAAGTCGATAAGTCCTTTGTTTGACCATTAAATACAACATGTACAATAGGCTAAGTTAATAAATACAATACAAAATAGAAATCCAAGCCATGCATAAATATTACAATACAAAATTTCAACCATGCAAAAGTTAAGTTAATAATTAAAATATGTACGCTAACTAAAGTCTACAGATGGTCTCAAACAGTAGCAAAAGTTGTGATTTTGTCATAGACCCTAACAGGAAATGGACATAGTTATTCTTGGATAAGAGGAGGAAGTAGGAAATAAGGCTAATTTTATTTTTGTTAAATGGTGGACACCTAAAATACAGCATAGGAAATTTTCGGTTGGCAGTTAATTTCTTGCTAAGGTCACCATACAGGCTGCATAGGCCCATGCAGTGTCTAGCAAAATAACGTTTTATTCATTTGTTAAAAATTCCATCAATACTTAGATACTAAGTTATAGCACGCATTATATTACATACAGTTCATACTCATGAAAGTTCCGTTTGGGTCTAACTAACTGAAAGCTAAGTTAACATCACTGTTACTGTGTGCAGGGTAGCGGTGGTAGGGAACGTGGATGCTGGCAAGTCAACCTTGCTCGGAGTGTTAACCCACGGTGAGCTGGACAACGGACGAGGCCATGCTCGACTCAAGCTGTTCAGACACAAGCACGAGATGGAGTCCGGCCGCACCAGCTCTGTCGGCAACGACATCCTCGGCTTCGACAGTATGGGTGAGTTTGAGTACATTTTCAAATCTTTGTTCTTACACGACTAGTATTTCCGTGAACTGTAGATCTAGGGTTTGAATTTCAAGTTATAATCAAATTCCGTATAATTAGCGGTCATAATTTAAAAATTGGTATGGAGTATAAAGTAAAGGATGGCATCGCAGAGTTAGATCGGCGTGTAACCCACAAACCTCCAGTCAAATATTTTACTAGCATATTTTAATCAGTAATTTCTTGGTTTTTAATTTTGCGGATGATATGTAGAGAATGTAAACATTTGTAGAGTTAAGTACTATCAGCTGGAATTTGAAAGTATGTAAAAAAACGTATTATATTTAAAAACTTCAAACAGAAGTGGCAATAAAAGTACAACAGTACGTGAGCTGAGGTTTGTTTGGTTACCGAGCACTCTTTAAAAGAGAATCTATTACAAATTCGACATGATATCAAAATGAATATTCTGAATACTGTATAGTCCTTAGGTACAATCAGAAAAAAAGGTTACCTAAAAGTCAACTTCAGAAAATCATGTATTATTGTGGAAATCTTGGACTAAATAAAATAGTACACAGAAACAAAATCTTAACAATAAGTAATACAACTGTACTAACCTCAAACTTGTAACAAAACTATCTTTGCTGCTGACACTTTCATTGGGAGGAAAGTAATTATCTATTTCTTCATCACAGTTAGAAAGCCCCGCAAACTTCCCGGTCCGCAATCATACATTATCTGCACTACAATTATTTAGTTAAGAGTAATAATTACTTCAAATGAATTACTACTAAAAGTAAACAGGAATAACACTAAGGTACTATGAACAAAGAAGAATCAGCCAAACAAATTCACAGCTGGAGGAAACACAGCTGTTTGTAACTGTTGGTGTTTAATAAAACAACTTTTGACTTTTAACTTAATACCTTAATGCCTCCTTATTACTTTAGAAATAAAAGTATAAATTTAGCAACTTTAGGAATAACTTAATTTATTTTCATTTTGTAAACACAAAACATAATGTTTATAACAATTAATTATTTGAAGACTAAATCATCAGCTGCATGGCACAGTAAAATGAATTTGTAAACTTGCACAAACTATATTATATAACAGTAACACACTAGAGTACACAGACTGATAGAACTTTGTCAAACTGACATATGTGACGATAACAACAGCAGATAGAACCTTGGCCTACTAGTAGTTTACTTATTATCCACTAAAATGCAATAAAATCAGTTTGGCACATAGAGCTGAGCTAGTGTAGTCATTTTAGCGCATAACCTCATTTTAGGCAAAATTGTTACTTAGAACCTTGTCAAACCAATGAAGCGATATGCCTGTAAACTAGGTGCACGTTTGTTTTAAATATCAACTGGTGTATATTTCAGTTATCTTTGCTTATCATATTTTATTTGTTGGTTTGCAGGACAAGTAGTAAACAAGCCCGAACACGGATCGTTAGACTGGGTGAAAATCTGTGAGAAGTCGTCTAAAGTGATAACGTTCATTGATCTGGCTGGTCACGAGAGCTACCTGAAAACCACCGTGTTCGGTATGACAGGGCACGCACCAGACTTTGGCATGCTCATGGTGAGTTGGTGTTAGAAATAATTAGCCTAATTAATTGTGCTGTGCTTTTTTCCATTTAATTTGAAGTTAAATGGTTTATTAGGAATTAAAACAACACTTCACAATTTGTGTTCTTTTTTTCTGTTGGGTTTTGAGTGTGTTGGGTCAGGAAGGTAAGGGGAAGGGATAAAAGAAAGGGTAAGGTTATAGGGGACCCCAAAGAATGGTCACAGAGACGGTAATCCATTGGGGGTAACTATGACTTTCATAAAGTTGTTAAAACTATTACTATTTATTGATGAAAAACTTGTTTTTAGTATTCTCTGATTTCTACTTTAGTTTTTTATTAAAGGAATAATATGGGTTGGAGATTACCTCGTTTGTAACATCTTTGGACTTTATTTCTGGAGTGAACCACCTAACTTCTAATTTGTAATCTGTGCAGGTTGGAGCGAACGCAGGTATCGTCGGCATGACGAAGGAGCACCTAGGACTCGCGCTGGCGCTCTCAGTGCCCGTGTTCGTAGTGGTCACCAAGATCGACATGTGTCCGCCGAATGTGCTGCAAGACACGCTGCGCCTGCTCGTGCGTATCCTCAAGTCCTCCGGTTGCCGCAAGGTGCCCGTCATGGTCAAGTCTAGCGACGACGTCGTCATCAGCGCCACCAACTTTGTCTCCGAGAGGTAGGTCCATTCAAAGTGTTGAAAGACCATGGTGGTAATTTCCTGAAGGCATTTAAACCATAATACATGTGACTTTTTCTCTAAAACGTAGGATTGTAACTACTGTCATTGAAGAAGTAAGCTCATAAGTTGGAGAGTGTAGTAGCTTGATAAAGAAACACACCACTTAAGGTGTGTAATGACGATGATTGTGCACACAAGTGCTGAATGTTGTGATTGGTATAGGCTATGTCCAATCTTCCAAGTGTCGAACGTGACTGGTGACAACCTAGACTTGCTGAAGATGTTCCTGAACCTGCTGACGACGAGGATGGCCAGTCACGACACTGACCCGGCAGAGTTCCAGATTGATGACACCTACTCAGTACCGGTGAGTAGCTTTGGTTTATGATAGATGCCTTAACAATCACGGAAAACCCCAGCTGGTTACTAGTAGTTTCTGTTGGAATGCTCAACACCATTCCACATTTCGAAGCAACTGACACTAACACAACCGGTTGGTTTGCAGGGTGTGGGAACGGTGGTGTCGGGGACAACGCTGAAGGGAGTGATTCGTCTCAACGACACGCTGATGTTAGGACCTGACCCTCTCGGTCACTTCATCCCCATCGCAGTCAAGAGCATTCACCGCAAGCGCATGGCTGTGCGTGAGGTCCGGGGAGGACAGACGGCATCCTTTGCTCTCAAGAAGGTCAATATTGAACCTTAACTTGGGTACAAGTATAACCCAAATATAGCCAAATTTTTTTCAAGAATTTTCTTGATAAAAATGATTTATTTTCTTCTATTTGATGATTTCAGATAAAGCGCTCGCAGATACGCAAGGGCATGGTGATGGTTTCCCCAGCCTTGAACCCGACTGCTTGCTGGGAGTTTGAGGGGGAGATCCTGGTCCTCCACCACCCAACCACCATCAGTTCCAGATACCAAGCAATGGGTGAGTCTCTACATCTTTAACTAACCAACTCACCAACAACTGGTGGTTTTTTTTTTGAGGGCTAGGTTTGTGCAATAATGTGCCTCCTAGTAATTGCCTCGCAGCCATTGGCTTATTGTGCACCCTCATTTACAGGAGACTACTCACCGTCAAACCCAAGATCCTTTGAAAACCTGTTAATCTTGGATAAAATACTCTCCTGTTTGTACCCATCCTCCGTACAATAAGTACCCAGGGTTTGTTGTCTCCTTCTCAGCAGTGCCGGACAATTGAACATGACATGGTGAGCTGTTTCTTCTGCCTCACCACATTTCCTGCAGAGGATATCCTCGACTCTTATACCCATTCTCTGCAGGTGACCGCGGAACCCCCAGTGTCCAGTAATAAAACCAACTACTCTTCGGAGTTCCACTCTGTTTAGACTTACAGCTTCTACTGCCAGGGCTTGGGATGGTCCACTTAACACCCTTTTAGTTTGTCTGTTACCGCTCACGCTTACCCAGTGTCTTTGGTGTTCACCTGTGACCCACTCCGCAACTGAGCGGCGTGCTAGGCTGTATGAGATGCAACACGCTGGTTCCGGGCCAATGAGGGTGGTGCTGGCACCTATGTTAGCACATTTATCCGCACCTTCGTTCCCTTCGACCCCACTGTGTCCTGGCACCCATAACAAATTAACCTTGTTGGCTTCTGCCAGTGTTTTAATTACCTTGTGGCATTCCCATACAGTTTTGGAGACGTATTCCTGGCTGTCCAAGGCCAACAACGCCGCTCTACTGTCCGAGTTAACTGGTGGTGGGGAGAATGAATCGGAATAATAAAAACTCAAGAATTTTCGGGATGGGATAAGACAAGACGAAATAGGCCAAAAAATAACCTTTTTTGATTGATAAAAAAAACTACAAAAAATCCCCAAAAAAGAGAAGTGTTGTTTGGGGTTTCCCAAAAATACCAAACATTTCAATACTTCTACACCATAGTCAAAATATAACCTGTGCTAAAGTGAAAATGATCAATGTTGCAGTCCACTGCGGCAGTATACGACAGACAGCGTCCATCCTGACGATGTCAGAGGAGTGTCTGAGGACAGGAGACAAGGCGGTGGTTCACTTCCGCTTCATCAAGCACCCGGAGTATCTCAAGGCCGGGCAGCGCATGGTGTTCCGCGAGGGTAGGACGAAAGCAGTCGGTAACGTGCTGAGGATAATCCCTCCCGCCAACAACCAGGGCGGACAGACGACACGTGTCAAACCCAACAAGATGCTCGGCACCTCACAGCTGCCACACCAGGTGAGGCGATACTACAGCTGTTATGTGATGGGTTGCAGGTATTATGTGATGGGTTGGCTTTTTAGCGAGGTGAAAACAATTAATTTCAAAAAGAAGATGTTACGTGACATCTGGTATGGAAGAAGCTTTTTGATCAGTATAAAGGAGATACATATTTATAAGGTGCACCAGTAAGAGGTTAAATTTTTAAGTTGGCACATCTGATTTATTTATGGAGATAAAAAGGTATTTTGTAAACAGTTAACATTTTTTTGATTTTTTTTGTAATGGAGCGGTTTTTAACTGAACAGCAAATTTTAATAGTGTGAATTCGACTATCACAATACGTAGTTTACGGAATGACTTCGGTATTCACAATCGCTAACCTACAATCGCAAACTTAGTACTACTGGATTAGTGTTGGATGGGGAAAATTTGTGGTTCAAGACCACGCGCACGTCAACCCTTTGGTTTATTGTGCAAGCTCCCTGTTCTCTAACTAGGCAGCCCCACCCCGTTTGCTTGCAAAGCTCGAGGATCGCGCTACCCAATTCTGATGGGTGTAACTCCTGCCACTCGAGACCCTAGAGACCCCTTCTCCTGGCCTCCAGGGACTCGCATTCAATGAGAATGTGTTTTGGGACTCAGAATAAGATGCAGCTCACATAGCCTACAACTAGTATCTCCTGTGTAGAGACCCATTTTGCTAGGTGATTTCTGAAGTGCCCATGACCTGTGATGTAAGATATTACCAGTCTGATGTTCTGGCGACTAAGACTGGTCAGATGTTTGGTAAGTATCCTTGATGGATTCTTGACTAAAAGTTTGGCGGGTTCCTGGCATGGTAGCTGTTTCCATCGCTCAGTGTGTCGCGCATTTGCCCTATCGGCTAGCATAGTTTTGACAAGAGAGGACTGATTCCTACCGCTGGTTCGGACCGGCAAAGGATGACAGCTCCCTTTCTAGCCAGCAGATCGGCTTTTTCATTCCCTTTAAATCCTTGATGCCCGGTATCCATTCAAGCCGTACATTATTACAGCTTGCTAGAACCGGGCGCTTGGGAGCATTCCCGGACAATGCAGGAGTTGATAAGTGGACAGTCCAGTGCCCTGAGGGCAGCCTGACTGTCTGAGAAGATTAAGATATGTTTATCCCTTGTACCAACAGATAACTCTATATAGGTGCAAGTGAGGATTGCGAAGACTTCTGCTTGAAACACTGTACAAAAGCCTCCCAAGCTACCTGAGAGGTTACACCTGGGCGGACTCTGTGTGCCCGTAGCCAGCCTTTCCTTCTATCAATGAACCGTCTGTGTACCAGACCCTACAGTTATTAATAGTTAAAGAGATTTGTCAGTTGACCACTGTAGCCGTGATTCTATGCTGACTGTGTAAGGTTTTACAAAGAGATATTGCCCCTCCATATAGTCAGACCTCATAGTGAGGAGCGGTTCCTCGGGAAGGAGTCTAAAGCTCCCGCATGTCCCGAAAGAGTCGGACCCCTTTTAAAGGCCCGCATAATAGAGAGTTTGTACCGAATTTCCTAGCCTCCATTTCTATGAAAATGTCTAGGGGTTATATATTGAGCAATACCTCTAGCGCCGCTGTGGGGTGCTAGTGAATGCTCGGTGATACCTAAGCATGCCAGTCTTTGTAGGCTGCTAAGTTTGGTCTTTACGGTACTCTGCCTGGCTTTCGTCCACCAAACTAGAGAGGCGTAAGTGATCTGGGGCCTTATTACTGCTTTGTATAGCCAAAGCGCCATGTGTGGCTTAAGTCCCCAAGTTTTCCCTGAAACGTCTGGTTGCTAAGAGCGACCAGCTTGCTCTGTGTAGTACCGACTGTAAGTGTAGGTTCCACGTAAGTTCGATCCAAGGTCAGGCCTAGGTACTTTGTGCTGTCTGAAAGTGGTAATCGGACGCCGTCGAGCTCTAGTCTGGCCAGAGGGTCAGGTTCCTAATACGAGTAATTGGAAGTATAACGGTTTTGGAAGGATTAACCTTAAGCTGTTCCCTCCTACACCATTCACTAACTTGTCTTAGGCTATTGTTCATTACATCTGCTACGGTGTCGATGAACTTGCCTTGAACCATGAGAACTATATCATCAGCGTACCCTGAATGAAAGTTCCTGTTTGTGATACTTGCGTTAAAAGATCATCCACCACCAGATTCCACAAGAGCGGGGAAAGAACCCTCCCTGGGACAACCTCTTGTGGTAGAGACTTCCCTGGTGACATTTAGTAGGGTGGATTGGACCCTTCTTGTTGCGAGCATATTTTTATCCACTTACTCAAGGTTAGTGGTACCCCCTTACTGGCTTTCTCTATGATCACCTCGTGTGAGGTGCTGTCAAAAGCCCTTCAATGTCCAGGAAAGCGCAGAGTGCCAGCTCTCTATTATCTAGAGAACCCTCTGCCCTGCTGACCAATTCATTGAGTGCCGTAATGCATGACCTGCCAGATTGGTAGGCATGCTGGTTTCTATGCAGGGGTTGACCTAGCAGCACCCTGTCCCTGAGGTATCTCTCTACGAGCCTTTCCACCGTTTTAAAAGAAATGATGAAAGACTGATAGGTCTGAAAGATTTTGCCTGACTATAATCTGTTTTACCCTTTTAGGGATAAAGACCACCCTGCTTACCCTCCATGCCAGTGGTATGTGACCAAAGGCCACGCTGGCTCTGCAGAGTTCGCATATCAGCCTGAGTACTGGGTCGGATGCATGCTGTAGCATTGCTGGATAGATTCCATCCCCCAGGTGATTTATACGGGCTGAATTTACTTAGAGCCCATTTGAGTCTTGAGTGCGTAACAATTTTGTTGGCCAAGTTCCAGTCCCTTCGGCGGCCCACGGGCTTTGACCGCTATCCAGGTGACCATAATTGTCCAGCAAGTCGGCGCTGAGTACTGTCTGGAAAGTGAGTCTCGAGGAGAAGGTCGAGAGTATCACCAGCAGACTCAGTATATTCTCCATTTGGTTTCTTTAGCGAACCGATGAGAATTGAGGGTTCGAGGCCATGAACTTGCACAACCTTGCTGTCTCCTTGATTCCGTTCACCTCGCTGGTGAACTTGAACCACTGAATCTGATTTTGCCTTCCTGATAGCCTTACTGTACTTTGTAAGGCTAGCATGATAGGCTTCCCAGGTACCATAGCTCTTGGCTCGGTTAAAGTTTTTCTGACATCTCTCCTCTGTCGGTCTAGATCCGCAGTCCACCATTTAATAGTGGATCTACCTTTCCTGGTTTGCAGAGGACAGTTGTCATTGAATGAGTCTAACATTGCCTTATTCAGAGATGAGGCTACGTGTTCAAAGTCCAAAACACTCGAATCCTGCCAGCCATCGATCTAGTCATAGCTGTCAACTGACTAGAGTATTGGTCCCAGTCAGTTGTTTTAGGATTTCTGTAAGATGTTTTGTGGTTACTTGCATTAAGTTTAAACTGAATGTACTTATGATCGAAAGTGAGGCTTGTTCTAAGACATTCCACCCACTTACGAACTTGCTAGTTTTACTTGAACAAAAGGTTATGTCAATTACTTCGCTTCTAGTTTTCGTTTCAAACGTGGGAGCGTTACCGACATTCATTATCTCTAGGTTATTTGCCATGAGGAACTCCATGAGATACTCGCCCCTAAGGTTAGTATTGGAGCTGCCCCATCCAATTTGGTTATGAGCATTGGCGTCGCAGCCCACTAGGAGATGGCACCCTCTGCTCTGCGTCTTCTCCACAAGTTGTTGTAGCTCTTGTGAAGGAGGAGGTTCGCTGGAGTCGTATGGAAGATATGCAGAGCTGATGACCAGTCTTTTCACATCCCCATGACTCCAGCAAATTTCTACAGTGGTCAAGTCTCTGGAACTAAATTCCATTAGAGGCAGACACTGACATTCTTTTTTTACAACAATACAAGTTCTTGGATTTTTTGCACTATTGTAATAGATTATCTTTCCTCTGGCATCTGCCAATCCCGCTATCCGTCCCCGATGAAGCCAAGGCTCCTGGGACGAGGGAGGTCGTAGTTGCCAGAGGAAAAGCGTCCAGAAGGTGGCCGAGGCCGCCTGTGGTGGAGGTTTACTTGCAGAATTCTGCTCTCCATCCTTGTCCGTCGCTCTCTTCCTCCACGGAAGGACTCGGTTGGTGGCTTTCAGCTTTGTCAATCTCGCTGTGTAGTGTGGGGTCGGGGACTGAAGAAGGTCGCTTTCTTCTCCCTCAAGGAGAGAATCGGCTGCCTCCTCAAGCCCTCCTTCCAATTTTGTACTGTTACAGTCTCCCTTGGCCAAAGTGACCTCCAAAGACTGCGTAGTGTTTTTGTCTGTGTTAGTGTTTCCCTTGACCGAGGCCTCGGAGACACTTGAGTGTGTTTTTTGTTAGAATCATCCTTGGCCTGAAGGGCCTCCGATGATTTTGTAAATGTGTGTTTTGGTTTATCTTCCTTGACCTGGGTCTGCGAAGATGGATTTGATTTTGTGTTTTTTTCCTTATTTGTTTCCATGGTGTTCCCACGAATGGCTAGAAATAAAGGTCGCTTGGGCAGAGCCCCGCTTACCCAAGGAAGGCTAGATACTACGGGAGGTCGCCTGGTATCCCGCAGGCTCCGTTTGAGACACAATTAGCCCTGTGCCATACACCCCTTGGCACGGATCGCTTGACACCCTAGGGTTGGGCGGTGGGAGGAGGAAGGAAGGTTGGACTGACTGGATTAAGGAAAGGAAGGAGAGGACGAGGTTAGGAAAAGACAACCAGTGGGTTTGGACGGGACCCAGTGGAAGGGCTGCTAGCACTATTTCCCCGATGTTGAACTCTCACCGATAGAACTAGTGCTAGTATTGATAGGAGTCGCCTTTTCCTACCAAGGAGTTTTTGGAACTACCAGCCTAGATCCGCGGAATCTGTGAAGGCAGGGCCACCAACGTGCAGGATGCAGCTAAGCTTGCATAGTGCAGTAGTGGAGGCAGTCTCTGTATGTGAGGCTGCCCCCACCACAGCACTTTCCGGACGGTCTTGGGTGTGAAGCACCCCTGGGTGTGCAGCACCCCTGGGTGTGAAGAAATCGCCAGGTTACTAATCTAAGCAGCCTTGGCTGCGCTGGAGAATTCCGCACCCCCTTGACCCCAATCGCAAACTTAGTACTACTGGATTAGTGTTGAATGTCAAAAGTCCTCCTCGTCAAAATCGGCCTCGTAGTGGCTAATCGGCTGAAAATATCTCTGCAGTTTTGTGGAAGGATTAGAAAAGTAGTGGAAAATAGAAGAAAATAAAATTCTCCAAAGATGCACGGTAAGAATTGTCTCTCAGTAGTTGCATACGGGAAATGCAAAGCTCGCAGGATGCGCTTGGCGCAGGAGAAAATATGGGATGCAAAAGATTGTGCCTCTGCAAACATATGGTTTGATAAACTATTAAAAAGATAAGTTAGGTGTGTTTAAAAAAAATCACTTTCCAGGATTTATTTCATCGTTTGCGTCTTGCGCATCTTCACTAACCTAGCGTAATCGTGCAATTCAAGCCACAACTTATTGAGAAGGTGCAATTTTTTAGAAATTGAGTATTAATAACACTTGAAAAAAAAAATAAAAATATGCCTAAAACTGAGTGTACATTGAATACAATTATTTAGCCACACAAACAATTTTGGTTATTTCAAATAACAAAACCTTTTATTGGTTTGCAGTTAACGCCAAACACGGGGCAGCCAGACATGGACTCTCCTTTCGAGCTGACGGCGGACAAGAGGGAGAACATGCCTCAGAGGTCGGGGAAGAAGTCGCGGGGGAGGCGTGGTGGGAGGGGGAGGTCAGGGGGAAGTGCAGCGTCCAAACCCCTCACAGAGCAGAACCAGGTGGTCCCCAACACGCGGCCGACCGCCAAGGTATAAAGCGCCGCGTACAGCGTGCAGAGTGTACGGTAGCCTTGGAATACTCAAGTGGAAACTGTCTTTGGGTTCAAGTTAAAATTGTTATTCAATAGAGTATTTAAAGAGAAAATTAAAAAAAATGAACATTTTGGGCTTTACGTTAAAATTGTACGGAGGACACACAAATCTTCAACATTACATGCTTAAAGTTTTTATTCTAAAATCCCCTACATTCAATTTAACAATATAATCTTCTTCCAGCTTTAAAGAAAATAAACTGTCATTAGTAAAATTATTTATACATGACTCAAATTACAAATACAACCGGATTCAAACCAGTAGTTACCAGAGAAAATATTAATGTCCAAGATTTGTGTGTTTTTCTTTTAATTACAGTTTCAAGTGAACCAAAAGCAACAGTTTATTAATAATTATTTTTTATCAAATTTATCTGTTTTAAATTACTGAAACAACATTTCCACAATAGTATGTTTAAAACTTAAAAATAGATGATCAAAATGAACATTGTTACTTGAGCCAATCTTTTAAGCAAGATAAGTTTTACTTTCAGGAGAGTTGTGTTTTTGTTTGACAACTTGGCACTTGGTATTAAAAGGCTACTAAAAATCAAATATTACGGTTTTAAGAGAGATTAAGTTCAGTAAATCATTTAGTTTAAACTAAATGTGATTCAGGTTTTCATACAGTCTTACAAAGATGTCTTCAATTTTAGAACTTTAAAAATTTGATGGCTTTAATTGGAGATTCTATCTTTCATAGGTTTTTATTGTGTGACTAACTTAAAGCTAAGTTAATTCTATGAACAGAGTTAAACCTACCAGCAGTAAATTGAATGATACAAAACAGGAAAGACAGCTCAATCTTTAAACTCAATCAAGCCAAATTAGTTGATAATAAACCAATTAAAACTTTTAATTATTTTGGAAACTGTCTACTTTTTTAAAAACAAACTTTTAAAGTTGACTTGAAAAGTATTTGTGCCCAGAAATATTTAAATACGTGTATTAAATATTAATTTATATCAACACAAGTTGGCTGCCCTGTGACATTTTTAAATTGTGCTGTCTGAACCTTTATGTATTTTTTAAAACTGACTACGGGAAGTTTAATGTTTTACGATCATAATACGTTTGATAGACTGACGCTAATAGTAAAATAAATACAATGTAGCATTTTACAATACAGCTTTCCATTATAAAAAATAGTTTAAATAAAGTATTATTTTTAAATGCCACCATTTTTGAAAGTACCAAATTAACATAGATTTGTAAAACTTAAAATTATGTTTACTATTTAGATCTGATATTTTCCCTTTACTTCAGTGATGGTTTGTTTAAAATGATGTTGTGTTAACCAAAAGTTTCTTTTATTTGTGTAAATAGTTTCATTTCAAATTTTGTATTTTAATCATTATGTCGTCCATTTTAATAATTATATGTTGCACATTTCAGGAGTATTAAACATATTTTTTATGTTATCTAATATTTCTGTGATCTATAAATAGTTGGAATAAACTATTTTTCTGTGTTTTTAGTCGGTTGGGCTCTTACTAAGTTACTTTTCTTTCAAGTTAAAAAGTAGAAGCTCTGAAGTGAGTGGTGTAAAGCTTTTTCGTTTTTAGAACTGCAAATTACTAGTGCATTGTTCTTTGCAGCCTTCATGCCTCTGTTACTATTTTAAAACTTAAATACTTGGTTTTTAACTATTTTAAGTTTTTTTACTGAATAAACTATAAAATCAAAAGCAATTTATTTATTACCTTATTATAAACCCCATGTCTAAAATCACTAAATCACTATTTGAGACACCAACCACCAACATGAGGGTATTTTAAGGCAAATATGTGGTGAAGGATGAGTGTTAGTAATGAGTTATGAGGTGTAGTCTTGTTACAAACTAAGGCCGACTCTTCCTTAGAATGTGTCATTTATTAATAGCCCGATGACCAATGGAAATACAAGGACCGACAGCTAAACGTGACTTCCAAACCACGCAGGTGATGGTCTGATATGTCTAAACGATGGTGGGAGCGGGTATCGTCAGATGATCACTGAGACTATCTGAGCCACTTTAGTCTCAGTGATCATCTAATGATACCCGCATATATGATACTAGCCATAGGTGGGAAGATATTGGCATAATATGATAATGTCAACATTAAATCAGCTGATTTTTTTCACCTGTAAACCTTAAGGATTTTGGATTTCCGCTAAGGGAAACACAACATATACTCTTCAGCCTAAAACTATTACCACAATGTTTTAATTCAGATGACAGTTTCTTTTTAGATTCAGACAAGTTTCTTGGCATGGACCGGTATGTATATAATAACCTGCAGTAAACGCATTGATTTAATCTCTCCCAAATCGGCTAATACTATCGATATTTTAAGGCACCTTACAGACTGCGTAGAGGACAGTTGCCTAAAAGTCGCTTATTTTTATCTATTATTAATTATGGCCTGTTGGTTAGAGGAAATGTTGTTAGGTAAACAACCTTTTTATACTGAAAAAAGAGTTAGAATAGTTACTCTCCACCTTCCTATATAGAGGGTTAGTATTTAATCGAATGTTCAGAATTTTATGTTTTTAATAGTAACTCTAAGTATAAGGATACTCAAGGTTTCCTGGCTGTCGGAAGGGCAGACTGCTCCAGAAGCTGATGTTTCCGAAGTTGTTGTTGTTAACCACCGACAGCTCGGACGGAGAAGATATCTCCAGGTAAGTGAGGGATCTTGCGTCAAAGTCAAA
This sequence comes from Matsumurasca onukii, assembly GCA_018831715.1. Taxonomy (NCBI): domain Eukaryota; kingdom Metazoa; phylum Arthropoda; class Insecta; order Hemiptera; family Cicadellidae; genus Matsumurasca; species Matsumurasca onukii. The sequence continues at coordinate 30,792,425 of CM032059.1, read as the reverse complement.
CCTGGAAACCGGAGTCCATTGAACATTCTCAACTACAGGAACACTGAAAACAGAAGGAGAAACATTGTTTGATGTAGGAAATGACATTCATCTTTGTTGACATATTCACAGTAGCGGCTCGTGTGTATATTCAGTTGGAGGGCTCTACCGGGGGGTGCACAATAAGGGGTCCGGGGGCCCTCCCACAAAAATGTTGTAAATTTAGTGCTAAGATAACATATTTTGATGCATTTTTGACACCTTAATTTGCAACTGCAGTATTGATAGAACACTATCAGAATTCAACTTACAATTAAGCATTAAAATTAAAATAAGGCAGAACAAATAAAGATGTGTAATGATGCTTTCTATGTATAGACAACCCGCTAAACTGGACTGAAAACTGCTCTGATGATATGAAGTTAGAATAATCAGATGTACCAACAGTTTTAAGTGCCAGTAGCGTTCATTCAATTTTCTATTGGCACAATAACTGTTTCGCCCATCCAATTGATTATCAGCGTCCGCTAGATCTGCTGTTCGACCTACAGATAATTCGGTCTGTCTAGAGTGGTATGCACTTGGTTGGGGCAGAGCACCAAGCAGTTTATAAATGCATTGGAATGACGTCTCAGCTGTCGGCTGCTTCTCCCAGCTTCTCCCATTGCCTGCACAGTAGCTAGCTAAACGTTCTAATATGTTCATTTAGATCTTATAGAGGATTTAATACAAAATTTAGATATATTACTGGACTAGGGAGGGCTGCGCCCAAGAGCCCATTAAGGAAAGCCGCATCAGTATAAAACGTTGATCATTGCACATCTTCTCAACTTGATGCAAGTAAGTAGATAAAATTTCGAGCAGAATAGAATTTTTTAAACAGTTACCAGAATCCATAAACCCAGTGTTGTATAGTAGCGCATTATTTTATAGTGCTACTTGTTTTAGTTTAGGAAGTAGCAGAACTACTTATGGAAATAGTGTTTAGTATCAGTGTGATTATTTAGTATAAATCCTGCTCATTCCTCCTGCTACTTTAAGTGCTAAAATAGTCAAAAATAAAACAGGGGCTGAGGCGAGATACACCAAACATTGCATTTGGAAACGGTGAGAACAGGGCAAGCCAAGCGTAAAGGCCAACCCTGCGAGTTTGAGCTTAAACGTCTTACTCTAGCTATACCCACAATTTTAAAATTCACTTAAACCTAGTGTAGCTACTAAATAGTTTTAGCTCATTAATTTTCCAAAATCAATTCTAGTTTCAGCCAGCTAATTTTTAAAGATTTATCCAACCTTTCTTAGAAATTAAACGTGTGATCTCTCATGGTTTTTAAAACCATTTTATTAAACAATGGAATTTTGGGTTGTCATGAGTGTTTTAATATCCGTTGGTTCATACAACATTACGTTATTAAAATTTTTTTTCTACGATTTTTAGTCACATTATTTCTCTGTTGTATGTACTGTAATTTGTTTTAGATTGTAACTTCTTATTGTACCATAAAATTATTTCATTAAGCTAAAATTATTTTGTTAAGTTTACAATTTGTATCCATTTAAATTTTGTATTCATTTTATTTATGGTATTTAAAACATTTTAATGATTGTATGTAATCATGAGTGTATTCTATTCTATCTTGTATTACACGTAACATCTATTGACGTTGCCTTAACATTGGCACATTTTCATATCTTGGAATATGATTTACCTGCCTACTCACCCAGTTATTGCAAAGCTTGTCCACATTTTTACCATCAAGTCTCTCATTTCTAAGTCTTCCAGAACAAAACTGGCATTGAAGAACTCCCCTGTACTCTCAAAAATGTAAAGGGAATCGTCTCCGTTTGCAGCACCTGTAATCAGATCGCAAATATGTTTTATACAGTACCAAAATAATTTGGGAGATATTTATTTCAATTACAACAATTTCAGTTACATCTTTGTTTGTACGTGACACAATACGTACAAAAGATGATGTAATAACCATGAGAACCATTAAAATCACATCATTAAATTGATGTTTATATAGAACTCACCATAGTTTTCAAAACTGGATGGATGGTAAAATTCTGAATAACTGTTCTTCCCTCGATAGGTAAACAGATAAAAATAAACTGGATTGAAGAAATTAAATTTGGCATGGAGAGAAGTAGCTTTTCCATTTTCCGATAAAAACTGCCGGTCCCCAAACATCTAAAAAATATGCAGGTCTAAAAACTCAAAACAAAATTAATGCGATAATATAAAACCTTACACAAAATATAACTTCTAACTATTACATTTTCTTTTTAGATTTTACAAGTCAGTTAATCTATTTTATAGTACAGTGCAGTCAATAATCCGGCCGTTCGCCACTCCGACACGTCCAGTAATCCGGCTCTGTGACCACGTCATTTAGCCACCTGTTTTCAAGTCTCTACTTGTCTGTAAAGTGTGTGACCAAAGTGTGCGTTGTTTATTGCTAATCAGTGCTTCTGTTCAGTACAGGTTGTGAGATATCGCAAAAACGTAAACATGTTACTTTGACATTAATAATATGTGTTGTAAAAAGTCATTTTAAAAAGATTCGAAAGTAGTGATAAGTTAATCAAAATCAAAACTCACAGACATAAGGAAGAATAAGATTGAAATTGAATCTTTCTTAAGAGTAGTGAATCGTCCTTTAATGTGAGACAGATTATTCCTGGCAAATTGAGTCTTTTTTAGTGAACCTCCACTAATCCGGCATTTCCGCTAATCCGCCGCTTCCGATCCCGATATAGGGCCGGATTAGTGAGATCGTACTGTATCTGCTTTTACTCCTTTGAAGACATATCTTCGTACCTGTATGACACTCAAGTCAGTGTCTGGTGAGATTGCTCCGTCGATGTAGTACTCTCGGACACTCTGGGCCACGTAGGGTTTCAGTGTCTCAGACACTGTGTCGTTGAAGTTTAGAAGGTACGGCGCGACCTCTGTCCATCTCCTGTCCAGGAAATCTAGCCGCATCTTGTTGTCGATGATACCTGATAAAAAACCATGGATTCAAAATCGGGCAGCCTTGATCTTATAGTAGAATTGTGGCAACAGCTTTCGTATGCCAAAGGTATTTAAATATTGTCTCAAAACAATACAAGCTCAGGAAGTATTTTACAGCACAGATGAGTTCACGGCACATAACTGGGAGACCTCTTAGAACTGACAGACAGACAATGGGGCTGGAGCGGGAATAATTCGAATGAATGTAATACCTCTGAACGTCTGTTAGATACTGTTTAGGAATATATTAAAAATTAAAGAAAACTCGAAGGACCAGAGAGAGGGAGATAATAAATGTAAATAGGAGGATACTGAAAGGATAAATTAAATGAGTATGATGAAGAAAGAGAATGAGAAAAGATTAAAAATTATAAGGATTGAGGTGGAGAGAGAGAGAGGAACACAACACACTTTTAACAATGGTTGGAAGAACAATGTTTATTATTAATTTGTTATTGAGTAACATATGTTGTAAACAAAGATTTGATATTTACTACAAACACAGATTATGAGATTATACAAAACAGTAATAACAAAAGTAGAAACATGTATTTTATATTAAATTAATCAACTAATAGTTTACGTAACAGATACTTTGATGAGAATGAGTGGAAAAGCTTTAGAGAACATATATTATTGACAATTGTGATACAATTGTCTATGCAATAAAATATTTATTTATGTATGTGTAAAATGTTAAGGCTAATTATTTTCCTCCTTTTCTAACGTTATAACATGTCACCCAAAGAAAAGATTTTTTTTTCTATGCTCCAAACTAGCTTAACTAAAAGGTAAATTAGGATGTTTTTTAACTTTAAGAAAAAGTGCTGTATTGAAAATCAGCTCTTTACAATAAAACACAAATAATTGTATTCCTTCTTAGAATTGGTCCTGAAAATGTGAAACAACTAACTAGTAACTACCTGCTAGAGGGAAAAGTCCTTCATTTTCACAATCACTGAAAATAATTGGCACATCCAAGGCAGATCCATTCTGCAGCAAGAGTAGCGGATCCTCAGTCAGAAAGGCATTTTCTCCAGGCACTTCAATGCAAGGTCCAAACGGGGCAAAAGGTGTGTTTATAAATACCTGAAAATACAGTTAAGCTGATTCACTGTTAAAAATTAAATTAATACACTTCACAAGACCTTAATATTTAACACAACAATAAAAATATTATTATGGATCTTAATTTATATAAACACTAAATAGCTAATTTATTACTAATTAAATTTGAAGACAAAATGTTAGGATTAAATTGGGACTTGAACCTGGGTCTATTGCTTGCCGGGCAATTATGCTGACCACTACACCACCGTTCATCGGTGTTTAGTCCCAGTTCGGTCCAAACATTTGTCTACAAATTTCTTTAGTAATAAAAATAATATTGTTGGACATTGTTTACCTCATAGCTTTGAGTGAATATAATCAGCTGCTTGGGAGAGAATGTGCGAAGACAGTCCACCATGGTGTTGGAGTCGTCTGTCGGACATCCGAGCGTTGAAGCTATGAACTCTGTCTTGTCTCTTGGTCTACGAGTGATTGCCCAAGGTACCAGTGCTGTCCCACTTTGAACGATGGCTTGCTCGAATAGATCTAGAAATTAATAGGGGGACTTTTAGTGTATTATCATATTTACCAAAATTTACCAATTTTCAGCAATTGCCAAGCACTGTTTAAAAAATGGACATTACTTCAACAAAATCAATTTAATCCATGAAGTTCAAAATTCCTGGATGCTACAGAATTCTTCTACATGCATCACAACGAAGACATATTAATAAATAATGAACCCGGTTTCTCAGATTTGTTCAATTGGATTTTATATAGTGCATAGAATTATTTTTCTTATGTTCAAATCAAAATTTTCTTTAATTTGAAACACATAAATAATTTTAACGTATGAGTTTATTTTAAATAATGTATACATAAACAATTTTAACTTATGAGTTTATTTTAAATAATGTATTTGAATTTTTCCTTCAGTCTGATGTGCGTCTGAAGATAAACACGTTGTGTCAGAAAAGGCCTCAGCCAAATACAAATGTATTATTGGAATACGTGCAGTTTATTTAAAATTGTAGTTTATTAAATTTACCCTTTAATTTCTATTTATTAAGGAGAAGGCATTGGAATTTTATTTCTAGTAACACCTCATCACACCTGATACAACCAAACCTGAATGAGCTGCTAAAAAGTTGCGCTAAGAGAAAATCTGTCAGTTTGTTAAAATGTTAATGTTTATTTTTCTTGAAACCCGCTTACATACTTACGGTATACTAATGTCTGCTACTTGCAGTGCTAGAACTATAAACCTTAACTATAGGACTAATATCACGATGGGAAATTTACCATGCGGTTAGCAAGTTAAATAAACCACCTGTTAAGTTAAATCTGGTTTAAGTCTCATCTCTTGGCGAGTGAGGGCCATATATTGTAATTAATATATTGAGGCGCTAGTTTGGGCTTTTATATGCATGATTCGGCAGAATTCCAAACTGTCATACTAGTTACAATAAAGAAAGTTTTCTATTTGACTGCTATTTATTAAAAATATACCTTCTATTAAATACTCTAAATTTCAAAATGACTTGAGTTTCTTGCAAAAACAAGTTCCTCAACACAGTTCCATAAATGTCACATTGGAGGCTGGGGGACACTCAAATTACACAAAACCTCCATAAGATTAGTGGATCCGTGGCGGATTGGTATCGCGCACGACTCCAGAGCTCATCAATCCGGTGGGGCTGGATCGATCCCTGCGATCACCACTTACAATTTGTAATGGGACTGTGCGGTGACGCTAAGTAAAGGTCACGGTTGAGTGGTAGAGAGGACTTTGTACTCCTAATTTCGCCTTGTTCAACAAGACAAACTCTACTTTTTTTACACCAAACCCCTGGTTGCCCCCCACGCTACACTCACCCGCAGAGAGAGGGGACAGTGTGTGTAGATGGACGGAGACTGCCCCGGCTGTGTTCCCCGCTATCGTCACTCGAGCCCCGTCCCCGCCAAAAGCTCCGATGTTGCTCCTCACCCACCTGAGCGCTTGCACTTGATCCTTCAGCCCGTTGTTCCCGGGCACTACCTCGTCCTCGGTGCTCAGGAACCCTGGAATCATTCAGTGGAGTTGAATAATTGAGTGAATGTTAGATTTAGTCAAACTGATTTTTTATTTCTTTATATGAATGGTTGTACAAGGTAACGATAAGTCTAGTATTAAGGAATTGAAAATGGGAGTGCCCCAGGGATCTGTACTTGGCCCTTTTTTGTTTGTGATCGCTGTAAACGATTTTTCATATAATGTTTCTTGTAAGTCAATAATGTATGCAGATGGCACTACTCTTATAAATAGTACGAAATGCTTAGACAACCTAATACAATTGGAAAGTCAGTCTATTAAAAGTGCATTAGAGTGGTTCAAAACAAATTTTTTAATGGTTAATGCACAAAAAACTGAAAAAACTACATTTAGCTTAAACAGTCTAGTTATTAAAGAAAGTACACCAATTAAGTTACTAGGCATACATTTAGATAGTAAGCTTAATTGGAACCACCATGTAGACCAATTGTGTAGAAAGCTATCAAGAGTAGTTTACCTTCTTAGAAAATTAAGGAATTGTGTCTCTGTTGATGTCATGTTAACTGTATACAATGCTCTGTTCCAGTCACAATAATATTAAGGTATGGTGTTGTTTTGTGGGGCAACAGTGGCAGTGCTCAAAAAGCATTTATTTGGCAAAAAACAGCGCTTACGGTAATTAAAAATACATCTGATAGGGAAACATGTGTACCAATATTTAAAGAGTACCAAATAATGTTCTTATCTAATTTATACATAATAATAATAATTTAATGTCAATATGTACAATACAAATTGTTTTTGACATACGTATAACCCATATATTGTTGTTTGATAATTGTCAAGGAAAATCTAAGCAGCCTTACCAAGAGACAAGAAATACATAGCTATAGCACAAGAAAAAATTATTTACTTTATACTCTTCAAGTAAGGTTGAACAAAACTAAGTGTAGTCATGTTTACATGAAAATTTCCCTTTTTAATAAGTTACCCGCGAGTGCATGGTCAGTACCTTTAAAGAAGTTCAAAACAGTTCTTGAAAAATGGTTAAAATATCATGTTTTTTACATTGTCTCTGAATTTATAGCCTGTGATATAAGAAGTTTAAATTTTGTATAATAAAATTTGTTGTATTATGTATCACATAATGTTTAATATTTATTTGTAACTTGTTGAACGTTTACTTGTTTCGTTGTAAAGTATTAAATGATTTAAATATTGTCTGTTTTAAATAATGTAAGTATTTATTTATTTTATTGTGCTTAGTTGGATGTCAACAAAATGGTTTTGACGTCATTTATAAGACTGACGTTGACTATTGCTGTAAACAAAGCTTAATGACAATAAAAACTTTCTCATTCTCAAATATGTATGTTATTTTTAAGGGAAGTAACTACGTACAGCAATATCACCACAGCTAAGGCTTCTTTGCTGCAAAGTTTCTTTGTGCCCTCAGTTGTATACTAAGAATGTGAATTGTTACTGTGATAACAAGGGAGGAGCCGAGGAGAGAGAACACTTCATAAATGCCAACAAAGTACCTAAAATCATTACCTAGAACACCAAGGCGAAAATTCACCGTAACTAAAATGATGTCCTCATCAAGAAGATAACCTGGTTGGTACATTCTCGAGTTTCCCGTGATAAAAACACCATTGTGGAAGAAAACAATCACTGCGAACCAAGGGGGAATCGATGTCACATTCGGCAACTGCAAGAATTAAACATGTGAGAAGATCATACACTTATTTTAAGACAAATATGGCTGTGACATCTCCACATACCAGTAATTAATAGTATAATACAGGGTGACACACGGGAGACGGACGGTTTTGACTAGCGCAGTACTTCGGTTGTGGTGGGGGTAGAGGGGGGAATAACGCGGCTCTGAACTCAGTATACGACGCCATTTTAGTAGTCATGGAAGAGTGGACTGTAGAACATCGCATGTTTGTGTACGACGCGTTTGTCAAAAATAACGAATCTGTGGTGACAGTTCAGCGACTTTTCCGAGTTCATTTCATGAAGCACATTTTCGTTTGAATGGGACAGTTAACAAGCGAAATTTGAGATACTGGGCACCTGAAAACCCTCATCAAATTCACGAAAGACCTCTACACTCACCGCGTGTTACTGTTTGGTGTGCGATAGCTTCATTCGGCATTATCGGACCCTACTTCTTTGAAGACGAAAATGGTGCTAATGTTACAGTCAACTCGGCTCGTTACATCCACATGCTGAACACGTTTTTGCTCCCACAGCGTCAAAGACAAACACATTAACATCACATTAAGACTTAACATTAGAAATGCTTATTTCCTACAGGATGGTGCGACTGCGCATACTGCTAGAGAGTCCATGCGAGTCGTTCAAAGAATGCTTCCAGGAAAGGTCATCTCACGTTTCGGAGACATCCCATGGCCTCCTAGATCACCTGACTTGAGCCTCTGTGATTTTTTTCTTTGGGGACACCTCAAAGCACAAGTCTACACCCACCAACCTCGGTCACTATTTGAATTGAAGGAGGCAATCAAAGAAGAAGTCGCAGCAATCGACAACACTTTGTTGACTCGAGTTAAGAACGATTTTCAGGCAAGACTTGAAACATGTATTCAGGAGGATGGACGTCACATGCCGGATGTAATTTTCCAAACATGAACTTTTTCTAAAATGGCATTATATTTCCAAAATTTTGATGTAATAAATATTGGTTTTTATCCAATAACAACCGTGTACCAATCATTTGTAAACCGTCCGTCTCCCGTGTGTCACCCTGTATAACAACCACACATTTAAGAATAATGGTTTTAACATCCCTTTTTATTTCAATGTAGTTTTTAAAACTTACACTGAATTTATTCATTCATGTCACTATACTTTTTTGTCAACGCAGTTTTGTTATGTTTAGTAACAAATAAATAAAAAAGTTTGTTGTTGGTTTATTAAGTTCGCATAATGTGATAACATAAAATTAGTTTTAAAATTGGGGGACTTTTCTAAGAGGTATTGTGTTTAAAACTACACAACGGTTCTAGATGTATGGACATTTACATAATACATACTCTAAACCTGACAACTAGTACAATATACAACAGAAACAAATCAAAGTAATCATAATTAGCCAACCTATACCCGTAAGTGTCATGGAAATACTGTATAAAAAACCCTACCCACAAAAATATGATTGGAAACAACTAACCAAAGCTTGATTGGTTATGTGAACTTGTGAAGGTACTTTAAATTATATTATCAAGTTGAGGAATCAAACTGAGGTACTTTAAAAACATCACAATAACAGTGCAAACAAACTGTTGGTACAAAACAGGCCAAGGTTTCACCTATCTGTCAAAACCTACAAAAACAGAAAAAATATAAGAATAGTATCATTTAACCCAATATACTCTTACATTACACATATTGAAAATGTGTATCAATACATATATTAGCAGTTAACATGCTGAAATGCATGTTAAGGTATCTTATCAAAATGACCCTAACTGTGAATTTCTCATTAATAATTAGTACAGATAATTCTTTTGATGTACTCCAATAATTGTATTTCAACACTTTACTGTACGCCTTTACTAAAAATACCTAAATGAGTTAAAAGTTGTTATTACTTTTTGTTTAACCCCAAAATATTATTAAATCACAGTTTCTCTGAGCCGGGTGCTCTGTTCACATGTTAATCGCAGCAAATGTGTTAAAATAAAACCTCAAAATTTTAGAATAGAGCTTCAATATTAAATTTATATAGAAATAAACTAATTTTAAAATTTAAAAAACCAATATTTAATACATTTTTTAAGGACAAGGTCTTTTAAAATCTAAGATGTTATCAAGATGTTAGTGTTGAGGAGGCTCGTCATCTTGTATGTTAAAAGGCTCGTAAAAAAAAATTAAATATTGGTTTTTTAAATTTTAAAATTAGTTAATTTTTATAATAAATAACACTTTTTTTATACATCTTCAGTTCTTATAAAAGCAGACAACATTAACAACTTACAACGGGAGTAAAGACGTTGAGGTAGAGACAGTCCTCCTCGCCGACGGTCTGGAAGGACTGAGTGATATGCTGGAGACAAGCGGGTCCGGGGGTTGAGGCAGGTCTCAGCCCCTCCCATCTCTCCAGAACCTGGGGCTCCTGGGTGCAAACACAGAGACGTACCATCACTAAGATAGAAACACTGGAGTCAACAGATTTACCCTCTGGATTTAATTGGAAGAATTATTCTCAGTTACAGTAATTATTAAAATTTAAACCGGTGTTAAAACTTGAAAAATCTCAGATATTTAGGATTTGTTTGTACCCTATAGTGTAAGTTTTTGTGCTTAAGAATTTTGCAAAAGTATGATCCGTCCATGCTTTACCACTTCATAGGGAAATAAAGTTTTTAGTGAAGTCTTCTTTATCTGCCCTTTCCTAATATTGTGTCATACACATAATTCTACCAAGATAGAAAAAGAAAATGAATTTAATAGCGGGAGTCTATTTCAACTTTCGAGTTCCACTTTAGACATAAAATATCAGTGTAACAACAGAACTTTAAATATAATACTAATAGTACAAGCATATTCCAGTAGACCACTTTAATACACTGACCAAACAAATTTAAAATAAACTACTGCTTTTAAGAAGGAATATTCTTTAAAGACAAAATTAAATAATTAATAAAGTGATAGTTAAATAATTAATTAATGCTTTAATTTTATCCAGGAGTGTATGTTCAGAGATTTGATACTTAACATTTTTTACTTACTCTAAACCTTAGCTGACCAATTGGAGGTTTAGCGTAAGGTATATTGTAAAACCCGTAGATGTCTCTTCCTTTGACAGTTGTGAGAGAGGTTCCTTCCACAGATCCATCCTTGAAAGACACTATCACATCCAGATCCTGGCAGCCTGCAGACAAACATAAACATAACACACACACAGAGACAGACCAACACATGGCACAACTCTACACACACTGAAGCGCCCCCATGTTAGTGTTGTTACTTAACACTGTAATATTTCCACTTATTTACGGTGACCTACTTTTTATGTTCCAATTAATTGATAATTTTCCTGCTGGTACTGATTTTGAAATGATCAAAGTTAAATTCATTGTTCCATACACTACATAGGCAGTAATTACCTGCTGGTTAACTAAAATTGAAAAAATTATTTTTTTAACTAATGGTACCTAAAAGAATCTTGATGGAATTTGTTTTGTAGTGTTGTGTTAGATTTGTTTTTACTTGAATTAGTTTATTTTTCTTTATGCTAACTTCTGGCAACTGAGTTCAAGGTTATATAACTTTATTCAAAAGAATAAGAACTTATCCAACTAGGGCTTGCCATAAACAAAGTAACATAAAAACAATAATAATATAAATGACTATAAAGTATAAATTTGGATTTGATTTGTGTTGTATAAATGGTTTCTAAGAATATAAACTGAATATGTTAAGGCTGTTCTAACAATTTCTTCTGTTGTAGACTTTGGAATTTTGAATTTGGCAAAGATTTTGTTTGTAAAGTTGTAAAGAAGTAAAAGTTTTAAAAAATTGCATTGAAGATTCAACTTACTACAATCACAGATTGGAGGATTTATGAAAATCCATTTAGTTGTTTGACAATGGCGGCCAAACAAGTGATTTTTCAAAATAAAAGCCAAATAAATAGTCCGATTTTAATGAAATTTAAAATTTGTTAGCGCTTCAAGATATGTAATAAAACTTTCAGTAAAATAATTTGGAAGTCTGAGATCGAAGCGAGACTGTAAAGCGAATAAGTATCAAATTGCAAAGGAAATATGATTCACTCATGCCAGCGACGCTTTAGCGCTTCGTGTCGGCCTTGTTTATTTTTAAAAGTTACATAAAAGAATGCATTCAGATTACAATGACTGTAGCACTAATATATTTTTAGGGACTAATTTTCTATGTAGTTCTTGGCCCGATAGCGGCAGTGGGGTGCGCCTTGCTGGGGGTCAGTAGAACGGATTTTCTAGATGGCTATGGGATATTGCATTTTGTTGAAAAAGATTTTTTTGCAAACACAAACCACACTTCTAAGAAATAATTGTTCAATCAAAAGTTGTTGCTGTTTAAATTTTCACAAATTAAGTGTTAAGGGCAACCTTTATATTGTTACAAAAATATTTGTTTACCAAAAACAATTTTGAAAGCTGAACTATTGAATAACTATTTCATCAAAAGTTATTGGATGCCATTTAAACTTTTATTTTTAAAAACTTCAAATGGCAAAAACTTTTAATTGAACGATTTACCAAAAGTAAAGTTTGCGGAATTGTTTGTGTTGAAAAGTTCCTTCTCAAAGATAAGCAATGTCCAAATGCCATCTGCCAAATCCTTTCTCCTAAATCCCAGTAAGACAACAGCTATGTACAAAAGCAGTTTATAGTTCCTAAAAATGGTACAATTTAGAGTGTTTATCCTGCCCTGTTCAAAATGTATTAGACCGTCTCCAAACTTAATTGACACCCTATATATATCACAGCTCGTCCTGTATATTGCACTTAGTCAATATACCCCAATTTTGTGAATATATCAATAGTAAATCAAGGGTAAATATAGCAAGCCTACCCCGGACCCTTCTTTCAACTCTCTCTTAAAAACAATTAGCTTTGACGATGCGATTGGTCCGTTCAAGGTCAACTCGCGCCACGCTACCCCTTCACCCCTAAAGACTGCTCTACTCAAGACAGTGGCAACAGCCTATTGTAGCTTGCACGACATTCCATTTCATTTCTACTAATAAAAATTGCTGAAAACACCTCACAGGTGCACTGGCCCTAGCTCTACTGAGCATCACAGGTAACCTCTTTGCTATATGTGCGACTTCGACTTAAATAGGGACATCGACCGCGACTTTCTCGTACTATTCTTAATGCTGTGCTGTTCCGATATCAGCATATTAAATATTTGGTTTTAGACAAACATTCCTAAAAACTCACAATTTTGCATCAACATTTACGGGCGAGAGTCCCAAAACTCCCTTTTTTCTCGGGGGATATTCCGTGCCCCCAGGAGTTAACACTTAAAAAGTTAAAAGGACCTCATTATTGACTTGAAATATAATTATATGCTTAAAGTAAATGGACCCCATGATCCTGGACCCCCAATTCCATAATCCTTACTGTCATAGTAAAGTAGTCACACTGAGCTACTAACCACTGACTTAAAATGTTTAGTATATATACAGTTAATGTACTAACTGACGAACAGCGGCTTGTGCCCGTGTAAACTGCTCCGGGCCGTTTGAACAGGCCTTCTTGACTACGGGCTTGAACACAAATAATGGCGTCGTCTGCAAAAAGCTAAGTTGAAATGGATGCAATCAACAACGAACATCAAGATCAACCTTCTAATGAATTTACTGTGGACAATTTAGACGTTGATTTCTTGCCTATAATTTACGACATTATACGAAGGTATTTAATGAAGAATACATATCTTAGCAAAACATTATATTGTAATGTTTCCACATTATAGACAACTGGTTGAATCTAGGCTCCTTGCCAAGAGTGTTACCAAGATTGAAGGTTACGCTTTTTCTATACTATTCATTTGTATTAAACAAAGCATTGTAAGTTAACCTTCTTTGTGAATTTTACAAAATGACTCACCTTAATTTGAAAATGTTAAATTTAAGAATAGCTTTTGTGGGCTAGACCCTCGTAACATTTACTCAATCTTATCATTTTGTCAACTTCTACTATTACTCTGCAAGAATAATGATTTTCAAGCATGAAATTGGAAAAATACAGGTTTAAAGAAACAAATGTAAGATAAAAACATGTTGCTAATTTGTTCTAGTGTTGAGCGAGATCCCCACGATAACGCACAGAAGAATTCACAGTCCCAAGACATCAGTCAGAAGGTTATCGAGCTTCACAAAAAACTTGAGTTGGCCAAAGAACAGGTTAGTCAGTATTTTTGGCCTACAGAAATCTAAACTTCACCTTAAATCTTATTGCTTTCACTGATCTTCATTATTTATTATGGATTTTGTACGTTAACAAATAACTCTTTATCTCCCTTCTCTAGAACTTACCTTTACTTTCAAGTTATTGTAAGCCGTTCCTTTTCCTGATTAAATTACATGACTTTGGAAATCTGTAAAACTTAACACTGATGCCAAATCTACATAATTTATGATTAGATAATTCAGTCATTCAGAAAAGGGGTGAATATTGAATAGTCCAATTTTCATGATATCATCCGTGCTAAAATTACTAGAAGAGAGAACTCTTGCCTGCGAGATAAACGTATATGATTTAGAACAATTAATGTCTTACATTTGTGTACAACTAATCAGGCCAGGCTAGGAAGTAAGCGTACAGTGATCTCCAAATTTTAGGCTCTCCTGTTGACCTATCCGTCAAAATTGTCCAGATAAGCGAGAGGCTACTGTGTATTGTATGTGTTAAAGGGATTTCCTTTGAAACCAAATTTTGTTTTCCAGATTCGAAGACTGCCAGGTGTTGAGTACAGCAAAGAGGAGCAATTGGAGAAATTAGACAATTTGAGAAAACAACTGAAATTGAAGCGAGAACTTTTACAAAAATACCGTCAAATGTACTTATTGGACTCTCTCAAGCCCTAGTGTCATGGTATTACGATTCATTCTGCGGTATCTTGCCAACAATGAACAGCTTGTCAACAAATTAGCTGACTCGTATCCAATTCGAAGAGCTGCAAAATTTGTCGTCTACTTCTTCAACCGATCAAAAAGCATAGTTGATAGCGAAATTTCCTCAGGAAAGTTAAAAGACATTAACTTGTCAAATATGAGGAACTTAGCAGAACGACTAGAAAACCAATTGAAGCAAATCAAAGAAGACTTAGAAAAACAAGCCAAGAAATAATATTAAATGAGTAAATTACTGTAACTATCAGTAGTGGAGTTTGAGCGTATAGAAACTTTGTGTCTATTTATATATAGTTATTTTGTTTTCAGAGGTAGGTTATTAATTAGGCAAAATGAAAAGTCACTCTGTAATTTTCATTGACAACCAATGGTCAGACGACTACCTTGGCAAAAAGAAGTACGCAAATAGTACAATCGGTAGCCTTGTGAACTACTTCACAGTGTCACCCAATGTTTTGCCAAAACGTATCGCTCTAGCCTTCACTCCCCCAGTGTTGGGAGACAGTTCCAGACACGTTTACGTGGACTTTGTAGGACCATGCCTCGCAATCCTTACTCTAGCCGGCATCTTGCACTACGGCCATGCGTACAAAGATCAGTCGGCTGCTGTAGGTGTTTCACCCACAGAGATGTTGTTGTATTATTGCTCTGTTCTGCCCGTTATTACGTGTATCTTGGCCAAAGCGGGTAGGGCTGCTATAGGGTTTGTAGATATAGCAGCCTTGCTCGGTTACGGACTTTATGGGCATATTTTCACTTTAGCTGTATCTCAACTGTTCGACCACGAAAGAAGCAATGCTGTGTTTTTTGTAAATTTATTCATTTTTGGAGGTTTGAGTGGTTTGAGAATCGCTCTGGTTCTGTTAGCTTCGATCCCTCATCCTGCTTGTAGACTTGTGATCTGTAGTTTAACTTCAATTGCACACTTGATGTTTTTGATTTTCATTCATTTTGCATACATGCATTCAACATTTATCTACGGCTCAGGAAGTGGTAAACAACGTTTCTGAGAAGATTTTATTTTTCATTGTGTAATTGTATTATTATCACTTAGATATAAGAAATTTTGTAGTTTACTGAACTCAATGAACTGATTTTCAAGCTGATTTACTGTTACGTGTATACAGGATTGTTATCTCTAGACAACTTGTACTATTCAATAGTAAATTTTTTTCAATAAATTATTTTTTGTCAGAAATGTCTTTTATTTTTGTCTATAACGGTGACACAATGTACGTTTTTGGACCACTACATTTTCTTATTTTAAATTAAGCTAGCTTCTATGGAAAACTGGCAACATTGAGATACAAAACTGTAAATTTCAAGATTTGAGGCGAGAAGCGTTAAAAGTACAGTAAAGGTAAAGTTTGTCTTGTTTAACAAGGCGAAGTTAGGACTAACAAGTCCTCTCTACCATGAAAGGGGTGGTCCTCACATTACAAATGTAAGTGGTGACTGTGGGGATCGAACCTGCACCAGCGCAGTGGTCAGCTCCGGAGTCGCAGACGATTCCAACCCGCCACGGGTCTGCTCAAGTACAGGGTGACTCAAAATAAACGGACATATTTGGAACAGCTGTCAAGTTGGTATAGCAAAGTTAAAGTTATGACATTTTGTAGTTACAGTATGTCAGATTCGGTATCAAATTTTCATCTATGAATTGTACTGAACGACATGTCACACCAAACAGGTACACATTGTGATGATAAGCCAGTAACTCCCGGCAACGTGAGAGATAACAAAAACAGATTCATCACGACATACAAAAACTGATAGAACACTGAAATTATCATTCATCGCTAGTAGAAGTTTTTCTGGAGGTTTTTGTACAGCTTGTTAATTTGTTTGTGTGTAATTTTTCAGGTTTTCTAAAAGTATAGGCCTACTTTCAAAACATGTTCTAATTTTGAAGGAAGCCATTTCAATGAGTGCTGACTAAAGACCCTTTGTCTATCAATCACTGATTCATTACTTATAATTAAGACCCATACAAAAATGTGAGGTTGAATTTTCCATTGCACCCATGTATCTTAAATAGCAAACAATTCTGAATTATCTATAAAACAACACAACTTTGCTATGACATCAACATCAATACTACAAAACAGTCTGAAAATCTTTTCTCCCAAGCCTGTAGTAAATGTGTGCAAAAGAAAAATTAGGAATAAATGAACTATAAATTGTACAATTGTCATTTTATTTTTCTAGTTTACATTATCTGCACATTCTCAACACAAGATCCCTACTTGCACAAAGTCAGTACCATAAGTATTTTCAATAGAAGACATACTTACAAAGCAAAACACTATAAATCATTTAGCCTATTATGTATAAAAAGATGTGATGATTGATATAATTACACCTACGCAAATCAATAAGATAGATATTGATAATACAACGTAAAACCAGAGCCAGATTAAAGCAAGCACAATACTTCTAAACCAGTAATACGAGCAATAATGTTGAAATCATTAACAGTAATAAGTGTTATTGATAATGAGAAGTAAATAGACATGGGTGAAAGAAAGAACAAGAAATTGTACCCAAGTGATGAAATGTCTCCTATCAACCGTATAGATAGAAGATTTGGTATGTAGTTCAACTACAAAACTGTAGTTCAATTCTATTTAAGTTGACTGTTTCTTTAAGTAGGTCAAAGTAAAAACTTAATTTGTAATCTACCCACAGCAAAAATGGGTCCCAAAAGTTGATCTTGTTAAAATATAGTTTTAAATTCATCACGTACAAACAAGTACAAAGCAATTTATAATTAATTTGAAATAGGTACTACAATTACTAAATAATATTCAACAAGTCTATCAATGTATTTGCCCCTCTCGATATACAACCCAACGAGGCATAGGACCATGACTAGATTATCTGCTTTAGTATTCTTTCCCAAGGGCCCTTAAAAGAGCCCTATTTCTTCAGTAGATAGGTTATAAATCTTACATTGAAACTGGAAATGTGTAGCAAATTTAGCCCACCAAAAAACCTTACGCCCAGAGGTACCAACTATACTAAAATAGCTTCACTGATCCAACATAATCTTTTCTGTACCAATTACTAAGTGCGACAGATGAAGCGTAACTTTAACTCTTAGGTTTTCATGGCTGGTGCCACAACTATCATCTATTTCTTCCGGTTTATACCGCGTCCAAACTTCAAAATAATTAGGTTGAGATATTTCAGCCAATCAGTGTCTGAAGATGGTACTCCACAGCGAGGCCGAAATATCTTAGCCTAATTATGAAGTTTTCACGCGGTGTGAACTGGACGAACTAGATAATATTACGTGTAATGGATGAAGTTTTGGCTCAAGGTTACATAAACGTCAATCGGACGGAAGGAACTGCTTGCCAAAATCTGGCCCTTGGTATGAACAAATAAATATTCACTATTCACAAATGTCAAAGTATATTCATCCTAGTACCTTAGTATATCACACACAAAAATGTGTTTGTAAAATCAAAAGATTTTATATAAAAAATGACTATAAAGCTGACAAAGAATAATACTTATTACACTAAAATTAAAAACCCCTGTGACATAATCGCTTATTGATTAAAAGAAAGATCAAGTCATACTATGACACAGTTTAAAATACCAACTAAAAAATTGCAATGGGGACCTTTTTTAGTTTAAATAAATAGGTAAAAAATACCATGACTAAAACTTTCCATATTTGTCCACATCTTGTTAATGTAATTATGATTCAGATAAAGAGGGAATCTGTTCATAAGGTTAATTCATAATTGATAAAAGTACAGATTAGTTTTAATATACCGTACACAAAGTTTCAAAAAGGACTTAACAACTTAAAATATTTGGTGATCCATACAACCTACAGTATTTTCTGTCATGTGGTTGTAAAACCAATCAGGTTGTTTTAACAGAAAATATGAAAATATCTAAACCAGACCATGAATTTAGAGGTATGGTTATGGAATTCTTCAAGTGGTAATGTATTTTTGTTAAATATTCTCTAAATAGTTGGAAAGCGACTGTTAGTAATAATTCATTGAACTAATAGTTTAAGAACCTACTCATGATGAATCTTCAATTTCAATTACACCATGACTCATGTTCTCGGATTTGAGTTTGGATTTTCTTCTATTGTTGGTTTTGGCTTGTTTCTTACGCTTAACATTTTTTGATCGTACACTTTTTTCGCTAAATTTGTTACCAACCTCTTTACTGTTTTCTTCCATTTCTTTGATGTCTTCATGTTTTTGGGCCACATCTAGTCCCAAAATGTTTTCTTCCAGTTGTCTCTCTTTGACAGATTCTTCCTTTTTAAACCTTTCACTAAGGGCTTCATTGTCAGAATCGTCTTCAATTTCGATAACTTCTGGTGCATTGTATTTCTCTATCATAACAACTGGATTCAAATTAGATCTAGAACCAAGAATACCTTTATTTCTAATGATTAGTTCCTTTTCAGCTTGTACTTGGGCGGTCCTTAGGTCATTGGATTTTTCACACTTAACCTCGTTAAAAGTTAGATTTGTCTTTTCGCATTCATTTAACTTTGCTCTAGTTTCTTTTTGAGGACTCTTTGTAGAAACGAGAGGGGTTTCTTTTGGCTCATCAGTCTTTGACTTTTTCTTTGTACTGTCTTTGCCACAAGGTTTGGTTTTCTTTTCTTCCGATGAATTGGATTCACCTAGATCCAAGGGTTTTTGTATCTCTCTCACTTCTTCTTTAATGTTTGTTTTGCTTTCACTCTTTTCGGGACTCTGATTGAGATAGGTTTTTCTCGCTTGATGTTTCTTCAGCAATTGGTTTAGTGGAATGTCGCTTTCAGACTCACTTGAAGTGTCCATTGAAGAAGGTGGAGACATTTCATCGGAACTTTCTTCTTTCTTCTTTTCCTGAAACCAATCGGAATTTGAAACTCTCAAGACATCACTACTGTATAATATGAATGCCAACCTTATTTAAAAGATAACTACACTTACTTTACCCTATTCTAGTAATACAATGAAAAGACACGCCGGGTCTTTCATTATATCAGGGTTTCCACTCAACCGTAAAAATAAAAAGTACGGTTTTTAAATGTATGGCCAAGAGCCCAAAACCATTAGGCCTATATTCTCAACGATTCTACTGTCAGGAACAACTATGACTTTTGCAATGTAGCAGAAATTCAATGACCTTTTTTTCCAGTGTTACGGAGAAATTCGTGGCTTATTCCTGGTTGATTCGGTTTCATAGTCCACTGGATATCCTACTTTAACATTTTATTGTTGGAATTTTTAAGTTGAGAACACTGAATATATCTCATGGTGTTATTTCACCAAAACAGTCGGAGTAACCTTTGAATGAATAATAAACATTTTGTTTGTATATCTTCTGTGTAGGATTTTTCAAAATGTGTAAAAATATAGTTGACTAGGAAAGTAGTCAACAGTTTCCTGTAGTTGCTACACACCCTTGTTGGTAAGAGCTAGACGCCCTAAGCTCTACCCTCCAGGAAATAGGTTATACTACATCGTTACACTGTACATCACTTGTTTTATAAGTACAGTACAGTCTCTATAATCCGGCCGTTCGCCACTCCGACACGTCCAGTAATCTGGCACTGTAACTGTGGCAACTAGCCACCTGTTTTCCAGTCTCCACTTGTCTGTACAGCGTGTGTCGTATGCCGTCTGTATCGATTACTTCAGTTCACTGCTGCAGAGATCCAGGGACAAGTGCGTTATTAAAGGCTGCTTTCAGACGTTACGACTTTTTGGCTTGTGCCAGATACGGCCAGATGCAAGTAAGTTTGATTACAATGGCAAGCGGCCGATTTCGGCGCGGCGCCGTGGCCGGCACGTCTGCACAGCTCCATATGATGCTGTGGTAATCAAACTCACTCGCGCCGTGTCGTATCCGGCGCACGGCAAAAGTCGTAATGTCTGAAAGCGGCCTAATACTAATCTGTGCTTCCGTTCAGTACGGGCCGTGAGATGTTGCAAAAACGTAATCATGTTACTTTGGTAATAAAAAGTACGTGATTTTAAAAAGATTAGAAAGTGGTGATAAGCTAACTAATCTATCCAAGGAATTCAACATCAACAGATGAAACATTCATGCACGTAAGGAAGAAAATGAACAAAATTAAATTATCCTTCAACGTAAGAAAGATTATTTCTGGCTAATTGAGCCTTTTTAGTAAACCTCCAATATTCCGGCATTTCCGCTAATCCAGCGCTTCCGATCCTGATATAGGGCCGGACTAGTGAGATCGTATTGTATACCTTAAAATTGTGATAAACTAAACTAACCACTGGTTTGGGTAGTGCAGTTCTCCTTCTCCTCTTGTAGGTCGGGAGGTACTTTTCAGCTCCAAAAACACACCTTCGAATGTCAAAGTCTTGATCCACTCGGGTCACTGTGGCTAGTCTAAAACATCAACGTTAAATCAGCTAAACAAATTTAGATGGGAGATATTGTATGTTTTCAAAGTATAATTGTAATATTGTATAATTTGACAAATAACTTAAAAAGGGAAATATACTAGTCTTATATAAATTTAAATTAAGTTTGAACTAAATCCCATCAACAACGTGGGAGATAATAAATAATTTGTGAAAAAACAAAATGGCAAATATCTGGTAAACGAAGCGTTTTTTGAACAGATGTTATTCATAATTTTCCCTTTATTTTGACCCAATAAACTTAATTTTAAAAGTTTGTGACACCATTTCATGTACACCCTGTATATAGGACCAAATACAGGGTGTCCAGCGTTCAGGCAAAATAAAAGTCCCCTATGATTCCCGTACTTTCCTTGAGTAAATTTTGCTGACTTCTCGTATTTAGCTACCTTGAAATAGTCATAGTTACTCCCGGCCATTTCAGCATTGTTTGCAAAAATCTCCCGACTCCCGCTAGCTTCCACTACGAAATCACGGCTTTCATTACCGTTAACAATAATCTCTTGACTTCGCGACCTAATCACGAGTTTTGTTACCGTTCATGACGATGTCTTGACTTCCGCTAGAGCCAGCGGCGAAATAACAACTTCGATACCATTCACGGCGATCTCCTGACTCCCGCTAGCTTCCGCTACGGAATGACGACTTTCGTTACCGTTAATAACAATCTGTTAACTCCCGCTAGTGCCTGTGCGAAATAACAACTTCGACACCGTTCGCGGCGATTCTCATTCTTGACTCCCGCCAGAGCCCGTGACAAAATCACGACTTTATACCGTTCGCAACCTCTTTCACGATCCTGGTTTAGGGACGAAATTCCCTCGTAATCCCCGGTTTTTCCCGTATATCAAAAATCTCTGTATAATTCCCGGTTTTCCTGGAATTTCTGTATGCTGGACACCCTGAAATATATCGGTTTAGCAATATGGTTGTTCTCCTACCTCTGTTCCTCCGTGAGCACATACAGGTCGTCAGGCCGGTGGTACAGGTTGTGGTTCGCGTACGCTCGCTGGTTGTAGAACAAGGCTTCACGCACGTTGTACACTTGATCATGTCCTGAGGTGCGTTATCCCTCTCCACCTTTGAGTGTTGTCGCTCTAAGTGTTTCTGGAACATAGGAATAAACCGTTAACGAGCTGAGCACTAAACTGTGTGAGTAAAATGATCAACACTGACTCATCTAGTAAGGAAGAATTGCTGTCTGAGCGAGTTTTCTCCGTGTTTCCTCAGGATTAGTTGACAATTAAAGTTTCATCTTGGATGATTGGTGTCTGAACATAAGTTTTAGCAATCAAAGTTTTATTATGAGATGTTCGTGTGATAGCCCAAAACGAAAGTGCTTGGTAAACTTAGATATGCATGGGTCAGTGCTTGCTGTCCTCACCGTGTTTCCACCGTGTCAGAACAGTGCCAACTGCAGCCACATATTACAGACAATCATTTTGTTCCTCTGTGAAACTTGTAATTCACGGTCGCAGCTCTATAAAACACTTAACTTTAGGAAAGTGCAAATCTTGATAATTACACTAGCTTGTATATTGTATAAGTTAGACAAGCTACCTATGTCCTCCCGTGTGAAGCTCTTACGACTCGGTGGCACTTAAAAACAATCTAAAGGATTGCTTGTCCAAAAGACCGCTCTATTAATTGGGAGAGTCAGAGGAGGAGCCACTTTTTGATAATGTCTAGCCTCCGCTATCCTAGTACATGGTATAAATAATTCTATAATTTTGTATGCAGTCAGTCCAAAGTATTCGGTCATCGAAGCAGGGATCAAGTAAGTAAATAGCTCGAGTCGTGACACTCACTTGAAGGTTGAACTTGACGATGTACTCAAAGCCGCAGAGGTGACAGTAGTAAACACTCTGGGTATCTCCCGCGTTGTTCACCTTGATCTTCTTGCTGGGAGGTGGCGTCAACACCGGCTGGAACAGAGTGATCAGCCTGCAAAACAGAACGCAATGTTATTGCAATCAACCAACACAACACAATGAGATTCTTAGAAAATGTTCTTACCCTTCCATAGCACTCACATGAGAATTTCTACTTCTAATCTTGACAACGATAGGCGCCTATTGGTTGTTAAGGCGGTTTTTAAGTATTATTACCGACAGTTAACATGATATTGGCAATAAACCACAACACAATTTTCACTTGTCTCTACACTACGATTGTTACACAAAACTTAATTTCATCGAAATGCATAAGAAATAAGGTTTTCATAACTTATCAAATGAAGTGATGATTGAAGACGTGCTGTGTTATAGAAGTGGTTTAAGCAGTTTAAATAATTAGTAGTTAGTTCGCTGTAAACCTGACACCATTTTGATTCCAGTAGTGTTTGTTGTTAGACCCTCTACTACTACTAGGCGTAACACTCACTTGAGCTGAGTGGACTGTGAGGGTATACCTGAGGTGCAAATTCTAAAAACGCTCAAGCACCGGATTACCGAGACCCTCCAAAAACAACATCACAATATTATTTGTCGTTAACTTACTTACCTAGCTACTGTTATTCCAGTTTTAAGTAACAATCTAATATAGCTCACCTTTGATGCATGGAGCTGTAGTGATAATCAAGAGCTTTTTTGTTGTAAAACGACTCATCACACCCACTGCAACGTACGTCTCGTACTACAATCGGCGGACTGTGGTTGGCCAAATGCTTATCTCTGTGAATCTGAAAGGCAGCAAACCGATTGGTAAAAGCACTTTAAGTGTAAAATTGGGATTTGTTTGGCCAGTGATGAGGTAAATAAAGAAGAATGCAAGCTTTAGGCATAAAAGTTGGAATCGACTATTTATACTTGTTTGAAAGCTATAGGCCTAATAATCTACAAGGTTACAGATATTTTTTTTTAATTGTGTAAGTATTTAATCTAGAGACAAAACATTTGAAAAAATGTTTTTAAATTTGTCAACATCATTGCATATGGTTTTGAGCAGTAAACGAGCCAAAGTATCCCTGAAATTTCTTGACGGTAGATCACTCACGAAATACAACACTTGGTCGAAATAAAGTTCTTGTTTCAAACAGAAATGTGCCAACTGTATTAACCAATGTGCCAACTTACTTTCAAAGGGAACTGCATCCCACACTGAGGACAGTAGAATTTAGAGTTACTGAGAGGATGTTTTCTGAATTTGTGTTGGATTGCCGTTGTATTGCACTTGAACTTCTCTCCACAAATGTCACACACAATCACTCCGTCAACGTATTTGGATGCTGTTCCTTTCTCGTACCCTCGACCCTTGGCTCTGACCAAATCAAACGGAGAGTCTCCATCACGATTAACAGGCCTACCTTTTCCATCGATTTCCTTATTTGCATGTTTCCTGCAAAAATATACTATAGCAGTAAGAACAATAAATGACTGATGAAACAATACATAAAATATTATGTCTGTAAAGGCAAAGACTGAGTAAGGTGAACAAAGAGGTTAGATCACTAAACGGCATGTGCAATGAGCAGTGTTAAGAAAGATAAAGTGTAGCAAGCCAAACGTCAAGATAGAGGAGCGCAGCAAGCGCAACGGGACTAATGCTCGAGAGGAAAGAGTTATGAAATTTAAATATCTTTATCTACGAATATTTGCAAGCTTAGTACTTAAGGGATTTAACAACCCATTGGTAGGTTTTTCTTTATCTACGACTAGGAGGAAGTTTGTGAAGTTTCTCCATTGCATTGAAGTTTTTGGATGAAACTCTGGCTGTTCCACTATTCTCCCCCCCAGTTACAATGAAAATACCATCACAAAGTTTACAGATATACTGACTGTAATAATATTACTACTTATAACATTATTTTTTCCCCTAAGTAGCAACATTCTAGGCTATAACTGCTCACAGGAGAGCAGGTTAGGTGTTTTGTAAGATTAAACTATTTAAGATTAGATTTGTTTTCCATGCTTAAAAATGTCACAATACAACCATGCCTACCTAAAGTGCTCTCTAAGAGCTTCCTTGGATTCCAACCTATTGTTGCAAAGTACACAAAGATGACCTTCTGTAGTTTCTTCCGACATGATTTTGCTTAGATTTATAGTGAATAACCTAAATGTCTAGCAATTATAATGCCATAGTCATTTTGCAAGTAGCACTCTTGTAAGTTTAAACCCCCGGTAACAAGGACTAGGCTAGGCTAGTTCAACGATCTAGGACTACCTTACTACCAAGAAACCACAGAGCCCAAAGGTAAGTAAGCGTTTTGAACCTCGAATGCAAACTGGCTGTTAATATCGCTGCATATCTTCACGTTATAAATGCCGTTTTAAAAATAAATAATTTTAAAAAATACAATTCTAAAATCATTAAAATTGTAAAGTAATATTGTTGACACCTGACAGCTTTGCTAAAACCGATTCGCCGTCCAAATGTCCAAACAGAACAGAAATATTACTGCCAGGTTAAACAACTTTAATACTTTCCTTATTTGGGATTTTCAAAAAACACTGTAACTTGTAATAATATAACCATCGGTTTTAACGTTGTGACCATTCTAAATGTAAGACGACCAAGAAGCAATTATTAAAGATTACAACGATACCTTAAAAAAAAGAAGAATTATGTACATTGGTAGGGGTAGTTCGAGTTTTTGACGTACCGGCGACGGTAAAAAGTATATATTTT